>JAUMTR010000011.1:11750380-11835856 GCA_032270685.1 Microctenopoma stevenorrisi | reverse complement strand
CCCCCCCCCCCCCCCCCCCCCCCCCCCCCCCCCCCCCCCCCCCCCCCCCCCCCCCCCCCCCCCCCCCCCCCCCCAACGGAATCCACAGCCCACGTGTGTGTCAAGATTAAAAGAAGGCTCCGAAAGCAGGAGTCCAGCCATCATGATGCCGCAGACAGCAGTTCAGTCACGATTGGTGCCAGATATCATAAATTAAGTGTTTTTCTATCAAGGCATCTTTGATCCACTGTAACACACTCACAAAATATTTAAACATTTTCACTTTATCAGATATATACTCCGTTCATATATCTGTAGAATCCTTCAGGCACAGCACAGTCACTGGCATCTGACCCGCCATGGCCGAATGTTCCACTTTTCTATCTGTGTGCTATAGGCCAGAAAACAGTTTCCACAGCAATGCATGATTGTTTCTCCAGTGTCGGCCTAAAACTCTTCTGGCAAACACATATAAATTTGTTCGATTTGGCATGAATGTCACATCCACATCTGTCTTTAATTGCTTGATTTCTTTTTTTTTTCCGTTTTTACATCCAGCTCATCCAGCCAAAAAAACAAAAACAAAAGAGGACTTTTATTTTCACCATATGGCTCCATCATATTGTGATCAGTGTCCATCAATGCAAAGTCTGCACTAACTTCAATTTTGTATTCTAGGTACACCTACTATATACTATATATATTTGTTTGTGTGTGTGTGTGTGTTTTCGGAGATTCTTGTGACTTTGTACAGAATCAAAGAGATTACCATTTGATGGTTTTTCAAAAAAAAGAAACAGGAAGTAGAGGAAATTATAAGAAAACACCATGCAAAAAGCTAAAACATAGCAAAATAAAAGTGAATAGATGTTGCAGAGAGTACTTCAACTGCGATGAAAAATAAAAGTATACAATGGCACACGTCCATGCATTAGACAAAAAAAGGTGCTCCAAAGAGTCTCATAGTTCTGTTCTGCATGTGTCCAGGCTTACTAAAGAAAATAACATGTAGGAAAAAAGAAAAGTAAAGAAAGGCATAGATGACTTGATTGCATTGGCTGCACGTTATGCAATGCTATGTTCTCCTTCAATTCAAGCTGGGTAGGTATTTCCACAAAAATGATGGATATCCTCTTAGCGTTTTTTCACACAAAGGAAGAGAAGCCAGCAATCGGGGCCCGAGAGCCTGGAGCTAGGCTGCTGGGGGGCCTGTAGAGGGTGCTGTGCTGGCTAGGGGGGTTGGAGCTTTGCTGAGAAGGGGTGGGAGTCCGGCTACCTTTGGGTCTAAACAGGCTGCCCTGGCCCTGGGGTTGACCCTGGGCCTGCTGAGGCTGGGGGCTGGGTGAACTGAGCTGGGGCGGCAGTGGAGGTAGAGGAGGCAGCGGCGGTGGGGCACAGTGATCCGGGTCACCCGACTCAGACTCGGTGTAGCTGTAGGCCTGTGCCCGGGATATGCCTTTCTGCTGGCGGCGCCAGGAGTTGTAGTAAGTGGGGTCACTTATGTAGTGGTTGACGAAGGAGTGGGTCTTCTGTCGGTTAGGGTCCACTTCGTACTCGCTGTCGCTACCCTGTGTGAGACAGCAGAAGACAAAACACTGATTCATGGAGTTGGTATTAGAAGTTTCTGCAGTTTTGCCATTTGGAGTAGACATGTAAATGCTATAGCTTTAAATGTAAATGACCATGATGTTAGAGCATTATTCTGAGCAAAGTCATCAATTCACAATCACCCCTGTCTTAACAACACAGACATGCGAACGCACTGACATTCACGACACAGCACAAGCTCACATGGACACCGACAGTTGTCAAAAATGACCGAAGCATGGTTATGGAAGTATGACATGGTTTGGCAGCGTGCATTGTTAATGGACCATCAACACAAGATGGCATATTTGAACAAATCTTCACCATTTTAATCACTCACTCACTGGATCAAACTACACGGTCAAGATATATGATCTGGTATCAAAACCTCGCCAGGAAGACGAGGTTCTGTGTCGTTTAGTACAGTGTACCACATAAAACCTACGGCTCTGAGGGAGAGGATTGGATGGGGCTAGCAATAGGAACCAGTCACCAATCAGGCTACAGACATTCAAAGCAGGCAGCCTCACCAAATTCAGTGGAAGTGTATGTAGGCCACCTGTCCCATATGAAAACACCAGCGCCTCCTAAGGGTGAACAAAACAATGGGTTTTATAGTACATCACCATAACAAGGATTAAAATGGCCCGGTCATGTAGATGATGATGGTAACATCATAAATGCAGCATGTTTAAAGTCTTTGTGCCAGTGAATGATGTGTGAATGATGGGAAAAGCTCATAAAAGATGGAAAACACAGCTTGTGCAAAGAAAACACATTGTTGAGAAGCAAGCGGAGGAAGGATGTTTTTCTTTGTGTTTCTCATAGCCAACTAAGTGCCTTGGAATCGAGCTGCCATTTGGCCAGAGAGTCTGCGATTAAACACCTGGCCTCAGCATATTACGCCACAGTCCACTTTGCCAAAATTGCCTCAGGATATTTTTGCAGAGAGGCTGCTTGAAGTAGGCATTATGCGTGTAGCAAAAGTAGAAGCAAAAGTAAAAGATCTTCCGCCCGTCGTGCTGTTGTGTTACAGAAACACGGCTGCTGGCTCCCAGTCCAAAGACACAACGCACAGCACAGATTTCTGCACAGCACATATGTGACACATAAGGCGTCATGTTCACATTTCAGTGTGCCTCAACGTGGCTCATGTCTCCTATACCAAAAACCCTACAGTACAAACTGTTCACATTAACGTGTCAGTGAAGTTTATAAATGCTTTGTAACTCGAAACCGTTCTTTACCACAGATGAATCAAAGGCAGACAATGTGCACAGTGTTTATCCCTCAACATTCTGACATTGATCAAACTAATGACACGTTCTTTTATAATTATCCCCCTAATAAGGACGGGAAGAATGTAAGACGCATCAGTGGCTGTGTGTGCGTGTCCCTTTGTAATATTGTTACCCAGTTGTGAATGCCTATGTCCAACGATTATTGAAAAGCATTCTCGTCACGCCTGTGTGTTTAGCAACCAAATAAGTTCCAGCCACGAACCAGCAAGACACACTGAGCGACTTCTATTGGTATTACCTCATACTAAAAGAATTAACACTGTCCTGAGATGGAACTCCCTTCTAGCTGTGTGTGTGTGTGTGTGTCTGTGTGGGGGGGTCGAAGATCAAATGTTCATTGCAGCTTGCCTATGGAGCATGCTCCACAGCTGTTCAGACTCTTGTTGTACTTGTATGACTACACACAACACTCCAGTCTGTTCATTTGCTTTTGGTTTCATCACCAGTGCTTAACAGAAATAACTCAAGGATCCATCCGAGGGACCCACAGTGAAGATGCTTTACACATTTGCCTCTGGGGCTCCACAGCCCACGAAGCAGATCCTTACTTCTACTCATTACAAGCTAATTACCGGAGCTGAATGCTGTGAAAGAAACGCACTTTAGGCAAGAAATGCAGCATTGCACCTCGGCCTCAGGGGAATACCCATCTTGTTTATGCGAGGATATGTGTAAGACAGCTACATACCAGCCTGCTGGTGTCAATTATTAAACATTTTATTCATCATAATGATGTTAAATTAGGCAGAGAAAGGAATTAAGAAATCAATCCAATTAAAACCGGGGAAAACCTTTTTGACAGTGGTTTATTTTACCATCAGCAGAGTAAATCTGTCCTGTGTTCCTGGCCAACAATGTAGAAAGAAGAATGTTGGAGTCAGAAGAGAAGGAGAGAAACAATGTATATGCTGTCATCATGTACGGTGACGTACGGAATTCCTCCCAGTCGTATCCGCATTCATGGTGAGGTTGGTTCCATGAGGCAGCTCTACAGTTCATATATGCTATACAAAATGCTTTGCTCCAAATAGTTTTGAATTTTACTTCCCCGTGGTTTAGATAAGGACTGAATATGGACATGCCCCCCCCTCCAACCCCCAAATTTGATGCACACCACAAAACAACAGAGCAGGCCAGGTCTTTGTCCTCTAGTTATGGATTATTGCAAAGAGTAGGGGGAGAAAAATGAGGCGGTGGGGGGTTGTCTATGTCACTCTCGTTGACGAAGTGACGACAGCGGGGGTCCAGAGAGACAATAACAGCATATGTGGGTCTAAAGGGGGTTTACTGAGTCTGGGGACAGTCACTGCGCAGTGCATACATGCTCGTGTTTTCCCGACAGATTAGAGGAGCGGAGAAGATTAGAACAGAACGTGATGCGTATTTTCGGCAGCGTATTGACATGACTCATACACCAAAGCCAACATGTGTTTCCTCATCATCAACATCACCAGTTGTTTACTGCTACCACTGATGTGTGTTGCTTCATCAGAACCATTACAATCAAAGGGGCTGAATATGTTATCGGGCATTAGCGCTGTCCCAGCGTGGTGGACGGGCTTGAGTGAGAGTAATGGAAGTGTGTACATTCATTTCAGGTTTTCACTAACATCACATCAAACTGTAGAATATCAGGTTAGACACTTTTTGCCCACGATTTCAGTCTCCTTCCAAAGCTCTCTTTGTTTACATGCCATAAAATTATAAAAATGATTTGCAGTGATTTCCTGTATTCTGGGTTTTGGCATTAGCCTTCAAAATAAAGTGGTGTGTTGTCACTGGTGAAAATCCAAACATTACGAGCAGGATTCTCAGTTGAGTCTCCTACAGTAGCTACAGAGTGACAGGGAGCAAGAGGGCGGAGAAAGAGACAGAAAAGAAAAAAAGCATGTGAGAGAAACCAGACATTTCCATCTCTCCCCGGAATGCCTCTCTGCAGAGAGAGTATAATCTACAGTCCTGTCTGACTCAGGAATGAGATCATCTGTATATCTGGATCCAGCCTTAAACGACACATAAATACACCTCGGAAATAAGAGAGCCCATATTCTAAAGGAAAAAAGTCAATAGGCCTTTACCTGCAGGGGGGTGGGTAGGGACCTATTGAGCAGTAATAGCCGCCTTGTTGCCCTGCCAAGTCAATGTTAGCTTCCTCAAAATCCCCTCTTGAGGAGGAGTACAATAGTCAACTTATACCTGCTGGTTGAGGCCCCAGGGATTAAAAAAGACAGAAAGCACAATGTCATACTGATAGCTCAGAGTTATCCGCTCAATAAAACTTCAAAGAGCATTCCTGGATTCTGAAGGACTGCTGGGTGCTGATATGGCGGCCTGTGAGAGGTAACAGAGGGGGCTCTGTGTTTTAGCCCGAGCTAAGGTGAGCGAATCTGCAGCGCGGAGGCAAGCAGGAGTCGTGAGGGGGCAGTTACTGCACTCGGCTGTGTTTGACAACACACGAGTGTGAACGGTAGCTTTGTCAGACGGGTGATGACATGTCAAAATGATTCATTTGAGGGGATGTTATCATGGTGTGAAAGGTCCTGTCTGTGGTGATTCATTGTAGGGAGATTTTCATTTGATCTGCAAACAGAACTTAGGCCTCGATAAGACCAGGTGGGGAGAGATTTCTACCTCTGGAATTCACACTATTTATTTAATAAGACGTGTTGCAAGGAAATATGGGAAATGCCCAATGTCCAAGGACTCCTAGATGAAAGAACACAGACGGAAGCTTGAAAGCAAGGGAATTCAGGACCACATCCCCCCTCACGCTTTCATCTAACTAGGATGAAAACCAGAAAGCAGACCACAAGATGGTTTACTCAAACCACAGAGCAGAGGGGGGAGGCGACATAAGCAAAGTCAGAAACAGCGCAGGGAAATAAACAAGTCCGACAAAAGAACGAGGGGGAATGAGGAGAAAATGCTAATTTAGAAAAGACTAAAGTAAACTGAGACACAAGGGTGGTCACAAAAACAGACAGATCAATAAAAAGCAGATACAGACAGAGAGAGGGGGACAATCTAGTGATTACACTCAGTCACTGGGCAAAAGAGGTTTGGCTGAGCACACTGGAAACTCCACAAGTTAGACATTCTGACAATAGTTGTTTGTCATCTATCACCTCTCACAGTGTCTCCCTAGAAGATTTTAAACAACCACAGATTCAGAACTATAATTACTGACAACCTTGACATGGCTCCAGCACAGAAGACGAGCGGGGGTGAAGTGAATAACCAGTATAGTATTTTATATGTTTTTTTTCTTCCTGTTTCTGACCTGGCTTACTCCAAATTCAGGGGGAAAGTTGGACAGGCAGCCCGCCTGCAGCAGCAACTTTCAATACATATCTGAAATTACATTTCGCCCAGCGCATCTGCCCTTGCCTTCTGACATAATCATGTGTTGGGTCTGAGTGCTGTGGCCCGGTTCTCAGGTGGATGTTTGCAGAGCAACATTCTCCACAGGTCACCGCCCCGGTCTGAAAAGTGCCTTTGCAGACAGCGAGCAGAGTTATTAATCAGATCTCTCCATGTGCTTTAACTGCAGCTACATTTTCTGGCTTCTGCGGGGGGCCTATTGCATCCGGGTGAATGACACCATGTGGACAGTACAGGAACTGACACAGAACACTACACAGCCAACAATGCAAAACCGAATTCCTGAGGAATTCAAGAAGATAATAGAGTGCACACATAACATCTAACAAATACACACAGTATGCAACACAGATATTTAATTATTTATACATGGAGACCATATACTGGTACTGCACCTGTGAATCAGAGATTTCAGATGGTTTTTCGGTCAGGCTGCTGCTCTCCGCGGGAATCAGATCGTTGTATTTTGTGCTGACATCTTCGTCTGAATAGTGAAGACTGCCTGGACTGGGCCTGGGAGGCGACCTGGCAAAAAGACAGACCTTATTATTCATTCTGATGTATCATTACTGATTTATTTAATATTACTATTGTACTCAAGTGTGCTGATCACAAAACAGTCAGATGGGATCATGGAGTCAGACAACCGGTAGAGCTTCTCTATATGAATCCAGAGATCACACTGAAGCATATTTTGATGAACAAACAAATAAAGCTATGCAGGGGACTCCACGTCTTCTTTATTTGTTAAACTACAGTCTGCCTTTCTAGTTCACATGAACTATGTACACGTACCCTGATTGTCTGTGTGTGTGTGGGAGTGCAATTTGATGAGAATCACGGGACGCTCATGAGATAGCTGCCTACAGACGGTCTCTCCTGCGATGAATAATTCACCCACTGTGGGCCGTGGAATGTCAAACCAATAGGCCCTTGTGACTAAATTGTAAAGTGAACCCTTGCTTTGCTTAAGCGGTCATCGAGCACATAGCTGCCTCAGGCTTTACAAATGGCAAATGTTATCGAAGCGTGCATGAAGGATGGCTTGGATTCAAGCATCAGTGACAGGCTTTATGACTAAATATGTCATTCAGGTGTAGGCTCAAAGAGCGCGAGTGACGTGACAGAGGAAGGATTGTTGATGGGAGTGTGAGGTGAGAACAGGGTTGAACAGAGGTGTGAAGTGAACCTTGAAGTTTAGGGCAAAGGCAGAAGAAATAGCAGAGAAAAGCATTTCCTAAAATGGTGCGCTCCAGTGAGTGCTGCTTTAAGTAAATAGAAAAATCGCTCTGCCTCAGCTTCTCCATACTTTCCACTGTCCCTGGTCGTGCTGAACAAACATCCATCTGTTTCTGCTGATTGGTGCTGGTTTGGCTGAAACTACAGGGACACGCTGACTGTTGTTGACTTTCCAGACCACAGTGCGTCGGCCACCAGTCGCTGGCGGTGAAGCGGCTGTCTGCGTAGCTGTCACAGCCACTTTACACACATCCAAATAAGTATTTACCAAATAAATACAAGTTTGGTGTCTTTACTGAACACACCCATTGAACACACAGAGGGATGGTGAAAAAAAGTAACGGCTGGTTTATCTGACTCAAGCAAGCACCGCGCAGTGATGTTAGTTTCTCCTCCAACAGTGTATTTTGAAAGCATGTCAAAAATGTTGTGGGCAAATTCCCGGCAGTTTTCACAAGGGGTGGTATTTTGAGTGTGGTGTGGACAAAATGAAAAACTCCACAGGGAAATCACAAAGCAAGCTGTAATTAAATTACCCTCAATGAGTTACATTAAAGTTGATTAGAGTTAATTGCCTTAACTTCAGCGGAGGAGTGAAACGTGTACAATGGAGAGCTACTTATACACAGTGCACTACAGTGTTGCTAATTTGTGTGATAAATCTGTGTGCGTGTCCGAGAATGTTCAGTGGACCTTCAGCATCGCATACTATATGATTATATTATATTCCATTGGGGACAATACTTTTCTGAGTTTTAATACGTACACATCATCTCATCTGATACCCTGCATATATTGCCTAAGATAATATTTATTTTGATCAAATAGCGTCTGTAAAATAATTAGAGGAGGCAGAGGGGAAGCCCAAGTGTAAATCACAGAGGACGCGGAGGAAATGAATGTGTGCGGGGACGTGCAGATGGCTGTTTGAATGTATGAATGCCTTATTATCGCGTCACATGTACAGTTTAGGAAGGTTGATCCTTGAACACATAAATAAGCTGTTAAAAATGCAGTAATAGAATAATTAAAGGTACAGTACCTCTAATATTTAAATTGAATTTGTGCTCAAAAAATGTGTCTCTACTCTGGAAAGGAATTGACAGCAGCTTCTGGGAACCAAACTTCATTAAAGTACAGAGGTGTTCGTCAGATGAGGTAATCTGATGCTGTTAACCAATCAGAGACCATCACAGTCAGGGGTTATCAATATCAGGGGCTAACAATCGATACGTGGACCTGTTTCCTGTCTGCTACACCGCTGGCACCAATACTTTGACCTAGTCTTATCCTGCTGGACAACATAGCTTTAGCAGATTTAGAGCCCGGCCAGATCCTGATTCCTGCACTCACAGAGCGAGCAAAGGTGGAGAGAAATTGGGCGAATGCCTGGCGCGGAGGGTAACAGAGCACAGAGGAAGTGAGAGTTGGAGCGATTTGCCTGTGAGTTGAGTCTGCTGCTAATACCTGCTTTACCTAATATGTAATAGATCATCTTATAGCAAGACTCTGGTTAGTATTTTCCAAAAAGTCCCTCCTATAATCTCCTTCCCAACAACACTTACACGACTGTAATTGCACAACGATGTATTGAAGTAATGGCAAAGTAACATTTCCCCAAGATGCAATCCAACCCACAAAACATCAGGACCAAGTCTTAATCACATCTCTGAATTCCTATCTGCACTTACTCCCAGGAGGACTTAACGTAACCTTTAGCAACTTGCATTCCTCAGCAGTCTTTGCAGCGAGCCGTCTCGCAACAAACAAAGAGCTTGGGCCGACGTGAAGCAATGTCGCGAGCCCGCTGGGACATTATGATAAACTGCCTGTTTAAAAACATTGAGCAAGCACAGCCCACTTTCACCCCTTCTCCTTGACTCTCATCCACTGTCGAGTGAGGCGTAAATTATTTATCAACTCTCTCACTTTGATAGAGAAGGGTCCACTTAATCCTCTTGCAGCAAAACTCAGTCAGCAGTATGTCGGGTAAGAAATGAGAACCGGGGGGTGAAATCAAATCTGCCCCCGGTCTTTACTCATTATCAAGCTCTCGTCTTTCTACAACCGCCTGTAGGGACTCATTAACATGTCTGAAGTGTTCATGAGCTTTGTCACTCAGGAGTGTTTAAAACCTCATTTATCTACATTGAATTACTTCACCCAGACCTCCCTACAACCCAAACTAGTGTGTCAAACTATGTATCAAACTTCTGACAGGGAACGATACAAAGCCAGGGATGATGCTGGTAATCCTTAACGGCACTGCTAATGTCTTATACAGTATCTTTTTGGGAAGAATCTGTGATGAACTGTGCCTTATTGACAGTTTATGTGGGGAAACGTTAAGTAATCTCCAAAGGTGAACAGCACTGACATCCTTATGACGTTACTTGAAATCGCAGCTGTGCATGTTGGCCTTTGTGTTAAATTCCAGTCAAAGAGAAGATCTCAGTCCAAAACCAACAGTAAATGACATTTGCTGTGAATTACAATGATTACAGGGGGATTAAGGATGTGTTTGATTTCTGATCCTGGTATCAGTCGGAGGACTTCATGCCGTCTTTGGTATTCTGAGATCAGAGTTTAAAACGCAGTATTAATCTATAATTGGAGGCTCAGGTGCTGGGATTTGGGTTCCTCTCCTATGGCTTCAAAGAGTACTGACTCTGTAAGTACATCTGCGCATTGTTTCACTCTCAGTTCTCCCCTTTCAAGCCGAAGGTATAATAGGGAGCTGCCTGGAAGCCCCTCAAAGAGCTGGACCTGCTTTGATCTGTCTTCAAGGTCACGCTGACATGCGCACATGGATGCATCTCTCACACATTCTTTACAGTAGGAACATGCAGAGTGATGCACACAGAAAAGAGAATCCGTCTCCTCCAACGGTGTGATTGCTATGTGACAAACTGCTGTGAAACCCCGGAACCATCCTCAACAACATGATCGCAACTGCCTCCAAATCCACCTCTTACCTGAACACACTTTAATGGCCTAATGTCAGGCAAACAGCTCGATCCAAAATTGGACTTATGATTGTCTCCCTGCAGTGTTCATAGTACAGGTGTCAGTCAGGCTGATTAGCTTTAAACAAGGTCACGGTCTCAGCATGTTGCACGTCTGGGATCCACTGAAATACAGAAGCTCATTAAATGAGAGTCTGCGGTAAGTCTGTGCTGTTTTTAAAGCGTTGTTCCAGGAGCAAGGTGTTTTTCCACTGTGCTGGAAATGTTAACAAAGTAGAATTTTCACAGATAATTCAATTATTTTTTTGGTCATTTGAGTCTGACTTTAAATTAAGCCTCTAAGTTTCAAGTTTCTGCTTTATAAGCTGCCCACGCGTGGACCACTCACCTGGTGTAGACGCCGTTCTTTCGGCAGAAAGAGTTTTTCACGGAGAGCCGCCGGTTGTTGAGCTCCAGCGCGGGGAAGCGTCCTTCGTCCAGGCTGACCATGTCTCCGTGGGTCAGAGCGTTACAGTTGGAGTTGTTACCTGGACACACGTACAGAGACACTGTGTGACCACAGGCCAGACGGGCAGACAGGTTAGGGTCTGGGAGGATGAATGGAACGGATTAATGGATGAAAATATAAGATACACAATTAAATAGCACTGTGATTGAACATAAACACGGATGAGTGAACCATTGGAAGAAAAAGAATGTATCTCTGAATATGACAGTCTTTATAAGAAAGTGATATTTGAACTTCATTCCTTAGAGTAACATGGCGTTTGGACATAGCTAAAACAACTGTTCTGCATTGTTGCCGTATAGTTGACTTAATAAATGAATCTGGGATCTAGCTGCCGGATGTCACCCAGTTAAGTACCGTCATTCCAAACCGGATGTGGGCCACGTGAAAGTGGTGAGTCTGAGCCCTATTTGGGCCACATCAAAGTTGCTCTCTGTTTCTCCCTGTTTTCAGTGATTTATAATTAGGCTGACTACTGGCTAAGATGTATTTCGGACAGACACATTCGAAAATGTTATTGATCTTCTCATCTAAGCGTATAAGCCTAATTCCCCAAATGTTGCTTTTAAGTTTAACGTATGAGGCATCACAGCGAGACCTGCACCTCTGCGCTTGCTCCTGAATTACTTTAGGTCAATTGGTGGCTACGCAGACTCTCAGAGAAGAAGGAACCGCTGGGTCGGTCCAGTGGCCTGGGCCAGATTCTTACAGGGGGATATAGAGGCTTTGAGAGAGTCTTTGTTTTAGAGTGAGAAGGAGCCTCTTGTTTTTCCTCTGTCAGTCAGAAAGATGGGCAGTGACCTGCAGGGACCCCCTCGCCTCCCCTGCTTGGCAGCTAAAGAGCCACGGTAGAAGTGCTGAGCAGAGGGAAATACCCGCTGATGTAAGAGCTGCACTGAATGGACAAGTATGCCCCCTACTCTTGTTTCTCTGCTTCTCTCCTTCTCTGCCTTTTTTGTTCCCATGGCACTCAGTCAGTCAATTATCTGATTCGCGTTGAAAATTTCAACACGCCGTCTGCAAAATAAGTTACATCAGGTTCACGTCTCCGAATTTGAAAACTGCAAATCACAAAATACCCTTGTAAAGAATTACTGTTTTATAAGAAAAGTAAGATCTGCAGATTTATTTTCCAATACTGCCTTGATGCCACGGGATTAGAAGTAAGATAAGGTTTCTATCATAGCTACTGGCAATCTTTGCAATCGTACGCACTCACCTGATTCAGACTTCTTTGCGTACTTCTTGCTCTGTCCTCTGATAATGAGGATGAACACCAGAAGCAGGATGAAGATGAGCCCCACAAGTGCCACCACAACCAGGAACCACCACTCCTCATAGAAAGGTGCCACTTTTTGAGCTGAATAAAACAGAGTAAATTGGAATTCATGGCTGTTAAGGCATCTCTTCGTATTTCTGTGATGTTCGAATGACCTTAGGGGATTTAATTTAGTCTGAAAATTAATATAACTCAAACATCCACCAACAAATACATAAAAGCTCACCAGATATAGAAGGAGAGGGTAGACTTGGGGAGCCATAGCCATAGTCGTTCACCCCGATTACCCGGAAGTCATAACTGACCCCTTGTTTCAGGATATCCATGCTGAACGTGTGTGATGTCGCTTCCTTGGGGATGTCCTTGATTAAGATATCCCACAGTCCCTCGTCTGTAATGGAGTTCAAGTTAATTCTGGGTCAGAGGAAACTATAAAGGTTCCAACAGAATTAAACAATGTCAATATGTCTTCGTTAGCCGGTTGTTTGTTAGATATAAGGCTCCAGTCCGGCTGGCAGCTCCCAGGGTAATTCATAATTCTCACAAATATTAAACAATCCATCAATTTCACTAGTCCTGCAAAATTTACAGCAACCGAATCTACATCATAAACAGTGGCGCGGCCATATTTCAAATTAAGCAATGTTAGATGGCTTGCTGCTCGCTTTTGGAAATCTTGCCAGAGACCATTTATTACACATCGCTGCTTGTAAACATCTATGCAAGTTTGACTCTTTTAATGGGGGAACAGAAACATAAACACGCACAGGAGTTCATCCGTCAAGTTGCTGAAAAGTTAGAAAATCTGACCAGCACAGAAACAACTCACCGAGTTGCATGATACCAAGGAGAGTTATAGCCTTTGGCATATGGAAAAGAGAAAATAGGAGAGCAGAGGTTGTGTGGGATTGATTGTCCACTAGGCATTAACCTCTGCTATGTACTCATTATCCAACAGTCCTGGTTAATGCTCTTTAAAATCTGGACTCAAGTATCCCCCTCTATTTTCACTTTAAAATGGAAAACACATCTCTCCCTGTGAGTCATCTACTATCCATCACCCTCTTAACCCTGCTGAGGCCTGTCAATCAAAACTGAAACCAGATGCCAGTCGTATCAACTGCAGCGCCTCGATCAATAACCCATTAAAATACCAGGGACACAGACTGTGGGGCAGCAGATGTTGACGTTTTACACCACTCTCCTTAATCAAACTCTCAAGGAGGCTGGCATAAGGCAAGGTCTACAAATTCCTGACAATAGTGGTGATTTTCTGGATGGATGTGACTCTATAAAAATGAGGCACCCACCTGAAGGTCTGGCCTCAATGACGTAGCGTGTGATAGGAGCACGTCCCGGGTCCCCGCTGGTCCAGTGGATGGTCAGGGCAGAGCCATAGCGTGTGATGAAGGGCTCTCCTGGGGGGCCTGGGGCTCCTGAGGCGTAATAATAAAGACTTAAAACCGCACACCAAAAAGATGCTTCATTGAATATGCATCACTAACTACCTTCTCCTGGGCCGGTGGTGATGTTGGCCTCCACCTCTGGCCCGTAGATGAAAGTCTTGGCCCGGATGCGGAAATTGTATGTCATGCCATCGGCTAGATCTTTGAGCTTCAGCCAGAGCGGGCCGCTCCCCTTCACATCCACCGTCACTGTCTTACTGACGCCTGGGGGGGAGGGGGAGTGAAGACAGTCGGCACAGGCCACTGAGGAGTCTAGACAAACACACCACATTTGAAGCAGGTCTTACACATGCCAGGCAATGTGGGAGCACACTCATCACAGGGAGACACACACAAATGCAGTAATGGGATTAGTAGTGGGTTTTGGAATTGTACAGTACGATGGTACCGTATGCTGCAGATGGGATGAGCTGTTTAAATCAATGGTGGTAGCTTATAGCTCAAGGAAAATGCACACCACAAGAGTTTGACCCAGGCAAATTAACCAAAACAAAAGTCCCATTAGAGACAAGCTCAAAGTTAGAATAGATAGACAGGAATAGATCTTATAGTGTGCATCAAGCTTTTATAGAAGCCAGCAGCCGCTCCGAGCAGAGAAAAAGTGCAGTGGGCACGGATGAGAGCTTACCATCTACTGGTGTGAGGGGCTCATAGACCAGACGGTAGCCCTCAATGATGCCATTAGGGAAGGTCGGCTCACCCCAGGACACGTTGACCGAGGTGGTGGTTAGCTCACTGAAATGAATGAAGCTGGGAGCGCTGGGAGCTGGAACATAAGGAGGTAAAGGACCAAAAATGCATGAGTAATAGTCAGTATTGTTGACTAGTAGTCAAATTGTTGGTGGTACAGGTTTGGTTAAAGTGCTCTCGACACCTTGTTTTAATGATGCTGCAGGTTAAATGGGCTGTAGATCACTTTAAATTTCTATTCGACCTGGATCCGACTAATTGATAATCAGGAGGCCGATTTCTAACCTCCACCCACATCGCAGCCGGCTGCGCTTGGCTTTAAAAACAGAAAGAAATAACACGGTGTAGACACAATGTGCCTGTAAACAGGGGGTCTGCTCGAGGAGCCTTTATCCCATCTACATTTCAGACAAAACAGGAGATTCAGCAAATGACTTCAGACTGGCTTTGCTGATTAGGAACGTATGCTCAGTGTGTCGCTCCGCTAACGTCGTTTGGCATGCTGACACCAACGATTAGCATCATCTTCAAATCAAGTTCTTTCCTCACGGTTGACTCATCCACTTGGAGGAAACTCTGAACTAGCATCAACGCCGCCAGAAGAACACAAACATAACAAATGAATGCGCATGGCTGTACACGCTGTGATTTAGCTACTTTCGACACATAATCCCGTCTCCTCCTTTTGTCTTCATCTTTTTGTCAGAGTCTCTCTATCATGTGTTCAGGAATGTAGCAGAGGAGTGTTCCTTTTACTCTTAGGCTTACTTGCAGCCATCTCACTGGCAATAGACTCATTTCTTGTTAATAGAGAATATTCCCGTGCAGTGGGGTGTACCTGCTTGCTGAGTGCGCCCCCTCGTCGGCGGGCTGCGGGGTCCATCCCCAGCAGCGTTGAAAGGGGCTACACTGATCATATAGGTGGTGTAACCAGTCAGGTTCTTCAGTTTAACCCCTCCTTCAGGCATGAACAGCGTCCGCAGCCGCTCTGTCTCATTCTTACGCTGGAACTCCCAAAAGTAAACCTGAGTGGAATAATACAGACATTAATAAATATTAATGTGTGTCTACAGATGCTGTGGAGGGACTACCGTGTGTCTATAAAACTCAGTCCCATTACAAAGTCCCTTAAGGGAAACATGCGATTTCATTTTATTCCCTGTAAATGTTTTCTTGAGCAACATTCTAGGCCTTTCATTATAAGTCCCTCTGGAAATTCCTCTTAGCTAAAAGTGCAAAAATGTGCACTTTATGGTGATTAACATCAAGTAGATGTGGTCTCTTGTGAACCATAAAACATTTAAATGTTTATATAATGCTAAAATTGTCTTGAGAAGTAGGCCCATAAAACGCTCCGGGGTCCATTATATAGCACTCGGCTACTACAGTTATAACACTCGGTGTTTGCTGGAGATTTGAAGAAAAGTTCCAATCTGACCTTGTAGCCCTGGATGTCCCCATTCTGAGCATCCACAGGCGGAGGATCCCACGTTACATCCAGCTGGGTGGCTGTTGCCGACTGAATGGCCACATTCTGGGGTGGGGCTGTAGGCACTATCGACGGTAATAAATTAAACACTAATCATAGGACAAGTGCTTCGTTTCTGGCATCCCTACTCCACTCCCTGTGCAGCGCTATAGCTTAAGGCCAATTCGCTCACCTGTTCAGCCTACACAGAAAAGCTCTGGGATTTACAAAAAACAAACTTCACCTAAGTCTCAGCAAGCTTCTGAAGTTTATCATATCAATGCAAAGGTTGCCAGCAGCCGCTGCATTACGGCAAAATCATTATGCACATGAGACTGCGTTGATTAAAACGACAGGATGTGTACATACCTGCTTCTCCCACGAACACCTCTTGTGGCGGGCTGGTCGGCCCTTCGCCCACAGCGTTGTATATACTCATACGTATCTCGTAGCGCTTGTGTTTACTCAACTCTGCAGAACAAGCACAAGCGTGGATAGAAGGTTAGAACGCACACCGTGCTGAACACCAAACTGTCAAATCTATGTTTTAAGTGTTTATTTCAAAGCCCAATTCCCCTCTGGTTAATAACGCGGACCCACCACTCCTCCCCTGCTTCCTGCACCGACTTCCAGGTGCCACAAAGAATCAGTGACACACACACTAACAAGGAGATAACCGACTGGCTTCCTAAAACAACACTGTTGTTCTACCGTGTTTGGGGAACATGTGGCTAAATTAGTATAATTACAAAGTATCCTGTGTTATTCATGCAGGCACATGGTAATTACGTGGTTCCCGAATGCAGCCGTCTGCAGGTACAAGAGAGATACTGTGTGCGGCCATCTGCTTTGGTAGTGCAAAGCCAAAAGAGCTGACATGTGCAAACCAAGAAGTATGTTGGACTCAGCTAACTTGCGTCCACAGTGTCCAAGAATTTCTTTGTACAGAGAGCTTCCACTGGCACCAGTAGAAGTCTTTGTAAGCATGCGGGGTGACTATAGGCAGCCAAATGCTGTGCTCATTTAAATCGCCTGAATCACTATTCAAGGCAGCGCAGCAGACATACGGTGGGGTCCAAACAAAGACAACTCAATTGGTTTGAGTTGCATTCAGAATCCGAGAACACGTGTGAATGTGCGCGCCTGTGAGACAGAGACGTAGCAAAACTTACTGTCCAACTCATACTGTGTCAGAGTTGAGTCACTCAGATTCCGGATGCTGTGAGGGGCTGCAGCAGGGAGGTGGGGAGAGCACAGCAATGAAGAGAAGAGGCAAAATTAGTCTGATGTCTAATGATTGTGTAGTTAAGAAGAGCATTACTATTGTCAAAAAAAACAACCTACAAAATCACAGTGGTCACACTTCTATGTAAGACCCAGAATGAAAGCAAAATGATAGGCTAAGTTGCACAGAGCAGAAGAAACAAAGCGGCCCCTAAGTAAGCGTAATAACAGCCTGCAGCTGATAGCTGCTGATCACAAGATGAAATGTTTTGCTACAAGATGTCAGGACCGGGAGGGAAGAAAGCGGGGGTCATGGAAACAAAATAGGCCTTTATGAAAGTTTTACTCTGATGGAAATAATGGTGCTGCTGACACATTAACGAAGGAGCAGGAATAATCAATCGTGACAGAGCCGCATAATTGTGTGAAAGTGTTACTGAAGTATAGAAGGAAGTGAAAAGACACCAATAGACCCCTTAGCTGACGGATTTTTCATTTGATATTTCTGTCCTCGATTACTTTGAATTCACAGTTGATTTAGAAGCGCGGCGCGTTTCGCAATAGAAGCAACGCACCAGCAGTAGTACTAAATAAAAATGTAACCCTGCTCAATGTGCTTGTGCAAGAAACAAGCAATATGAGTGGCAGAAGCTGTGGGTACTCCTCACCGGTAAGCTCTGCCCAGGTGGACACGCTGCTGATGGTGTGAATCGAGTAACTGCGGAGGCGGTCGTACAGCAGCTCGCGATATCGAATCCGAAAGCCCAGTAAGATTCCATTGATCTTCTCCTCGGAGGGAGCCTGTTAGTGAATAGATGGGGAGCTCAGGTTTAATGTAGCAGACACCTGCAGGACTGAGCACCCAAAGTAATCTGAAATCCTGCATGTGGCCTAGTTTTTCCACATCTAACGAGGTGATATAAATAGTTGATTTCACAGTAACAGGCATTTTACTTGTGCACTTCTACTCTGTAGAATCCTACTTCACCTCTCTGTGCTTTGTCTCCAACATCACTGAAGGGACTTCCAGTAAATGAAACATGCACAAACACACACACACACACACACACACACACACACAGAAAATCTCTCCACTCAGACTGAGCTCATCCACAGGTGAGTAACACGGAGAAATCCCCCATGGTTGAGCATGAGAGAGCAGACCCAGAGGGGAGAAGCAGAGAGAGAAAATAAGTACTTCTCCATCCCTATAAACTCTACAAGTGTTCCCTATAAAAATAAAAATGATGGCTTGGAGCCTTCTGTTTTCCTCTTTAAGACCTGTTAATTCATGTGTGACTGTGTGAGCGAGTTTTTTTTTAAATAATCCACACATAAAAAGAATAAGCGGTGTGTGTAAAAAACTCTCTAAGTATAAGTCTACCTTGTCCACTATCATGGCTTCTGATGAAAAGCCAAATTTTCAGCATACAATTGATTTTTGGAATAACGTAACACAAAGCCAGAACATCGTACCTGCCAGCGGATCAACACAGATGTCGTTGTGTGCGGCGTAACGGAGAGAATTGCAGGTGCTTCATCGGGCGCTGGGGCGATAAAAGACACATCAATTACCTGAACTGACCTGAAAACGTGCACAATTTAGGATGCTAAACCTTTTTATGCACAGCGCCACTTCTAGCATAAAGACACAATAGCTACAACACAGCAGCTATTGACAGAGGAGTCAAAAATAGGAGTTCAAGACTAATAGAGCAGGCACTTCTTCAGTCGGTTAATGTACCTCCGCACAAAGGTTTTAATGCTGCCGTTATGGTGCATCACCTGCTGCCTTTGCCAGTCTCGTCAACATCCCCACAATAAGCTTATTCATGAAGACGTTAACCTCATAGTGATTCAGAGGTGCGTAGCGTTAAAATAAGAATGCACACACGAAGTACTGTACATGTGCATTTAGTTCATCAGAACTGCCATAGTAAACCGTATTAAACATAACTGAACCTTTAAAGGAATATTTGAGCATTTCACATAAAAGCCGATGCAGGGAACTGGTTTGAAAATAAACGCCTGCTCCAAACTACTCCTGAAGCAGCTTGGTGGAAAGAGGTACGTAAGGGTTGTTAGGAAACCACTGGAAACCACTGGAAAGGTTGTTACACCCACCAAAAAACAAACGCAGCAAACAAATGCCATGTTGGGGATGTCTGAATTGTTGTTCAGTGGGTTTTGTTAACTAGCTGTTTTGCCGTCTTTGGTGGCTCAAGCTTTACAGCTCCTCAAACTGCCAAACCCTTCCTTTAAGGTCAAGATTCGTTACTCATCAGTTGTCTACAGTGTGGGGGGGGGTGCTTCTTACCGTCCTGTAGGGTCGTGATAGCTTCACTTTCCTCGCTGTACTCACTGTCCCCAATGTCATTGGTGGCTTTGACTCTGAACTGGTAGGATGTAAAGGGCTTCAGCCTTAGGGATGGAAGCACAGGGAATCACATCAATCTTGATGATGAACTACAGCAGCACATCTTACACCTTTTAGGCTGCAGACATCAAGAGAGAAATGCGGTCTCGCCATGGGAGCCACAAGCTTTCCCATCAAACTACTAGGTATACTTAAAAACCTAAAGCAAACTGCTGCACGTCCTGAAATATCTCATTGTTTATATTCTAAATCAGACCTAAATACCCTGGAAACATTATTGCATATAAGGATATTGTTGATTTGCCAAGTAATGTAATTTAGCCCTGGGGATATTTAAGTGTTATTCTCTCCATTTAAAGAAAACAAACATCATTTCATTGCTGTTATAAAGGAAATCCAAATGCAAACTATAACCAGAAGCTGTTAGCTGGTAAGAACTCTCCACCTGGATACTATGTAGGAGGCGACCTCGTGGTTGACAGAGGCTGAATGGACTGTCCAGTTGCTCTCTGGAAGTTCTCTGAGCTGCACTGTGTAGTAACGCACAGGTGACAGGCCGTCGCTTCCTGGCTCCCATGACAGCAAAACCTGACGGGCCTGAACATCCTTCTGGGGAACCATGGGACGGCTGGTGGGCTGGGGACGAGCTGGAGGGACGGACAAACGGACCAGAGGTCAAAGCGAGGACGGAGACATTGAGCATTGAGGGTGAATGGAAAATAAACGTCAGGAGGAGGAAGAGAAGCAAAGATTGAAAAACGATAATAGGTTAGAGATCATAAATGGCTGTGGGAAAAAAAAACAACAACACATTTACTTATTGCTTTTTGTTCGCACACGTAACGCTGCACAGGCGAGGAAAAAATGTGCAAGTCTGATGAATAAAAAAAAAAGCTGAAAAATGAAAGTAGCAGAGTAAACAATCCACAGCATGCCTGGAGGGAAGCAGATGCACTGATTGGTTCTCACAACTGTATCAGAGCGCTTCCGATAAACACCCACAGGGCACGAACACTCCTTCAGAAAGCACATCTGCTTACTGGACTGTTAACTTGAAGTGCAATGAAGGCTTAAGTGCAGATGTCAACAAGTGGTGTCATTACCGAGATCACATACCTGCTCTCAGAAATGTGTACACAACTGCCGTTTCCTGTTTGCTAATAAACTACAAACTGCACTTCAAACTACCACCCTCAGAGATAATGATCTTTCTTCGTGCTTTCTTCATCGCCACATATCCAGCCCTCTGGTCTATCCAGCACTGGTTACCTCTTTTCTCCGTGGTGACCACGAGCGCCTCAGCAGCCTCTCCCCAGCCTTTCCTTGTCTGCGCTGTGATGCGGAACACGTAGACGGACTCCGGCTTGAGGTTGGTCACTGTGTACTGGCGTGTGCTGGGGCTCAGCACGTCCACTGTGGCTGCGTTGCTGTTGGTGGAGTTTAGGTGGTATGTGATCTGGTAGGCTGGGGACAGGTTGAGAACAAAGAACCTTATCGTAGGTGAAATAGTTTACGGTTTGGTAGGTTCTGGGTCTTTAACCAATCCTACAGAGAAGGGTGTTTAGATTTTCTAGTCATATTTCATCAGATAAAAAAGGGTCTTGAACACTACTAACCAAGGATAATCCCATTGGGCTGTGAGGGGGACTGCCAGATAAGTCGGACAGAGGTGGTCCGCACTTCAGGGAACAGGATCCCCACTGGAGGTCCCGGCACTGGAGGGAAACAAACGTATTCGCTAAGAACACATCAAAGTCCACGCCTAAAGGTCACCTGGATAAATCAATCAATTACATGAGAGACACTAGTATCATGTTTTGCCATAATACTATAATGCTCATCCCATCCCTACCATCATCCAAAGTCCTCTCCAGGATGGTTGGCGAACTGGGACGTCCGTCGCCAATCCGCGTGAAAGCCAGCACCTGTATCTCATAGAGCACATATTTCCCCAGACCAGTCAGCTGGACGCTGTGCGTGGCATTTCCCTCCACTGTCCAGAAATGGACTGCGCTGTCAGCGTCCTTCTCTTTATACACCACCTGATCCCACGAGGAGACGGGAGACAAAGAGAAGTTAAGGAGGAGAGAAGGCCTCACATGCTGTCACACCGCTTTGAGTCCCTCTAAAAAGAGATGGCATCTCCAAAAAGAAAAGAAGAATTTAAGGTTTATAGGCCACTGAGTAACACAAAGCTGTGACGCATAAAAAGCACAAACAGACCTTGTAGCCCAGAATGAGGCCGTTTCTGTCGGGCTCGGGAACTTCAAACCAGCGCACCAGGATACTGCTAGAGGTGGTGGCAAAGGCAGAGACGTTGGTGGGTCCAGAGGAGGGAACTGGAAAACAAAGAGCACCATCCATTGTTTGTCTGTAGAAAAAGTATCAGTCACGCTCCTTGTGTGGATATGTATTTCCTGCGTGGATGTGACAAAGGGGCAGTTTGAGTGATTTGCTGTGGTTTTTATCGTTTGTGTTTGTGTTGCACATTGCTTCTTAAATCCTGGTAAGCCCAGCAGGCCTGCTGAAAGAATAGGCCTTCTTTCTCCTCCTTGGCACTCATCCCTGGACATAATACACTGATTCCTAAGAATTTGCTTGAGTGAGGGGGGAAAAAAAGAGCACAGGAATTTCACATTTAAGTCCATGTGTTCTCAATTTCCTCAGACTCCTTTTTTCACTGCTTCCATTCCTGACTACACAGTGTCTGGTGAAGAGGGGAGAGAACTGTGGGCTGTTCTTCAGCCCGGCATCGGAGTTGTTACTTCTAATGTGACTAATAGTGTAGCTATTCCACACAGATTTTACAAAAGTTATATTGAAAAACTAATCAAGATGAGAAAATCAATGAAAATATGATGATACAGCAATATGTGTGTAGCTCTGGGCTGTGTTTATGCTTCTTTGGAGATAGATGACACCCAGTTGCTTAGATGTCTCAGAAGAATAAGCCAGGGACGTTTTCTGTCTCCTGGGTTTCCTTCTGCGTTGTGCAGCACATGTACATTAATCTTCCCACCACTATTTTCAAATCAAACCTATTTTTCTGGAATAAAAACTTTTATAAACACAAAACCTCCAGCGATGAAATATTAATAATAGCAGGAGAAAAAAAGTGTTGCTTAGAGCTTAAGGTGTGCTCGAAACATTTCAGACAATTAAATATGTTTATTTTGTAATGGAGGCCTCAGGGGAATCTCCATGCTCTCTGGGCAGCAAGGGAACTTTTCTTTGCAATTCCAGGAAAGATCACTGGTCACGTGTTTCAGCAACACATTAAAGGAATTTCTTCAGAAACTGGCATAAGTGTCCATTAAAACTCAGGGATGACGTCATCATTTGTCTGTCCCGTTACTCCTGATCCTCAATGTTCTTGAAAATGACAGTCAGAGTTTTTCCCTCCCACTGCTGCCTAGTGCTTGCTCAAATGGGACAGCTGGGTTTTCCCACATTATTCTTTTTTCACACACTATTAATTTTGTTGTGATTTGGCGCTTTATTAAAAGAAATCTGAATTAAATTAAAGTGGTAATTCTAGATAGTGTCTAGTTACTGTAGCGGTAATAACCTTGAAGGAAAAGAGGGAAAATGTGGTGTTAAACCAAGGTGTAAATGTAAGAAATTCTAATTTCATAGCTGTTTCTAGACAAGAAAGTGTTTTCAGTAATTAGGCAAGAAAAACTAATGTTTTTGCATTCCTAATAATGTTCTGCTGCTTGGTAATATTCCAGGATCATACTGGATCATTAGAAAAATGAGAGAACACAGGAGGCTCTAACTTACCAGACTCCCTTGTCCTGCCTCTGACCGGCTGGCTCCAGGGCCCCAGTCCGATGCCATTAACAGCCTGGACTCTGACCTCATACTCTGTCCACTCCTCCAAGTCCTCAATAGTGAACTCTCTCTCCAGACGGTCAGCAATGACATGGGTCAGCGCCCGGCCCTGTGAACCTACACGGGAGTACTGAACCCTGTAGCCCACCTGCTCCGCATTTCCATTGTATTCCCATTCTGGCAAAGGCTGAGAAAAGAAGGAAGTCGAGGGTCAGAACAAACCCTGTTCCTTGTACTGGATTATTCGATAAACATCCAATAACACCACCACTTTGAAATGTAATGGAACATGCAGAACTGACATGCACAGGGAAAACAGTTTCCTAATTACCATCCATCGTAACCACAGGCTCGTCTCACTGGCGGTGCGCAGAGTGACGTTGGCGGGGGCCATGTCAGGTGGAGCCGGCAGGGTCTGGATTTTCCTGGAGGGCTGGCTGGGTAGACTGGTGCCCACTATGTTCACCTGACGCATTCGGAATCTGGAGTTAGGGAAAAAAAAAAACAGGCCATGTGAAAATGAGCTACCAGCAAGGAACATCCTCTCACTACTTATGAGGCTCATTGCATTTGAACTGAGATCACAGCACGGAATATGAATACATGAATATGCTGAGTTGTTACAGCCTGAATATGCAACAAAACTAATTTTTCATCCAGCGTGAGCATTTAACACTACTGAAATGTAAAGTGGCTAAAGTGGCAGCACTGATGCTGGAATGATGAGAACTATGGCTGCTGTGGGTCTGTGGGGGCTCGGCCCTGTGAAATGTTAATTGGTTATATCGAACATGATCACGGAAAACAAGCAGGCACCGCCAAGATAAGGATCAAAAAATATGTAAAAATACATTTCAAATCACTCTAACCATAACAAGCTTGTGGGGAAATCAAAGGAAAACAAAATACGATAAGCTCCTGGGATAAGCTGTAACTAGCCGAGATACTGAAGTGCACATACACCTCATCTGTTGTTTGTCACAGTCTGCACAATCTTAATTTCCATGTTATCTGGCACAGCCTAACAATGTAATGGGAAAGTCATGAGCAGGTTTATTCCTAAAAAGAACATTATATTACTATAATAACGCTGGGACTATCCACTGAGGCCCTGTGCAAACATTACGTTTTCAATAAACTCGATAAAAAGTACACTGTTTGTTTGCAACATTCAGATTCCCTTAGAGATTAAAGTTGTCAGAAATGGGGGAGCAGAGTTCCCGTGCGTCCCTCCTACCTATAGAAGGTGTATGGGTTGAGGTGTGGCACTTCTAAGGAACGAGCCTCGGGTTCGTTGGAGACCTGGTGGACCATCACCCAGTCCTCGTTTTCTCCTACCACGCCCACCTGGGATGAAAGTGACAGTCATGAGAAATGGATTGAGCAGTGAGAAAAACTGATGGCAATGCAAACCATCCGTGAAAAGAAGTCCAGGCTTTCTGTATGCAATCCTAAAATTCTATTTGGTAAAAAAAAAAGAAGAAAATTTATAAATCTGCCTCACCTGAGCCTCCACCTGCCAGCGGGAAATGGAGGTTTTGCCGTCGTAGCCGGGTTTGAACTGTAGCGTGACGGAGCGGGGCCCAATGTTGGAAATTGCCATGTTTGTCGGAGGGCCAGGAAGCTCTGTGATGAAGATGTAGAAGGAGACAAAGTTGGACAAAGGAAGGGAACAACAAACATGCACCACTGCCCACAGGGTGGTTTCAGTTTGTAGGCTTAACTTGAGGAGAATCTATCTACCACGGCGCCCCCTTGTGTCCATACAGATACTGCACGCAAATCTAAAGTTTTCAGCGATGGCTTCTCCCTCTCCCCATCCTTCCAACATCAGCCAACGCAGCAAAAGCAGATTAGCATTGTTAAAAATGCTTACACACAGCGCAGACAGAGACCATGTCGTGAATGTCAATGACACTACAGTTATCTGGAGATACGAGTCAATCTGATATCCTGTTCACACATGGAAGAATGGATTATTCCAAGGAATTCCCAGCAGGGAAAACGGTGAATTCAATGAACGACGAGAAGACGTGTTTGTGTGTACGAATAGCATTGTTTGCGTGAGCTCGCTTATTTACACATACATATCACTTAAATCAGAGGTTTTTTTCTCCCTCGTGTTTCCCTGAAGATAAATAAATAAACCTACCACACCGTATCCTCATTCCAAAGAGCAATATAGTTTACATAAATCCTAGCTGAAGTCAAATCACTGCATGCTGGAGTGTGGAGAGAGGCATAATATTATAAAGATATAATCACTCCCGCGGGCATACTGAGCAATTTCTACCGAGATAGCTTAAATGCAGGTGTATTCATCCCTAATCAAATGCAGATTATATGTGTTGCAGTGAAATCACCACCTCTAATTCATCTGCACGATTGATTATTCAGCCGGCTTTTAGCTGGATCATTAAGGTACAGCACACGGGCGTTTTCTTTACACATACACAAAAGGATTAATCACCATTCTGGGGACCATAACTGCTGCTGTGAAGCCTGCTATCAATTTAACAGCCTGTCATTTCACAGGTTTCACAGATGTCCGGGCTCTGAATGCTGCTCTAGCAATTGACGTGGGCATTGTATTTCTATTACACAATTTTGCAAATATAAAAACATTAAATTCTGCAATTGTCCATTATGCTCACATGGGAGCTATTATTTTGTGAATGTGGGGCGGCTCCATGTATAGCCTTTTGTTTTATTTTTTTTGGTTGCTCTGCTCCAATTTCATAGTGTCTGGCGCCAGTGTTCGCCGAGGTGCAATGTGAAATATGCAGAGAGGGAAGGATCATGTCATCCTGGTTTGGGTTTAATCTACATTTAAATTTAAACCAACAAAAAAAAGAAGTTCTGCATTATGTTGCTTTTTAAACGGTCTAATTGTAAAAAAGTGTAATTAGGGTGTACTGCACTGACCACTTCTTATGTGGGCTGATTGTTTGGTTACAGACCTGGTGGGACACCAGAGGATATGGTGGAGGAGGACAGCTGGCCCTGGCCTTTGGAGGTCATCCCTGCCACTTCGATGGTGTAGGTGGTGAGAGCAGTGAGTCCAGTAACCCTGTACTCTAAGGTGACGTTTGGCAGGTAGTGGGTAACTCTGGTGTTTGTACGGTTGTACTCCTCCCACGAAATGCGATAACCTGAAGAGCAGCAGAGACGGGTGAACAGCAGCAGGCAGAGAATCCTCTCAGGGAAAATTTGACAGCAGTTTAACTACAATAGCGGCTCCGCTCGCATGCTAAGGGGTGAACTAACAGAAATATCAAATTAACATCATCAGGAATTGAATATAGCAAATTAAATCAGCCTGTGATTATATCTCCCTGCACACACACACACACACACACACGCACACACACACACACACACGCTTACCCTTTCAAAGTTAATGCAATGTAGTCATTGCCCAGCAGCTTTTCATGTAATTTCATAAGGCATTAGGTAGCATTTCTTGCCAAATCAATAATTTCACATGTCAGTCTTTGTTTCCTGGAGATGTGCGCCACGTTAATAGCTTTTGAAAGACCCTTCACAACGTGCTGCTACGTCTCAACCTTAGTAAACACTTGAATATTACTGTCACTCGCAGGTATTTGTTCGGCCCAGAACATTACATATACTCCAGCAGAATGGGCTCACCAGAAAGACCTTAAATCAGGATATCTGTGCATGTACGTCTCTAAACTAATGCGACTAAATGCTCACTCTGTGCATCCTGATTCGCACTAATGTACTTTCTTTACTTTTCAAAGCATGACATTCGTTCAGGTTTATGTTGTGTCTATGCCAGTGTTTATGCCACTACACTGAATTACAAACAAAGCGTCTTATTAAAAACAACTAGCGGTGGAAACTAGAGAAGCCAAATGTATCCAAAGGGCAGAGTTCTCAGTTGTTGTTGACGGTTACTGAGACAGGTACTGTGCCATCAGCGATAAAAGTGGTTTTAATGGTGTGCCTGGGGAGGCGTGGCTTTGTTGGTTGTGTAACTTGGCCGACTGTGTATTTTATATTTCTTTCTCATTACATAGCATAATGATATTTAGACTCTATTCCTACAGCACAACACTCTTTGTCGCCTGACTGTGCCGATCTTAGAAGAGTAGACTGCTCTGTGTTTGCAACAAGCGTCTGCATGACTCGAAGATAATAAACAAGAAACAATAAGACGGCATCTCTGGAGCTTTGTGTGCTGCACACTCTGACCACACGCCTTCTCAACTATTTCGTGCCTCACTTGTACTAAGAATATGTTGGAGGTGAAGTCCGCTTACCTGTGAGAATTCCATTCTTCTCGCCCGGCTCACTCCAGCTCACTTTGAGCGACGTGTCCAGGATCTCAGTGAAACTTAGGTGGCCCACAGCACCTGGGGCTGGACAGAAAGAAGGGAGAACGATGAGCAAATCACCCACTTTCTATCAGTGGGTGCACAGGACCTGGCAACAAGCTGCTCACTGCATTTGCATTCTTTAACAAGTTCATAGCAAAATCTATAAAAAGGGGTTGATTCTGAATTTTGGTGACGAGTTGAGGAAAATATGAGTTTTTAAAGCTTAGCCAATGATCCAATTATGATGAGCCTGTCTGGGTGCAGACTATACTCATTTATTATCACTTCTCTACAACTTTGTTCTGCATGAATAATGTATTTTGCCCAAGGGATGTGTTACTATGAGATGTTTGTGTCCCCATGCCACCAGACGGTGAAGAAAAGCCTCTTACTGTCCTCATGTGTCCTTAGTGCTTTGGGCAGGCTGCGGGGGCCGTCTCCGGGCGTGGTGAAACACAGCACAGAGGTGTAATAATCAGTGAACTTCTTCAGACCTGTCACATATCCCACATGAATGCTGTCCTGGAAGTTCGGTCGCGCTGTTACCATAGTAACTTCTTTATCTCTGCCAGGCTCCCAGGCTAGCAACTAAAACATACAAACAAAAAAAAATAGAAATAAGGCAATTAAATTAACCACAGTGTCAAAAATAAAGCAGCAAATAATTTACTGTAATAATCCTCACACATCTAAGCTAACAGCAGTGTCTCTTTCCGGTAGTCCTGAGCCACTCTGAGGAGTTATCTGGCATCATAGCTCTCGTGGATATATTTAGAAAGATGCCCTGAAGAGTTCTGACTGGGAGGAAATAGCTGCACAGCTCCACTAAGACTAGAAGAGGAATAGAGAACGAAGGCTCGAGAGATGCACGATTGTTTCCCACCATGCATTTTGATTGCAGACCGCATAGCATTTACAAATGGGACCTGGACTGACCAATTAGGTGCTTAGGTAATGAGCCCCAGTGGCATTGGTAGTGTGTTCCTTTCCAGTTAGCAGAGAGGTAACGAAGCTTCCAGGGAAGTAAAGCGTTGGCACAGGGATGTCAGATGGATAGATGCCCGTATGGCTGCCATTCTTATCCCATAAATTCCTCCTTTCCCTACATTTTTAACACCTCTTACACACTTTGTTTCCCCGTTTTTTGCACTGCTGCTGACGCGTGTCTCTGGAGAAGAAACTGGTATTTAAAATTCTGAATGAGTTTTCACAGTGACCCTTCCACCCGGATGAGTAAGGCGTGTGGAGCACCATTGGAAAGTGAAACTGAAAAAACGGCATAATTAACTCTCAATAGAGTCAATGAAGAACTATGCTATGGATGTGGCTTCATAGCTCCCTTTGGGCTCCATTCATTTAAGCCAAGTATACACAGGAGACATGGGGAGGGACTACTGTGACGAGGCCGTGACAAAATAATGAAAACATTCATCATTAGGTGCACACGGCTTTACAATTAATATGATACATGGTCCCAGAGACAAATAAAAGAACCTCCGACTGACAAATGAGTGAAACTCGTACATTGTTCACGAGAGCTCCAAATGTCTTTTGCCCCTTGGCTTTTCTCTCTCGCTCGCTACACAGAAGGTGTGATACTGCAACTTCAGCTCTGACAGCTCCGTCAACAGACGTGATGACCGGTGGTGTTGGCACTACAGCCGTCACTGACCTTGTAGCCCTGGTTGATGCCGTTGATGAACTGCGGGTTAGGGGCTGTCCATGTAAAACGGATAGTTGTCGAGTTGACCGACTCAGCCTGCACGTTGCCGGGGGCGATGGTGGGTACTGGAATGGATGAGGAGAGGAAGGAAAGGGATAAAGTAGTAGCAACAAAAAAACAAAGGTGTGAGAGTATCGTTCAGCTGACTCCTAGAAGTCTGCCTGCAGCTATTTCGATGTCAGAATCGATCAACGCTGCACAGGTCAGGGCAGATCCCGTCATCAGTCTCCTTCTGATGACACTTACACTTAATACCAGCACTCTGCGGGTTTCTCTGTGTCAGACGCTTATGGATTTTAGCCGTGTCTTTGTGTGGTCTTTACAAAGAAGAGCAGTTCTTACATAAAGAAGGGAGTTACTGATAATGTAGCTGATGGGTCAGCACAGGATCTGACTTTCATGAGATGCTCTATCGCACATTGAACACAAATAGTTTGCTACCAGCTCTAATATTTGATCAGTAGCGAGGATTTGAGCGCTCACCTCCCTGCAGAGTCCACTCAGTGACTTTATTGCTGAAAATGCCCAGACCTGCCCCATTGTAGGCCGCCACCTCAATCTCATAGTTGGTCCAGATGATGAGGTCCTCCAGCAGCAGGTTGGTCACGTCTGGGCTGGAAATGTTCTTGATTTGGTTGTCCACCGGCAGCCCAGTGAGACGGTACCTTTCACAAAAAAGAAAGCGCAGCGCAGGAATTCTAAATGGTGGAGTGTAAAAAAATCTAAACCTCAGGGGTTAATGCGTTTGCTGTAAGTGTACATGGTTCTCTGACAGAGGCAGCCCAGTGTTGCTACTACGCTTGATGCAGCACGCGAGGCGTCCTGCTAGAGGGAGACAAAGCACCAGCAAACAGGTCATTAAAAAGCACAGACAGCACTAACCGTCTGGAAAACACCTGCTGTTTCATTTGTATGCAAAGAATAAAGAAAAGTCTGAAAGAAAAACCAAACTAATTATATGTTTACAGGAATTACAGCGACTGTGGCACAATGCTGACTCTGCTTATTAAAGCAGACAAAGTTTTGGGAGGCATATCAGTCCGTACATCTCGGTTTTCTCCCACACTTTACATTCAGGGATGTTCACTGACACCACAGGGGATCTTCAGAGAAACACGGAGTGTGATTTCATCTCTGCTTACGTCTACCGAAAATGATAGAAATGACGTGCAACACAAAAGTAGATGGGTTGGGTGAGTTTAATAGCTTAGGGCTAGGACGTTATTTTAATGTTTCCTTGTATTTGTTCGTTTAGTATGTAAAGAATTCCCAACAAATTCAAAATGAACTGAATCGTGAAAGAAGGCATCTTACCGCACAGTGTAGCCCCTGAGGATGCCGTTCTGGTGGCTTTCTGGTGGAGGCTGCCACTGGATCATGATGGACTGGTTGGTCCGACCACTAGCGATGACGTTCTGAGGAGCGGCACTGGGGGGCTCCTCTGGGAGGGAGACACTGCAGAGCACACGACCAGAGCATTGACCAGAATAGATAGATGGATGCAGATGCTAAATTCTATGACCTCACTGTCTGACATGCAGTCTTTAGCTCACCGGTCTGTCTCCTTGCTGAATTGCCCCTTCCCCACATCATTAACAGCACAGAGGCGGAACTGATAGGAGCGTGCAGGGATCAAGCCGTTGACCGTCACCGCTGTGGACTCCGGCTCGATGTTGGCCAGCAGGATGGCCCACGGAGCATCTAGAACAAAGAAAATCAAGTTGTTCACCTTGTTCTACACGTACATGTGTCTTGTTCACTGCTCTGCCAACCATTTACTTTAACATCCCTTAAAATATAACATTTTTGCGAGGAGGGAGTCGAGTAATTTCACTAACATTTAGAAGGGATATTCACTTTCATGCCTGCAATCATTTTGTCACGGCAGCGCACATTTTAGAATTCAATTTCATAAAAAAAACAGTCATGCTGAGGGGGAAAAAAAGAACCAAAGGAAAAAGAATAGTTAGTATATAACGTGCTGCGGATTACAAGTGCACGGCTGCACGCTGCATATTGTGTGACTGCGGTGTAGTTTACACGTTTAACATTAAATTAAAAGCAATAACAAATATTTTTCAGTTTTCTTGATCATGCTCTTGAATTTCTACACACGCTTTGCGCTCAAAAGTTTTTTGGGGAAAAACATTGACGTTACAGAGGCACAGCTGCACGGAAAAGTAAACAAGGACACGAAATGTCTTCTTCACTTATTGCTGCAATGTTGATCTCAAAAGCAGAGTTCCCTCTCTTCACCCTGCGCAACACCTTATGAATTATTTATAAATCCTAAAGTTGAGAAAACTGGCACAAAGGACACAAGGCGCAGATGGAAGGATGTGACCACTGAATGCACGACTGGGTGTTACGTGACTTACTGTTCTCTGAAACCTCCAGTATGTAGCGTATGAGGGGACTGTTTCCATCAAAAGGCTTGGCCCACGCCAGGTCGATAGCTCTTTTCTCAGATGTGCTCAGCACGGCTGTAGGATTCTCTGGGGCATGGGGCAGCTGCCTGTCGGGAACAGCGGGACAACTTCGATAAATAAAAGAACCTCTCTTATGACAGCGAGTCCTCTGCGGGGGCAAGAGAGTTGCCGAGCATTTTGTTCTCCTCTGAACGCCTCTCGAAGCAAAACTGAATGTTTTATAACAGAGAGATCAGTTAGACAGGTGATGAAATGCGGTGAGACAAGATAGCGGAGATGGTTCCTTGTCAACATGGACACACAGGCGAACAAAACGAGATAGATATCACCAGAGGGAGGGAAGAGATTGAGAAGCAGAAGGAGACAGATAGGGAGAAAACGTACAAAGACCTGAATAAATGAGACCAAAGCTGTGGATCATTAATTCATTCGGTCATAAATTCAGATAAGCACCGACAGATTGATAGATAAACCTTATAGCAATGAATGGATACAGGCAGTAATTTAGTCCAAAGAAAGCCAGCCAACGAGACAGCTGATAGGGAGAGGACTAAAGACAGAAACAATCAGTCAGCCAGTCAGTCAGGTTGGCAAACAGGAAGTTAGATGTCTCATTCATATTCAATTTACCCTCGCTGCAGTGACTCACCATGTAGCAAAGTACAACAGCAGCAGGCAAAAAGTTTGGGGGGAAGAGAATTTTTGAGATGACAAAAACAATACAGGAGCGTATGAGTATGACTGTGTGTGTGTGTGTGTGTGTGTGTGTGGAGTATCACACATAGCAAATGGAAGCACAGGGTCCCCTGGGGCTAGAAGTGTGTCAGGTGAGAATGAGGACAGGGGAGGTGAGGAAGAACAGGTGTCATTTGGGTGAAAATGAGTCAGAGGCATCAATAAGAAGAGGCAGGATAGCGGTGAGAGGCTGCTGGTGGTAGTAGGAACACGTGCGTGTGTGTGTGTGTGTGTGTTTCCTGTTCCTGAGAGAAGCTAAGACACAAGAATGTAGGAGAACAAAAACGAAAGAACAAAAAGAAAAATAACAAGGAAGATATGACGGGGGGTGGGGGGTGGGGTTACCTGACGCGGAGGTGTGCGCTGCGCGAGTCGTTGCCACCGACGGAGGTGACCCTGCATGTGTACGTGCCTATGTCACCGGACCACGTTTGGGAGATGTGGAGCGTGCCGTCTGCATCCAGTCGGATGCGAGGAATGGACTGGACGTTGATCGCCGAGCCGTCTTTCTCCCAGACATGCCTGTGACACAAAGTTATTAACCGTTATTAACATTAAACTTCATTCCTTCACCAGTATCAGTCAGTTTTACACTGTTGCTCAAAGTAGTGGAATTTAGCAGCTGGCTTTTTGTCCATTGCGCCCATTTGGGTCTATTAGCCACAATGTAATATCACTCACCACAGATAAGAGAAATGTGCACTCAAGCAACTACGCCGTCAACCATGACCAGAGGTGCAAGTGTCCTGCAGCTTTTAGTCTGACTCATGGGGAGGACAGAAAAGTCTTTATCAGCCATAGTGGCAGGAACATGAGGATAAGGTTCACATATACTGGATGTTTTACGCACCATGGAGTCAAATGAAAAATCACTTTGCATTTGTTCTGAACCTTTTTGATAAAATCGATTTTTTTAGTGAATGCAAAGTCCATAAGGAACCAATGATGAAAGGAAATCCCAGTGCACCAGGCTCACTGTAAACCTAGACTTTCAAACCCCCGCTTCCATTATTCTGTTTCCACCTGATGGAATGTGAATAATGATGCACACTTGCACGTCAGCTTCAGATGAGAGGTTAACTCTCTTTGACAGCGAAGCAGTAAACAAACGGAGGTTTCTGTTGTTCTTTTTTGTTCCACCGCAATCCGAGAATAATGTGTTATTAGCGAGACATTTCATGTTTCTCCCCTCTGTCTCTTCAGACCCGTCATCAGAGCTGCCCTGCGTGCGTGTCACAGCGGCTGATGGCTGCATATCAAATGTCATGATTCGCATTCATCAAAACTGCACAGCTCAAACGCGGCTTCAGATGTTTGAACCTTCTCGTCTGAGTAGAAAGGGAAAGATCGGTCTGCTGATTGCTATTAATGTGGGCTACAAACCTGGGGTTCAGTGAAATGTCTCCTATGAGAGTTGTGTGTCGCGCTGCTTTGTGCTGCATTTGTACATTTTAGGTACGACATAGATGCACATGGCAAACGCGCTGAACGTCTGCAGGTGTATATTACTGCATCCATGTTACAGGTTTGCACACCTTTTTGGTGGAACAAAGTCAGTTCTTGCGGGGCAATAGAGCAGAGCAGCATGCCTACTTGGTGTTCAGCCCTTTACAAGCAAAGGAAGGAACTTAGTGATAAAATGTCTTCATTAACAAGTCTATAAACCAACACCTCAACTAACGCACACACAAGATAAACTTCCTCACTGCTCTACTGCAATCCTCTACTACTGCCTTGGAAACAGTGCACATGCAAAGCTTTCGAACAAGGCCTCTAAAACCCGTTTTGATGTCTCGACATTGACTTCCTATCAAATTTGTCTGCATGGTCAGGAAAGCACATATATAAGTAAATATCTCTGAGGCTTACAGTCCTCAGATCAGGGCTCGTCGGCTGAATTTTTCTCACGGCCTTAAGAACAAAGGATGCTGCAGCTTTGAGATCATAGCTCCTGTAATATAGTCTTTTTGGACTTTATTTTTTTGTAAAAAGCTATTATTAAAATAACCTACAACAATATCCCAAATAAGAACCCATTTTGCCTGTGCACCCAATGCACGAGATAGCCTATTCATGTGTGCCACTGACCTAAAAAAAATGGTTACAAACACATCAAGAAGACACACTAGGTGGTCAGTCAATACACCATCCTGCTGCTCTAAATACTCACTGCTGCACCACATGCGTATTAATACACAGAAGAAAATAGTGCCCAACAAATAGATTGTTAACATTTGGCGCTTCGATGAGGAGAATGCAGAATAACACCAGCGTTCTTCTTTCAAAAGACTCTCCGTGTTTGTGAATCCTTACCTGACGGTTACACTGGGGTCATGTGTGACTCCACATGTCATAGTGGCTTTAGTTCCTTTGATAACACTCTGGTCCTGTGGGGGGGTGGTAATACGCGTGCGGGCTTTGGAGAAAAAAGGATCACAGTCAGAGATGAGATGAGGAAAATGACAAAGAGAAAACAAGTCAACAAAATGTTCTTCCCGAGAAGAACAATAGACAAAAATAAAACAAACTCATTTCTGTTGAAATGACATGCTGCTGTTTTTTTTTTCTTTCGTTCCTTGATGGCTGCTTGAAAAATAGAAGCAGTGAGAAATTCAGGTTCAACAGAAGTGTGCTTTTGTATATGAAAGAAGTGAGCACAGCTTTATTATTGAAGGGAGCGACCTTGTTTCCCGCCCTCTGTTAAACACACATACCGCTAAATAAATCTTTTTAAGTTAGGTCCCTTTTTTTCCCACAGAGAAATGAACGTGAAGAATTTGTGTGTGTGTTTTTTTTTGAAAGTTATGTGAAAGGCCTTGTCTGTCCACTCACCCCAGACCACGAGGTCAGCAGATGCCTCGTCGATGCCTCTGGAGTTGCTCGCCATGCAGGTGTAGGTTCCAGCGTCAGAGATGTGCGAGGGGGAGATGAGCAGGCTGCCTGACTCGAGCAGGGTGAATCTGGGCAGCTGGACGGAGCCACTTGCCAACACACGCTCACCTTAGACAAAAGTGTTAAAGGACAGAAAAAGAGATGAAAGTGAATCACGAGGGAAAAACAAGGACAGTGTTTTCCTGATCTGCTATTGGGATGCAAACATGAAAAGCCTTGCGCTGAGTAAATCCCGGTAAAGGAATCCAATCAGGCTTTATTTGTTAAGCCACGGCAAACTACGGTCCTTGTGTAACAGATAACAGACATCGTAATCCCTGGTTATTCGGTGTGTGTGTGCCTGCGCGTGTGGAACAGAGACCTTTCTGCCAGGTGATAGCTGGTCTCGGAGCTCCAGAGGTCTCGCAGTGCAGGATGACTGACATACCGTCGATCACAGTACTGTCAGAGGGTCCGGCTGTGATATTTGGAGCAATGCCTGAGGGGAGACAAACACACAAACACCCAGAATAAAGGAAGAGCTCAATACAGTAACGAGAGGAGGTAAGAGGGTTAGAGAGGTGGGAGAATAACTGTCTGTGGCAAAACCCCACTTCAAACGCATTTCTTGTAAGCGCCAGCCTGCTGCATCTCAGCGTTTAGTTGATGCTTTGTTCCACTAATTCTTTCCGGATCGACACAGCCTTCACCTTGGAGCCACAACTGCCTGCTGCTGGCCTAGTTTTTGCACTGACAGTGGATAGTGAGAGGAAAGAGGAGAGTGACTGAGGGAGAAGTACAGACAGAAAGAAAAGGTAATATTTAGATAATTAAACTCTCCAGTTGAAATATGTAATAAACCAAAGCTTTCATAGGATGAGGTATCTCCCCTCAGAGCAAAGATGGAGCGGAGTCGATCTCAGGACGTGTTGAGTATAACACAAGAGGGGACAATAATGTGTTGAAGAACAGGGAGGTGAGAAGACGAGATCAGGTAGGAGGAGGAGAGGATGAGGAGGCAGGATGAGAGAGAGGGAGGGAAGGGGCGAGTCAGCGAGAGAGGATATCATGAATTCTGCTAACATGAAGCAGCGATGAGCGAAGGCAGCAGGAGCTGAGACAAAGTGAAGGAAATTAGATGTCAGGAACTTGCCAAACAGATGCACGGGGAGAGTAGAATGAACCACGATTTGAACATTTCTGTGGAAAGAATAAAGGAAAAAAAAAAAAAGAAAGAAGCGAGACATCTACAAATGCAGTCACGCAGGTAAAATTAGAACTGGGCACCAAACACCGCGCTAAGGTTCAATATTCTTTAGTGTGCTAATGTAAACTAAGTGAGCGTGGGCGTAATCGCCAGTTTATATGAAACAATTAGAACTAAACGATGCATCATCTGATGAAATGTTGTTTTCACAATAACCCACGACTTTGGAAAATATGTAAAATTACACATTCCTTACAGATTCACGTTTATTCAATTAGTGCCACTTGAACATCTATACTGATGAGTTCTGAGTCTCACTCTTTGCAGAGGTATCACCTGACTTCAGCACATACATTGTTTTAACACTTTGCTAGGTGTCAGAAAAAAACAGTATATGCACATCTGTTGCCTAGGGAACAAAATCTGAAAGAAACAAGAGACGAAAATGCCAGTATTACAACAGATCCTTGAGCTAATAACACGCCAACAAGCTGGTAATGATGTGCGGTCTGTTGAAAGCTGCAACTTAAAGCTACAGCACCGACAGCAGAACGTCAGGGTGTAGCAGAGCAGAGCAGAGCGGAGCAGAGAGAGCTAAACTAATCTTGGATTTCAATAAGCGTGACTACTCCAAATAATACGTAGAAAGAACAGAAACCTTCTGATTGGTTAGAAGTTTGATCGTGTCTCACCTTTCTTCAGAAATGAATAACAGGAAGCCTCAACAACACCTCGCCACAATAAAATACATGTTGAAGCAAACGTATCTTGAACATGTGAAAACATCCTTTAAGCAATCCCGTGTCTGCCTTTGTTGGATATTCCCATTTAAAGGACTAAATTACCTCTACTCTTCTTCCTGCTTTCAGCACGGGATTCTCTTCCACTTCTGTATAGCAATTATGCCTCATTTTTTTCTGAAACTTACAAGAGCCGTGTAGTGATTTATCCCTGCTCTGTAGTAAGGGTTAATACTGGCATCCATCTAAACACATTACACTGTAATAGCAGCGATTATGCTAAATAGTTTCCTTAGAAGCAGTTAGGACTCACTTGTAACAGCCAGGTATGTGTTGGTCTGAACTTCTCCTGCCAAATTTCTGGCGAAGCATTGGAACATCCCGGTGTCAGCAGGCAGAAGGCCGTTGACTTGCAGGCTGCCTCCCACTAGTACCCTGTACCTGGGCATCTTTACTGGGACAATGGGCAAAGCATCCTTGTACCACACGATGTCTGGCTGGGGCACTCCTGCAGACGGTGAATGAAGGTGCCATTTAATGACGGTAAATACCATTTTCCTTCCATGCCTCATTTTAAAAATCAGTGTTTCAGTAATTGTTAAATGTTTCAGACTGAACATGCTCTGACATTCTTCTACTAACCTCGCGCCTGACAGGGAATATCCACCACTTTCTCCATCTCGGCAGTGATGTGTTTCTCTGGCTCCTTGATAAACTGTGGCGGCTCTGAGGGAAAGAGGACAGACAGGCGGATGAAGTGATAAAATAAGAAACAAGGCGGCAAACCTGTAGACGTACAAGAAAAACCTCTGTAATCTTAACACAATAAGTGACGGTGTTTTTAAAGCATGAGCCTATATTCTAAATCGTCTGAACTCTTTTCTTAATATATTTTTTTAATTAAAAAAGTATTGATTTGGGGCGCGGTGACATCAAAGCGGAGGTAAAAAGAATGACAGTCTACAGTAGTTTGATGATCCAAATCTGGATTGATATTCTGAAATCATTCTGCTTGTGGTTTAAATGTATCCCTCAATCTCATGGGGACAGGAAACGCTCGCTTAGGCGTCTCGAGTGAAAGGTTCACCCCCACCTTGCGCTTTGAATCACATCACAGCCTTGCAAACATCAAAGCGTTTCAATGAGATGGAATGAATGTGACTCAAGCAATGCTATTAAAAAGTTTCTTGAGGCCATCCATTAGCTTTCCCCATTTTTAAATCAATATCACTTTCCCGACAGTGCCTCGCGACTTCACAGCTACTGTATACTTTTATCAGATGCATTAAGTGATTATAGTCCGGCTCTTTTGTTCGAACTTGAAAAATGAAATGCTACATATTTTCTAACATATGTTTTCTTGACTCAGTACTGTTTTCACATCCAGATTATCACGCACATATAAAAACATACATCATTTATCCATAATGGCAAATCCACTTAGTAGAAAATAAAAACAACCAGGAAATGTGCTCCGGGTGCTGAAATCTGTATTATACAAAAGAAAATAAACAAAACATGAAGTAAAGTAATAATGGACCTATTTTGACCTAATGGCAAATACAGTTTTGTCCTCAGGGACCACTGTAAAAGATCAAACATGCAGTATACCGGGTTGTGATGAGTAGATATTCACATCAATCATCTTTCTCAAACAAGATTACAACAGATGTGTTAGTGAAATCCTAATTCTTACCTAGTACATGCAGATAAGCCCCAGCGCTGACTGAAGGCACGCTACTACTGCGGAGAATGGCCTCGCACTCGTAGTAGCCCGCGTCACTGACGATAGGACTGAGGATAGTCAGTCTGCGGCTGAAGTCGCTCAAACCGCTGCTCACCAACGCGCCGTTCTTCCGCCAAGTGATACCCAGTTTGATAAGAGGTCTGCAGAGGGAAAAGTACAGTGTCATGTGTGGTGGTCTCTCTGCCCTCAGGGAGAATGCCTTTTCTGTGCATGACCATAAAGTGTTGCTGACTCTGCAACACAGATTCCTTCACAATATGACGCATATGCACCAATCTGTTTAGATGCTGCAGAATTGAGCATTGAGGGAAAGAAAAACCTGAAATGATGCCACCTGTTTTCGATTGAAACTGAGTATATCATTAAACAAGGGACATCATTAGTGGAGTATTCCTGTTTGTTACGCCGTACTCCAAGACACACAAACACAGAAGTGAGCAGAACAGGAGGAACTATCACTATCATCGTGTGAAAAATACAAACAGTACACAAATACTGCAGTTTGTGCAAAATGGTTAAAGGTTCATTTCACCCTCCACCTTTCTAATCATGCATGTTTTGTTTTTCCTTGCTTCAAAATAATACAAAAAAACTAAATCCAATTTTTTTAATTTGGACAATGTACAGAAAGCTGCTGCTTTCATTTGTATTATTATGCTATGATGCTAAGTCATTTACTGATCTAGATTATGCTCAGTGGTTTGAGAGAACTGACCCTTTAAAAAAAAGGCTTCACGCCCTGCGGCTGTAGGATGTTTACCTGGCGTTGGCTACGCACTCCATCGTGACCTCTGAGGTGCCTGACACCACACTAGTGTTCCTGGGAGGGATGATGATCGTGGGGGCAATTGGGTCTGCTGGACCGCCGACATCTAATCACCACACACACACACACACACACACACACACACACACACACGGACAGGTTACACAGAGAGCAATAGTCTGGATATAGTTAGACACACGTAATAGAGACAAAATGTGGTCGTCCCACTGGCGGTTTCAGTGTGGTTCCCCTGGACAGTTGTGTCCTGTGCATCTCATTTCCACCCTGTCGGTGCTCGTCAACATGAAATATTGAAAGTGACCAGTGCCTACGCCGTATCTGAATTCTGACAGAGAGATGGTCTGAATAGGACGAGACAGTGTATAATAATAGGTAGAGAGAAGGATAGAAACATACTGACCAGCACAAGGCTGTAGGGGTGAATAGGCCGTTGTGTAGCAGTCATTTGTGTGTGTGTGTGTGTGATGTGAGCACTGGAGACAGACAGCCTATGGCAGTTGGAGCACAGGCTGCGTGTGCTGCCTGAGATGTGTCATGCCTGTGATAAACTCACACTGATCCGTCAATCTCATCGTGCCCGGAGAGCGCGCTCGTGGCTGCGCATGTCAGATGTAGCTTCGGGGGCTGTCATGGCTCAATCTCACTGATCTTGCATCATTAGACTGTATACACGGGCCAGGTGTGTAGCCATGAACACACACCTTAAACAAGGCAAAGTGCTGACCAGCAGGGACGGAAAGCGCACAGTAGTTCATGTTTCGGATGCGCGTTTGGCACAGATGTTCACTTGGAGTCAGTAATCAACTGATTAGGTTTTGGTGATCAAAAGTAAAAAAATTCAATTTGAGGGAAGGGTGATAATGTATGCAAAACAAAACAACCTCATTTGGCCGTGTTGAAGGTTAAATAGCAGTTTTTAAAACGTTGTCCTCAGTGTGTTTTTGTGGTAACACAAACGATACTAGTCTCCTCAGAGTTTTCCCTTGTCCTTCGCTCACGGCAAGTCTTAGGCAGGTACATTTGGAACCGGAAAAGCTCACAGGAAAAAAAGGGGTGTCAGTGGCACTGCTGCAGGAGCAGCTGCTGCAGCAGATAGTGACAGATACATGTGCACATACAGAAAAAAATGAGCACTTCACTTAAATACACCGTATTGACTTTCCCAGCAGCATGTACGTCGATGTGTGCAAACGGGGCTCGGTGTTTGTGTGTGCATAGGTGGAAGCGTGTGCGGCGTGTTCATGTAAATGGATGACTCCGTTCCCTGAAAGCTGCCAAGATGAGACCTCCTGCGAGGCTCTCCATCGAACCCGAACCAGAGTGTACGTGTGTTTTTATTCTGGTGCTAGTATAATAAACTTCAATGCTCTGCCACTGTTCTCCATATGTGCCAGAGGCTATTTCTGCTCCCTCGTGTTGTCATCTGTAATATCTTCTCCTCGCCCTCCTCATTCACTTCCATACCGACCTCCACTCTACCATGTCATAAGACACTGTCTGTCATGCAGGTCTTCTCTTATTTCACTCTGCTGAGCTGGAGCCAACTGGATTGGTTTGATTTGTATGTCTTGCTTTTTGTTTTTCGGTGGGAGTTAAGGGTGTCGGTGAATAATAAGAACTACTTGGCAGCGGCACAGACTGTCTGTATAGCTTCACACTGCAGTGCAATAAAATGAAATGCGATCTTACGTTTCCCACGGTGGTGGCAGAAGTGCTAAAATCATCTAATTGAGTCAAACTCAATATTGTGAAATACACAAATGTGCATGTAGAGAATACATAATACATTAAAAGCAAACTTTAAATGTTTTACTTTACATTACATCTAACATCTATAAAGTATTTTATGTCCACTATGGATCCCTACACAGTGTTACATTAGCATGGGTAGTATATGGCAATAGTATCATTATAGGGAAAAAGTACTTAAGTGCTACTTACAAGTATTTATTGTATTGATTTTATCACACACGCAATGATATACTGTACATTAAACAGTTGAGCAACCTCACTGTGCATCCAGACCTGTCACGTGTGTGTGTGTGTGTGTGTGTGTGTGTGTGTGTGTGTGTGTGTAGTGCCGCGTGTGGCTACTCACTCTCTACTGACAAGGTGACGGGCTGGCTGGTCTTGTTCTCCCCGTTCTTGTCATTTACAGCTTGCACGTAGTATCGCCCGGCATCTGGGGCCACAGTGGACAGGATAACCAGTGTGTTGTCCAGAGTAATGGCACTGCAGCGGGAAAAGGGACAAACAGTGAGACTAACAAACTGCTGAAAAACACTTTGAAGACCACGACGTAACAGTCGTAAAGAGAAACAATACATTTTCAGTCTTTAAGTAGAGCCAGGACGTCTGAAGTGCGCATTAAACACTTTAACATTTTAATTACACCATTCAAGCAGCATTAGGTCTATTGATTAACAATGTGTAAACAATGTGTTGGTGCTGACTGAGCAGGGCAGAAATATTGACATCCTCCCCTGTTCATACTCCTCCTTATGGTTCATTCTGAAAGATGATAGTCCTGCAGAAAAACCCACAGCTTTTAATTGGCTATTTGTACCCCTCTGCTTCCCGTGGACTGCATTTTGGCAGCCAACCCAATTTGGCAGGAGACAATAGCGGCTTCCTCGTCGGCTGCTTTAATTATACCTGAATAAATAAAAACGTGTCCATTTTCACCAGGTGTCCTATAGGGGCTAATACCCGGTATCTCGTCTCTATCAAGTCCTTCATCGTCAATCCTCCTCCTCCGTTCTCTGCCGCCTCATGTGGCGGCCCCCTGACTGTGCTTACAACCAATTTCAATCAATAGCATCTTAATATCTGTGCCTGTTCAACCGTACAGTGCTGTTCTGTACCACTACCTTTCTTCCCTCCATTCTATCAGATGCTGAACATGTATAAATGTGATTAAACATACACTGCACATTTGAGAATACAGTAAAAAACAAGGTGCATATTTCAAGCACTGTTGCACTCCACAGTCCCTCCGTCACAAAAACAGCGAGACGCTCTGTCTCTCAGATAAATGCTACTGTCAGAGAAACAAATCAATATCAATATCTTCAAAGTCTCCAGAGATATTGGCAGCACTAAATCGGGAATAACAGTGATCTTAGTAATAAAACACAAATAAAAATGTTGGATCCACATCGGGTAACGCCTTCTTCCAAACAAGTCCTATAATCATTGCTGCTTGTTACACAAAAGAATCTATGACCTGTGGTGTACGATGAATGTGTGTTCCCGTTTCACAGCTGACCTCCTCTTTCCCTCCTCCTCCAGCCGTCCATTCCTCACCTACCTGCTGTGTCTTACCAAAGAAGCAAGGCAGCGGAAAAAGAGACGCCAAAGGAAAGAGAAATGTTCAGAATCATCCACAGAAGGTATGTTGTGCATTTCTGCACGGCTCCTCTCGAACTCTCGTTGTAACTCACGCAGGAGAAGTATTTTGATGGAGCACACGCTGCTCAGGCTGCACATAGCTACCTGTGCTCTTAGCATTTACAGTAAATGACTCATGAGATCCATCTCTGGAGTGATTGATTTTCAAATATGTGAAAGCGGCCCCAGTCACTGGGCCCACTTGACATTCCCCGTCCATGCTCCGAGTGAAAACAGTCTTCTTAAAGGGTCTGGCAGGCCTCAATAGCTGCAGCTTATGATCTGTGGTAAATATTTAATGCTAGCTCACTGGAGTGGTGACATCCTATACGCACAGCCATGAATTATGGATCCCTTCGGGGATATGGGCAGAACGGAAGTGTCCAAAGCCCTGAACGAATCTCTAGTGACTTCCCAGGACCTTTTTAAAATAGGAACACAATCCGGAGCTTAGCGCCTTTACCTGTCGTGCAGGAAACTCTTGAGGATGAATATACAGGTTAATGCTACTGCGATATAAGAGGCAGAGCTTTACAGTGACCCGGAGAAGACAGCGCTTTCTTCGTGTGCCAATGTCAAACACTGCATGAAGTGATCTCACAAGCTCTCTTTGAATCCCTGTGTTAATGTTCTCCAAACAGTCGGTCGACCCAAGTACCTTCGAAACTCATTTTTGACTAATATCTCACCGTCTTTCACACAAAGTCCTGATTTCATCAATGTTACACAGAACTGGAGGCAATTTTTTCCCTACTGCTAGTTGATTTTAATGTGCTCCCCTGCTAAGCGTTCTCTCCACTCCAGCCTGTAATCAGGGCCGCTGCAGCGGGGGCCACGCGAAGCTTTGTTACCCGGCGTGTTCAGCAGACCCGACGTCTCCCCGTGATAGCTGTGCTGCAGGAATCAAAGACCACATGATGCAGAAAGAAATTAAAAGTAAGCCAATTATCCCGAATGGCTGTATATGTATATCAAGGGAGCAAGAAGTGGAAGATAAGGATTTAGTTAAACTAGAAAATGAAATAGTTTGTTGTTTGACCAGCTTCCTGAGGTAATTTCTTGTTTGAGCATGTTGCCTTCTCTTATCTATCTCATTCGCCGTCTGAATGCATTTTGGTCATCCTTCTTCAACTCCCCTGTCTCTCTGTGGTGCAGCGAGCAGCTGTCCGAGGCTTGCTTGGAACAACGGTTTACCACGTATCCAGCACGTTGCAGGGATTTATCAAGTCAAAGAGCTGGGAAATTTGGACAAATCAGATATGTGCGAACACGACTCAGCTTCTGTCCTTTTTTATGTTTATTCCTGCATCTTTTAACACTTTCTCATTTCATTCAAACTGCATTTCCCTTTTCTTCTCTTTTTTTTCTCCAGAGAGTGCTGTGGTGCAAAAAGGCTGCTCGGGAACATCTCGGCAAAGCCAGGTTTGCTCGGACTGAGAAACAGACTCACTCTCATGCAATTTTCTTTCTTGTGGATCAATTTATTTATCTTTGGCGTCAACGGCGGGGTTTTCAGTGACTCACAGACTCATGATGTCTGGAGCACTTCAATCACAATAAGGGTTTATGTTTGATTGAAATAGAGGTGGACGTTTTAATGTTTCCTTGGCCGCTAGTTGCTTTACCTTTTTTATTTCTAATTTCCATTATTTTTAGTTCAATTCTATTATCACAACATTATATTGACATCAATGTAATGTTGCTCTCTTAAATAAGGAACACATCTCTGGACTCTGGAAGCTTAAGAGCATATGTTTGTATCTAGTTCAGCCGCTGTCTGTATGCATATGTTATTGTGCTAATCCAGTACTGACACAGTTTGACAGAGCCGGGCCTGTTCTATCACACACAAACACACACTCCAGAGTGTTTTGGCATCTGTCGCGGATGTCCCTCTCCGCTGGGTCGTGATGGGCCTAACCTCGCCCCACAGCCTCAGACCTTCATTACATGCAGACAAATGGCCCCGCTCGGCTGATGGCCTCCCCCATGACAGACAGAGGGGCTGGCGGGATCAAGAGGCTCACGCGGCTGGCGAAGGTATGAGTCAAACTACAGCCAGCAGACAGATGAAGGCAAAACAAAGCTAAAGAGAGAGAAGGAAGGGTGAGAGCAGGCAGCAGGCTGCATGCCCTACCACTCACCAGACCTGTGATGAAACAGCCAGAGCTCCTGGGGACGGAGAGATGGTGGAGTGCGAGAGAGGCAGTGTTGCTCATGAAAACAGCCACTTGTTTTCTCACCGGGGGCATGAACTAGAGGTTGGCGCTTTATTGTTGCTTATGGTTGGGCGAGTGTTCAGAAAACCAGTCTCAGTGAAATGGTACAGGATGTCGTAAACACTAGTGACTAGTCTAAATGAAGACAAGGCTATTTCTATTATCACCTTCAATTTTCTAGGGGAACCACATAACGCCCAACACAACAGACTCTGAATCCACTGATGGAAGTCGAACAATTCTGAAGTCACGTTGAAGTAAACAACTGTCATTTGAAATGGAATATCACAGGTTTTTGGGCTGATGGTCAGACAAATATGATTTCAAAAGAATGTTTAACATCTGTGCTATAAAAACTCTTCTCCTCTATTAGTCCCTTTGAGGAGTAGAAATAGGTTTGGACCCAACAACATTGATTCATTCATGACAAACATACAGCTGAGTAAATAAACAGCAGCCACATTCTGAGTAAAACTAAACTCTGACCAAGGTTTCTATGCTGACATTCATAATTAATACATTTGTGGACGCATTAATCGTCTGCACTTAAAAGGTATCAACTGACAGAAAATGCATTGCCAACATCTATGAATTACTGGCAGCGTTACTAAGTGATCTGTTGTTTATTACATAATTACTGGGTTCCCATCCAAACAAAAGACACTGATTCACCTTGATATTTATTCCCTTCAAACCTGCAGTTTGTTCACTTCGCAGCTAAGGCCCGGCCTTTCGGTTCAATGTAATGTAAGTGAAGCGCCTGGCTTTTCACTGACTCCCTTGAATAATGGCTAATCCATAGCAGACTGACAGCACCTGAGCATCACGGGCAGGAGCCATTAATTGATCAGTAGCTACAGCAGATTAGTGCAATGTGTTTGTGTGTGTCAGGGATGTCCTCCCACTGACTCCTCCAGGTCAGGCTCCTCTGTGTTCTGTCTTAACAGACACCTCTACAAGTTCGTTTTCAGCGTGATGCAGATAAATCCATGCCTCAGTGTCAATGGAAAGTTTCTTGGAGAGAAAACCAGGTAGTGGGTAGCAAGCCGTCAGAGGTGAATTAGTGACAGGCTCCCTCGCTACGTTCAGCTGCAGACTCACCTTCTCGCCAGCAGCTCTACAATTCCTGGCAAATGTGTTTACTGAAGGAGGCTCTGATTATACACCACATTAAGTCTCCAAAATAACACAACAAATCATGCCAGCTCAATGGAAAAGACCCTGCCAAATGCATTCTCATTCAATAAGGGAAGAATAATGACTGTTAGTGCTAAATAAGTTCTTTCTCTGTTTGCATCCCGCTCTACATCACACAACATCTTTGTTGTGTGATGTAGAGTGGGACGAAGAAACCCGGCGCGGCCAGATTAATGTCTGCATGCACATTTGACGCACTCAGCCGGACAAGGACACAATTTCTTGAACCTGGACAGTGAAAAGGAGAAAGAACACACAGGCCATCACAGAGAACCAGTCTAATAAGGGAATCTGCAAGTTTCTGAGTGCACTGCGAGAGACAGTACAGGAGTCTTTGCGTAAGCCAAGAACAACAGCTGCAGAGGCCACATGGCAAAGAGAGAGCAGTCACAGTGCCACAGTGAGAAGCTGCCTTGCCAGGGGGAACTGGCAGCAGGGAAGCAAAAATGCAGTGTTCACTAAGTGTCTGTGGGTTTCCTTTACACTGCCAGGGTGGTGTGCTCACATATTACTGCATGTGAGTTTACATGAACCCTGAGTAATAGATTCCAGCGGCATGTTGTAATGTTTGATCCGCTGACAAATAACAGATTTACATATTTTTACTTTTCTAAATAAATAACTTAAAATATATAATTCACCAGAACGTCTTCAAATGCTTCAATCATAAATAATATCAATGTCAATCATAATATCTTCTTTATCGCCTGGTGACAAACGATAGATTCTTCCAGATTTGTGAAAGCACGTAGAAGGGATACGGTGCCTCTCTTAAGCCATGGGGAGTACTTTGTTGCATGGTTTGGGTCTCTTTAGTGCAAAATATTACAAATAATAATATTATTTTAAAACATTCTGTTCATTCTACCAGGATTTCTATGTGTGATCAGATTATCTGAGACGTCTGGACCCATTGTTCTCTATTAATCAAGTGCATGTCATCCTGGAAGGATTTCTAAGCTTATACCGCCTTTCAGACCTGAGTAAGACAAGACAAGAACGCCCCCCCTCCCTCCCCAAACTGTACGGCACAATTTCAGGAAGTAACTTCACACAGCATTTCGACGCACTGCAGGCCAAATAAAATCAGTCTGTGAACGTAAACAAAATTCAACAAGCGATGTGGTTGAAGTCCAACCACCTGCAGTGGAAGTGTGAATTTTATTAGCTGTTAGATTGGTTGGAGGTGATTACCACAGTTATTCTGGGTCTGGCTGTACCCCCCCCCCCCTCCTCTATTGCTGAGGTGTGATTAAGCAAAGCACAGAGAGAAGCAGCATGACGAACCCCTGGAGAGCCTGCAAATGAAAGTTATGACACCTGAAGCGGGAGAGCAGAAGCAAAGGGACAAAGAGTGGGGGAAAAAAAGGAAATAGTGAAACTAAAAGTGAAAGCGGTCACCATGGTTGTAGTCCATGGCATCTTTTTGCATTCCATATTATAAGCTGGTCCATGTTGAAGCACTGTGAACACCTGACATGCATGCATTTTGCTGATGGTACTACCAGCCTCACGTCAATAATAACCGTAACGCATAGAAGCCCGTGCGACAAAGTTGAAGAAAGACCAAGCAGCTGGAGCTGACTCTGGACTGGAGCACTCGTACTTGGAACAGGCTTTCATCAAGGTAAGATTTGTGCTTTGGTGCAGATCTATCTGTTTGGCACACCCTCAGTCTCCCCCACTGGTGAGACTTTGATGCCTCTATAGAGTCAACGCTAGTGGCACAAATCAAATTCAATTAAATGATTTTCAATAAAAACGTCCGTCTGTTATCAAGAGTGCTCATTTGCACACTGTGACCTTGGTAGTGTGCACAGAATTAGCATTTCTGTTGCTAGAAGGTAGGAAGCAAGGATAAGGAGAAACAAAGTAGACTCAGTGGGTGGCCTATACCGGAGACAAAGGGAGGGGGAGAGCGCAGAAGAGAAGAGGGAGACACTGACACAAGAAATAAATGAGGCAAGAACGGAGAGACGAGAAGGACCAGAATGAGAGAAACGTGGAGCTAATAAAGAGCTGAAAGACTGTGCACCCGTCATTTATCAGACTTTCTTCAAATATCTACTTGCAGCGGCCTAACACAAACACTGAAGTGACCGCGTGTGGGCACAAATCACTATTATTTCATCTTTTTCCTTAACGACTGCTCAAAATTAAGCCAGATTTCCACAACAAGCGAGCAGCCTTGCCACGGCCTTTACCTTCTTAGTCTGTGTGGATCATTGTCATTCTAGGTCAGGGTATGATTACTGATGACGAGGAGCTGATAAGAAAGTCTCACTCTAACCAAGGGCAAGGTCACCTCCCACTGCCATGATATACAGGTGTGATGGGATGGGGAGTGTCATTTTAACCCACACAGGAACAGACACAAAGAATCCCAACACAAGAACAGAATCAGACATAATCATGTGTGCAAAAAAACCTTAACATGTACCGTGAAAAAAACCCCAATCATAGACAGATAAACGAGCTTTAGCCATTAGGTCACAACGTCACCTGCTCCTAGCACAACACAGCTAACATCAACGGTCCATCAGTGATTGAATTGCATTGTGGACAAAGTCCTGCAGGCAGCATTGTCCGACAAAGAAGCAGAATGTGTTGAAGAATAAAAAAGACGGATGTGTTTGTGAGCCCTTTGAGTCCATCCCGAGCGGATCGGTTTTAGAAATGCAGGATGGCAGAATAGAAATAGAATTACAGGAACAAGTCTAAGCAACTCAAGTATCCAAACTGGCATTTCCCTGCTCTTTCTGGGCTACAGAGCAGATCAGAGAGAGAACCACTTACCTAATCCCCCTCCCCATTTACACCTTTTCCACCTTTGCCAAACAACAATCCCATTTTGAGGTTGTCAGCAGCTCCTGTGCTCACTAGCCCTCGGGCACTGATGGCCCTGAATGAACACCACTGCTGCCGGCTGGCAAACGCTGATAACTAACCCGAGAAAACACAGTCTCCAATTTTGAGAGCAAAATGAAGAGAGACTTAGACAGAGAAAACAGGAGAGACAGAGATGAGCTAAGATACAACTGTTTGGTTTCTGTTTTCTTTTCAAATAGAAATGAGGAACTACAGGGCAATTCCGTTTCACACGGCGCTTTGGTTCGAGCCCTTGTTCTGCAGAGGAAAATTCAAACTATTATTTTGCACAAAATGCAGCAAGATGAATGGCGAACGACAGGTAGGAACAGAAACTCAAAGACCGCAAAGAACAGACAAAGCATCGAGGAGTATTCACACACAACAAAGTGTAAAGCAAAAGAAAAGACTGAACACAGGTACAACAAAAAGACTCACATGCGACTGCTGGGGGGAATCTTGCGCCCATCCCTGAACCAGGTGACTTGCGGCTGGGGAAAGCTACGAATGCGCGGCGCCGGGATGACAGCCCCCTCTCCCTGAGAGACTGACTGGGTGCGTTCGCCCTCTTCGAAACTTCCCATAACTACAAGAAAACAAACAAACGATAAACATCAAACACAGAGAAACAAAAAACAGAGGAAGAAAGTGAGAAATACAAGTTGTGCGTACGTTCACAGGCACCATTTTTTCCAAGCTTTCATGAATTTGGCTTTTGGTGCCCGCAGAGCTTTTGCCATCTGCTTCCTGTTCTGAAACGTAACATTGAGCCGCCTTGATGGACAGCGCACTGTTGTTACCATGGTTTCCACAGTACATCCAGAAAGGCAGGAAGGAACGAGATGTAATGACTCACATAGGTACACGGAGGGGACGCTAAATTGACTCATATTCATATTCTATATCCTCCTGTGGGGATGCATCAAGGGCAATCAATCTTGATCACACTCTAAACGTGTGCATTACTCAACATAGTAGCACTGCCGCTATTTTATAATACATATATTATTTTTTAATATCTTATAATACAATTCATTTGTAGCAGTGGTTTTATTCCTCCCCCGACTCATTAGCTATCTTAAAGCTGACAAAAATACGGTGCTAATATTCCTTCTCCACGCTCTGCTTACTTGTGAGTGAACTCTCTGTGCAGGTTCGGGATCTTTTAGGTGAATTTTATGCTGATTGGTCCTAACTTTAATTGTTGTTAAATTGTCTCCCTTTGCTCAGTTGTTCAGTTCTCTCATGTAATTGACGCTGAAGCATGATAGGACAGCGCTAATCGGCTGCTAACCGCTCTATCTGCTGCTTCAAACAAAGGCAAACAACGAAGAAAAGACTGTAAAGTTCATTTAAACATTACATCAAATGCTCAATTTGAAGTAGAAGTACAGTTTAGAAATAATAATATCTTAGAAACATGTAGGGATCAAGGTACGGGCCTTTGAAACAGGGATGTTGGAGTGGTTGTGCATCGATGGAAATCTTATTTTTCTCCCTCCTTCGCTCTCTTTCAAACAGAATAAAAAGGTAATCTGGCTTTGCAGTGCAGCTGTGGTGCTTAGCCTAAATGAAAATCTGGGAACTGTGCAAATCCCTTGACTTTGATCTGCAGTTTCGGTGATGTGATGTCCTCCTCCCCTTCCCTAATCTCTAATGCCTCGGCATGTGTCCCTTTCTCTGAGGTGTGTCTCCACAATCCTAAATGTGCTGCCTCAATGGAATAGCTTGCAAAAGAAAGATCTTCCCATCTCTCCCCTCCTCTCTTTCCCCCTCTCTTGCTCCCCCTGTCTTCACATCCATTTCTTCTGCAGGTGTCCTAAATTCTCCTTTTTACTCTCCCTCACTGTCCGCACCCCTGCACGAGCAACTGATGAGGGGGATGAAGAGAATTATGGAAATGGGAAGAGGTGGGAATAAAGAGAAACAGAATAACAGTGGGGTGGAAGCCAAGAAAATAAATAGAAAGCAGTGGTAGCCAGACAGCAGACAAAGTCAGGAGAGAGGGAGGAAAGCAACAACACAAATAAACAGTGATGAAAGAGACAGAGGCAGACTTCTGGCCAGGAGAGAGAATGCAAAAAGGAAGAAGTTGGCTACAGCAACAGTATGTTCCACCAAAACTAAAGGGGAGGAGCAGGGGACTGTTGGGCCCTCCGTCTCCCTCCTACCTCTATTCCTCTCACGCCTGGTTGGCTGCATTGTTTAGCCAGGTATAGCTGCGTGTCACATCCACTCAAATGTTACTAAAACAAGGGGAAGCCAATGAACCTGGCATACCCTGGCACGGCAGGATAATGGGCGTAGGATGCTTGCGCCTATGGAGGGGCGTGGGGGTGGATTTGATGTGACAACACTCCCGACACCTCTGCGGCGCGTCTGTAATAGCTCGTTAACAAGACGAGGGAGCTGCGAGGTCTGAAACGGGCGCCGAACATTTGCAGGAACGCGCCGCATCTGAGCCCCATTTTCGTCAAGAAACGACAGATGTTGTTGACAAAAGAGAGGGAATGAAATAAGCGGCGGTCATATTGAAATGAAGTAAAGTTAAAAACAACCGCGACAACAATATCAATCTAATGAGAATGCTGAGTGGAACAGCTGTCTGGGTTGATAACACCCTGAATGAGACACAGGTAGATCTTTCACCCTGCCAGCATCTGTTCCTCCCCAGTCAGTCCTTGATACAAAGGCAACCAAAACAGAGTGTGGGCTCACTGTGTACTCTGCTGGCAGTCAAATACAAACTCGCTCTTTTCTTTCTTTCTTATCTATCTATCATGCATCCATTTATTCAAACACGAGGACCATTCATCTGTCTTTCACCTGCATCCCGTGTGGATACTTACAGGCCACCTGTACTTCAGTCCGCCTCTGTAGAAGGGCTCCCACCCGATTCCTGACAATGCAGCGGTAGAAGCCGGCGTGGGAGCGGTCCAACGAAGGGATCAGATACCTTCAAAGAAGCACACACACACACACGACACGGATGAGAACTCTCTTAAATCGCAATAAAGTGGTAAACTAATTATGACCAAAGTGGAAATCAAAAGGCTACTTATGTAAGTGCACAAACATGGGGATTTGTGAAAGCTCAACAATGCTGAAAAGGCACAAACACACATAAGCGCTGGAGTGCACACACACACATACAAACTTAAGACAATCTAATAGAGGAACAAGGGCACAGAGGACATTGGAGCTTAGCTGTTGTTTATTCCAATGATAATGATGCTCCAGAGGCTAACCTGGCTACCACAGTGAAGCTATCCCCCAAGACACACACACTCGTGCGTAGACAGGCGCAAGCAGCACTTATATTAAAAGGTCTTCTTCTATGCAAATGCACCCAAATAGAAATTCCCACGTTGAAGCTGTGTCTCCAGCAGTTGACGCTCCGGACCATGACTTCAGGGGCCAACTGTGGTGGTAGTACCGCCTCCCTGCCATGCGGAGGCAGCATAACATATACTTTCTATGTTGCCTCGAATAACCACAGACTCGCATCTTGAGCCACATCTGGTGATCCAGCTGATGCCTAAGTAAGAAATGGCGACTGACTGATTAATTTTGTAAACACTCCATTAGTGCTCTAATTAAAACTCGCCTCACAAGCTGTCACAGATATAAACGTATATTAAATCACAGGAAACTATTCGTGCTTCTCAATTGAAATTCAGAGTAAATTGTCTCACACGTATGCAAACATTAAATTACTAACTCATCTACTAACGGTATTCTTTTGCTAACAACACTTGTGGAAATAGAAAAACACCTAGCGAACACAGGACACAGCACAACCCTGATCCATGATACAATACATTGTGCTACAGTATAAGGATGATGAATTTAAGCTGGCGTTCAAAAACCCACGTAAGAAACAAATTAATTTCAAGCACGCTGACCCCATAATGGTGCTTTGCATGTGCGTCAAATAGCTTGGAAATTCCACTTTTTCACTGAAAGAATCAATGGTGAATGAACGGGCTTCAAAGAGGAGACCCTTAAAGATGCTCATTGGGATCAATATCTTCAATACAGCAGGATCCATGTGTGAGAAACGGCCTCAACGGCAGCAAAAGACAAAATGGATTTCGTCTGTTTTGGGTTATTCAAGTAATTCATTTTAGAGATCAGGTATCCAGACTGCTCAGAACACCAGTCATCAACTTCTTAACAGCTTTCCAATAACTAATAAATAGTGCAGCGAGAGAAACGCAGAGCAGCCAGCTGTAAAATTGGTTCAACAAATCTCTGAAGGCATGTTGGATGGCAGCACAACATGTAGACGCTGTGAATTAGCCTACAGCGAGTTGTACATGTTTAATTTGAGTCACTCTGGCACAACAAGTTCTTGTCAAAATAAATGCTTCCTGTAAAGGTGAATTAGCTGCCACTTGAAGTGTGCTCGCCATCTTTGCTGTCACATTCCCGTGTGATATGTGCTCAAGTGCGTTTGGTACACCGCCTTGTCATGGGGCTGGGAATGACCTTTAGTGATGGGATGTCCTTGTTTCTACAGCAACCTTCACGGGGCTAAAAATCCTTTTTTTGAGAGATTTACATTTAATTTTTTTAAAGAGATTTTGTTTTATTTATGAACAAATATTCGACTAGAGCGAAAGGAAATAAAATGAGAGTGTGTGAATGTTCTTTCAGAAGTGCTTTCAACGAGCTGTTTGCAGGAAAAGCTGGGATGATTGCAGACAAGACAATCATAAACCTCATAAGAGTTGTCCCTCTAAAAAGCACATTTGTTTGTTGCGTTAAAAACAGAAACTTCACAAAAAAGATGAGCGGATTTAAATAGAATTCACGAGCACAAGTTCTTTAATGATTGATTAAAACAAACTGCCAAAGGCTAAAAAGAAATGGCCGCTTTAAGAAGCTGTGGAAAATGAGCTTAGCAAACACACGTTTCAATGAATTCAGTGAATGAACCACAACATCTATTGAGTGGTTGTGATCACGTTGCAAAAATGCTGTCAAGAATGTATATGCAAGGGGGACAAAATAAAAGCAAAATTAACATCCAAAAACTCAACGTGCAACGGTGAAGCCGGCACAGTACGCGCCCCCCCAGTGGATTCCTCACTAATGGGGATCTCCACTGCTTGTCCAACCATTCACCAGTCACTGGTCGCGTGCTGTGCCGAAGCATCTGCCTTTCTCCTGTTTATCCCATCAGGTCAGCTTTTTCTTTCTTCTATCACTATTCTGTGTGTGTGATGTACATGCGTGTGTCACGTGAATTCAACTTCTGGCCTCATCTTTTAAAAAGGCAAAGCTACTGGCGCATTTGTAGCAGGCAGCTATCGGTTTGCTTTGTCACTCACATGAAAAAGGGACATCAGTGAATACCTTGCTACCAGCTCGCCTTCAGATTCCCGAAACACAGATTCAAAGAGGTCTTCAGAGAGCACTCCCCGATGGCTCCCTTCTGATCAATCAGAGCTTTGAACGCGACATTAAAAATGGACAAATAGCGATAGAAGCCTGTCACAAAAATGACAGCGTGCTTGAATGAGACTGACGCAAACCCAACAGGTTCTTGGCAGTTGATCAACGGGAATAAGTATTGAATTTGCATGTTTCTCATTCTGTGGTCGGAAAGATACATCACTTATTACGGACTGATGCAAAACAAAAGAGAAGAAAAATGTTCCTGTCTCTCACTAAAACTGATTAAGATGGCATATCATCACAGCGAGTACAAAGCAGAACTAGAGTTAACACATCTGAGAAGCAGCTTCCCTCCTATGGAAAGAGCGGGGAACCAAAGAAATGGTGCTGCAATAACTTTGGTTGGGTGTGTTGAAAGGCTGTTAATATCTTTACCCAAAAAAATGAAGCAGTATCAAACCTCATTAGCAGCAGCATCAGTTGGACCCAAAGGAACTAAATTAGTTTTAGCCCAAAGTCTGTTGAGCATTAATCAACTAATCAGGAGGCTCCATTAACGATGTGTGACTCCTTTCATATGTTCCATCAACTAAATTAATACAATTACGTGGGTGTGTTATGCATAGATGGAAGGTGATAAAACAGTGAGCAACAAAGAGGTAAAATGTTAGTCACGTCAAAGTTTGGCCAGAGAAGAAGCTGGCATTAAGAGACACGACGCTGACAGGTGGTGTCGGTGCTCCAAGTTTAACCCCGGCAAGGCCTACCGAGAATTCACCCAAGAGCCAGAACCTTCAGGGTGACTTTAGACAGCACACACACAGCGTGTGTGTGTGTGTGTGTCTCCTGCTTTTTCCCTGTCCCTTATATAATGAATACAATTAACCTTTGTGGAGCTGTGCGTGTTGGCAGCAGGTTGGGGGAGTCAGCGGGGGCTCGCTGTGTTGGACAGAGATTGATTGATGTTCCTGTGGTCAGCGAGCTCCGTCAGATCCCCTTTAATTAGCCCCACTCAGGAGAAATGATAAGACGGGGGAGTGGCAGGGAAACGGATTGAGGGACAGGAGAAAGTGGAGGACTCGGTGTGAGGAAGGTTAAAGGAGGAGGAAGCCCGAGAGAGTGGATGGAGAGACAGATGAGAGGGTGGTAGGAGATGATTGGCAAGACTATGACTGAAAAAGGTTGTAATGCACTTTGCAGTGAGTGTTCCAATAATAACACCACACCTGAGGCCAAGGTTAGCTCCTGTAACATTTTACTTAAATTGCTAGTTAAGACGGTAGTAAGATTATAAACTCACACGGACGTAATTATGCCCCATCTGCATAAAAATGAATCACGACAGTGTAAAGCACCACAAATCTGGTGTGAGGTGGTAACGACACATATATTTTATCCCTGTGCATTCGCTGTCACTTTAAAGACTTCCCAGTCATTTGTGCTCTCTGCTAAACACGGCAAACCATCCGAAGCCGCGTCTTAAGAAGCGTGCGTCTTTTTGCAACGCATCTCGTCACGCAACAATAATTTTATAACTCGTAATAAAAGCAGACGCGCGACACACAGCGCGTCACGGCTCATTCGTAGCAGCTCGTGATCATTTTGCTTTTCGTTCTCATGTTGCTATTTGGAGTTTAAAAAGGTCATCACCCTCTTTATAACGGTTTAATGTCACTTTACGTTTATGAAATAAATTCTCTCTCGGCTTTGCAGCGCTCTTCCATCGGCTTGTAATACATTTACAACCATATAAACAATAGTGATGGCAAATTATTACTTTGGCAGCCTGATTACTTGTTTGTTTTAGAGATCATGGTGGATGGATGCGTATCATTATTCTAATTGGATGATTATATGTTTGCGCTGTGCATATAATGACTTAAAATATCTATTGCGGAAAGAGACAAGTCAAACAAAATGCTGCTGTGTGAGTTACTATACATGTAGCATGTCGGAGGACATCAGCCCGGGAAAAGCGAGAGTGCACTAAATCATTTCTGAAATGCGTTGAAATACACAGTGAGATCTCTTTAAATTTCACAAGATGAGACTCTTGTTCCCTCTTCCTAATAGCACATAGTACAACACATGACGGTTAATGGGGCTTCTGCCTTAAGCTTCTGAAAATCAATAGTGGGTAATTTGTCTACTTGCCCAGAGGGAAAACCTCCACATGTTCTGTCTTTTACAAGGATGAAACATACAGCCAACACTTTGATGGAGACATTTAACACAAACTAATACCAGCTGCGTTTTTTTAAAGTCCAGCAGCTCCTGAGTTGTGTGGATTTCATGTCATTTAAACAGCGCAGAAACAGCCGTGTGCCGTGTTACATGTGTATTACTCGCTATGCATCGTCTCTGCAGAGCTGGGTATCACTGACTGTCAACGTGCTGCCAATAGTTTTAATTTGGGGAGTCTGAGTCAATTTAGTTTTTATGTCCCTAATTTAGACCACAATATTTTACTAACCTGAACCAAATGCTGCTACACGTTGGCTTTTCATGCTATTTGCTGTGCACAAATATAAAAAGGGGAAATCTGTTGTCTGTGAGCATTACCAACATTTTATTACATTAATATTATGTTATTTAAAAGTGTTTTCCTAATTATGTTCATAGAAAATGTAATCCAAGTGGCGTAACATTTCTGCCAGAATGTAATCGCAGTTGCGGTTGCAAATTAATAGCGTGTAAAATCTTTTCTAGGAGACAGGCCTGCAGGTATTGTATTGGCTCCAGTAATGAAAATTCTTAGCACAAGTAGCAGCAGCAAAAGTGGGATGACGCTCGAAGCTGCGATTTAATCACAAAATTTGCTTTTTGAGTGGGTGTTTAATTAAATCAGGCGTCGATCAGCCAGACTCGGGTGTGAATGATTTTATTTCTGAACTTGTGCTCTATTGATGGAATTCTACATTTTTAATGATCTGTTGCCAAACGCTGATCTGCACCAAACATTCGGGTTGTCACCGCAGCACTTCTCCATCCTTTCAGTCACACAGGTGGCGCATCTTGCTGTTCATTTGGAGTATTGTGTGTGTGGGTCTGTTAAAATCAGTGAGAAGACTGCAGAAACCAGCACTCTTTGAATGTAGGTCAGCACTAAATGTTCGGGAGCCTCGCCACTGTGCTTCATGCCACAGCATCTTCACACTATACTGTGTCACTTTGGGCTGCAGCTAACAAATATTTTCAGAATCAATTCATCTGCTAATTATTGTCTCAATTAATGATTTGACTTACACATACACACAACAACAAAAGTATTACCATTACTAGTACTGTTGAGTATCTGGTTTTTAGAGGCGGTAATACAATGAGATGAGTGCTTTACTGAAGTATTATTGCTTTTACTCCACTAGAATTCATAGGGAAACTTATCTTTTTTCTCTACATTCATAATAATTAAGTATAACAACAAAGACAACTACTACCACTTATAATACATCAGATAGCAGCAGTTTAAGTTTTGTCTAGCGATTGGTTTATCTTTTCTCTAGAAAGCTAGTTCTAGCAATAACTGCACACAATACACGCCTTTGAATGCTGCATGCTCAGGTATTCATGGCATCAGAGAAAATATTTTAATGTGAAGCCTTGAATGCAATTATTGATGTTATCAGATGTCTTTGTGCTCGCACAGAAATCTTTCATAAAGCCGGTGCGGTGGATCGTCCATTGGAAAAGCACCTGTACTTGATGACAGCGCTCACCCAGACGCTCACAGGCGAGCACAGCATATGTGTATAATGAAACCAATGTTGTCTGCTTCTCTCTCTCTCTCTCACTTGTACATCTGACTCACTCGCTCAAGTCCAACACGCAGAACATGGAGCGAGCTCATGCAAGGCGAGGGAAGGTAGGTACAGTAAAAACGTTCTCTTGAGGAGAATGCCAGGTAGATGGAAAATGGATGTTTTTACCAAGTGGAATCCATTAAGGTCCCTCAGGGAGAGATGCTGGCTAGCTGGCTCTCTCTGCGACCTGCCACTCTGTGTCACGGTGGGATTCAAGTGCAGACGCAAGTTTTCTGCCTCTAATTAGATGTTACCGCTGCTCTTTTTCCACCTAATGAGAATATCACTGATCTCATTAGGTCCAACACGGTGACAAAAGAAACACTGGGAACGAAATTCAATTAGATCACATAATACACTCAGGTAAACAACACCCGATCAATTCATGTCTGAAATTCCGCTCTCTCACATTTTCATGTGGCTAGTTTAGCCTCTGTTAGCAGAGAATACAAAAGAGAGAAATATTCAAAAAAGCATCTAAACTGTTTCCAATTTGTCAGATTTTTGGAGGAGTCTGCTATTTGGGGATTGTTCATAATGAAAAAATGTTCACAGCAGCCAAAATCTGCTGAAAATAACGGCAGTCTTTGCTTTCATCATAGTTTGGATTCTAGTGTTGGTGGGATATTGTAGCAATGGTGGGAGAAACCAGAAATAAACCCACAGGATGAATCAATAATCGCAACAATAAAACAATATTTAATCCAGTTTTAAATTAAGTTTGGATCAAACATTTATTAGTTAAAACAAAAAAGATTTGAAATTCAATATTGTGTCTCACAGAATCCAGAAATCATTTAGTACACCCACTGAAAACATGCTCTCATATACTGCTATTTTGCCCCCTGTGATTTCTTCATCTCCATGTAGTTAGCATGCTGAGCTTGTCATCTCTTCCCTCCAGCCATGGAGTAATATTGTAGTGAACTTGTGTTAATTTGTTCTTAGGCACCATGAAATTATATCTGTTAAAAAAAATAAATGGGGGGATGCTCTGTGGAAGCTCACATACGAGCGGATTCAACTCCAGGCAGACAGGAGAACAATGAGAGGAGCGAGGAATGAGTGAGGAGATGCACTAAAGATGGAGACTTTCATAAAATACATGGCAGTAACTTAATCGCTATAAATATCTAACACGTTTGCTGTTTGTAAGAAAAAGGTTTCATACAAAATAAAAGTATTTTACTGCCCTATGTCTGAAAGGTTCTTGCAGAGTCTATGCTTGAGATGAAACTGACCAACATCGCACTTCCTCTGTTGTGATTGTGCTGAGTGGAAAACTAATTTTCACTCCGTAAAAAGCGAAAACACAAATCGGGACGTTAAGTACATAGAAACTAAAAATCAGGATGAACCTGTGACGCAGACGCCCTCATGTTGTCACCATTGTGGCATTTCATAAAGAAATCATGAGCGACAGTGGATCTGAGTACATGTAGTTTTGTTTTTTGTATCCTATCTGTCCGTGTCATTACAAAATAAAAGTTACCTGTTCCCTGCAGGAAACACAAGGCATCACAATGGCAACTTGGCTGGGAAGCAATTGACAAACGATATTAATTAAGCTTGTGTGTTACGTGGCAGCATGAAGACCATTGAGGTTTTGGTGAGTTTGAAGATGTAGTGATATGTATCTACTGAGACACACGCATATTAAATAAACCTCACTCAGGAATGGATTTTTATTTGTACACAGAAGTTGGAATGAAACAACGCAGGATGCTGGCGCCGCCGGTGAGCGCTTAGCTGGTAACGGGTGACGCTGTTGTTGCTGTTTGACAGCAGTCAATGCAGAAGCTGTTCCCTCCCGAGAGTGGCACTACTCAAAGCAGATCACTATAACTGTGTCACTTCATCCAGCACTTTCTCTCTCTCTCTCTCTCTCTCACACCTACAGGATGAATAGTAATGCCTGCACACACACAGACACACCTCGCAGTATTGATCTGCTGCCAGAGGACACAAGGTCGAGTCACATGGTGTCAATATTTAAAACAGGACTCAGCAATGGGGACCTCTACTATAACCTCATTAATATGGGAACCTGCTTTGCTGAGAGACTCTCCTGGCAGGGAGAAATGCTACTGAAGGAATGAGGAGGAGTAAGTATGCCCACACACAATACCCTTTACCAGAGAACTGCTAAAATCCAATCAACAAAAGCACTACGCCACATGTTGCACGCGCCCTCTGAGAAAGAACATCAGCAAGTGACTCGTTTGATTTAAGAGATTAAAGGGAAGTAACGTTTACCCTGTTTGGATAATGTGGCCAAGACGGGTTTCATTCACCTTCACCTTTTAGATGCTACATCATCAATAAACTGTATGGGGCAGTGTGGTAGATGCATCATTTTCTAGATGGCTGTTTACTCGGTGGAGAGAAATGCTGCTGCACATGTTGGGTGTCTGCAGCTAACTCAACCTGCATCATACCCGAGCATCATGGGCTTAGAAACATCTCCCTCCTCCTATCTACACACACACACACACACACACACACACACACACACACTTGTCTAATCAGTCAATCACTCATCTAATAACACAGTTCAGGGGGCCAGTATTATTCTCACGCACAGTACGTTCCGATCAATTCACATCTGCCTTCCCACTGTTCCAACTCTAGTCTTAAAGGTCTCAGGAGATTGTCAGGAGGAAGGCAGCCGTCCCATCATCAAGGCCGATGTTGCTCGTATGTTCACCCTGTTGCGTTCACACACTCGCCTTCCTACACAGGCACGGCTGCGAACACAACAGTTCGGCTAAGCTCAGCAAAGTGTGTCTCAAACGATCTTTTCTCAGTGCTTTATTTACCGCGCTGTCCGCACACACACACACACACACACACACGGAAACACTTGGCGAAAGCTCACTGCTCTGAGATAAGAGCAATGTTTGCCGCATGATTAGAATCTTCCAGTTACCATTAAAGACGCTTTATCTCCAGCTCTAACCCTCATTCACACCTTCCGCTTGTTTGCTGCCTCTCTCAAGAGGGAGTGATGGCGGCCATTGAGCCACGAGGGGAAAGGAGAGAGTCAGAAGTAGAAGTGGAAATCTCTTTATTCAGCAGGTTGTAACCTAATTAGATGATCCCTGGCTGTAGAAGTACGTATGTATAGTGGTTGTAGCTACTTTGCCAGCTAGCTAGAGGGTATGTAAAGATTTAAGTTAGATAATAAAACATGAAATATGCGCATGAGATGTATTAGTCACTGTAACACGTTTCTAACTGTTTCAGCTAGTGTGTGAATTTTCCACTTACTGCAAATTAGTTTTTTCACAAAACATACAAAGCAAAGCTCCCTAATTACTTTTTATCTTAAAAAGGTTTTATCCAAAGCAACTGGACTTGTTTTCCAGAGGGCTTTCTCAAGTCTGACTGACTGATAAACCCTGTGGAGTCCTCAGGTTGGTGATTGGTGGTCACCTGTGGTTTGTCCTCCCCTCTGTATGTTAACGTGACCACCTGGGCCAGAGTGTTAACGACCGTGATGCTTCCTGGGTATCGTTGAGATGACAGCATTGTAAGTGGGTGATAGATTGTGTCTATCCAGTTGCTTTTTGCATTAAACCTTTCTGAGATGCCCATGACCTAGATGACTGAGAACCTTTGCAGATATTTATTATTGTTTCCTCACCTGTATTCCAGCGAAAAGCGGGTTAACTCTGTGTTGTTGTGAATCCATTTGAACTCCAGAGGCCAGCTCCCTTCAGCCATACACGTTAGCACCAGCCGGTTGCGTTCCAAATGGAGCTGACTGCGCACAGGCTCCGTCTTGAAATAGGGAGGCACGTCATCTGTAAGGAGTAAAGAGCAGAGTTTGGAATTAGATTTACTGACGTTTGATAAGACGTCTTACCATTGAAGGGAATCCAAACACCGCAGCACCTTAACAGCATCCAGACACACGAATATATTAGAAACAAATGTTTACTTTATGTAACGCTAAGTTTCTTCCCGATCAAGTGCACATACATGACGAGCAAACAAGTTGTCCAACTACTCGTCCAAAGCGACTACTGTACTTGATGCTTACAGTGACTGTGACAGATTGTATATGATCAGATGCCAGAATCTCACCTAAGCCAACGCAAACTGTGCTTTGTTTGATTACCACTTGCACTTAAACACCAAGCTGCCACACTCCAGATGGAAAAACCTATCCGAACGTGTCCCATTTGGAGCTGCCTAATCCCACATGAGGCCTGTGTTGACTTTGGTAGGTGATTTCAACTTGCTCTGAGAGTGTCAGGTGTCTGGCTGACAGGGAAGATGTGAAAGAAGCAGCGAGTCATAAAGGATTGGTCCTGCGTCTCCTATATTTCTTTGTCAGTAACTTATTGGTGGAGCACATTGCTTTTCCTTTCGAGCTAGACAAGCAGACAGGAGAGCGGTAAAGCCGAGGAGAAGGCATGAAATCCTTTCATCATTCGTTTGCCTCCACTCTGTCTTTCGCTTTTTCTGTGTTTCTCGAACACAGTCTGTTGAGTGTGAAAGAATGGATTGAGGAAGACCATCGAGAATCTCTCCACAGTGCGATGCAGCTACTGAACCTAGCAACAGGAACGCATTGATTTTTATATCTCAATCAAGAAGCCTCACCCGCAAACTGTCGAGGTCTCTTGTGGTTCTAATATCTCAGCGTTGATAAATGATAGAAAAATGGAGAGCTTACTTGGTGATCATTGTAAATATAGAACACATTAATTGGATGGTTGGATAATATAATTATCAAAATGACTGATAATCAGGCGGCGAAATTAAAATGTCGAAATGATCTATAGCTCTGATATTTGGTTCTTCTATTGTAGCTTGACAAATCCACTGGAGCTAGACAGATAAGACTGAAGGAATGATGAGGAAAATGGGGGATGAAAATAAAATAGAGTGCGAGAGCTTCGATGATTTACAAGCTTTTCACTTTCACTCACATTCAGATTTATTACTGGTGCTTCTGGGTAGTCCAGTGCATGCTCAATTTGACAAACACATTACTAGACCTGTAGAGTATGTTATCACAACGTAGAAAAACATTCCTCATGGTATTTAATGCTCTCACTTTAACAAATTGCTGATTGACTAGACACATTCTTGTTTGTGCTCCAAGACCTCTAAATAATAGCACCGTTAACTACACTCTCCAAAACAACCATAAAGCAGAATAAATACCTTTAATCTAATCCAACATGGAGCTTTAAACTAATCCAACATCCAATACCTTTAATCTAATCCAACATGGAGCCATCACGTTCTTCAGTCATTTGACTTAATCAGTCAAATTAATGACAAATTAAATAAAAATACTCAATATTATACGTATCTGAAAAGTAGTAGTTGTTAAAAGTACATGACAACATCTGAATAATTTAATAATGAATATTCATAAATTACAGGACGTTGTTGCTGCATATTTATAAACAGCACTTTCATATGACTTCTTGACTTTTGATAACCTGAGTGCAGCACCAGCTCATAGCCCAGTGGACATGAATAAATATTTATAACAAACAGAGGAAGACAGGGGAGACTCAATAAAGCACCACACAGTATTGATCTGTCAGATTCCACTCGCATAACTACCTAGCATTTGCAAGTTGGAAGCTGTGCTCTTTGCCATCCTGCCCGCGTGGCGCTCTGTTAAAATCCAATGCCCTAAGTTAGTCAAACATGAAGAAAGCCTCCACACAGCGGAAGCACGAGAAGCAAAACAGAGACACGGTTAATCAGAGACTCACACGGTGATGTGGAGTCTCTGTCAGTGCAAAAAATTAAACGAGCGAGAAAGGAAAACACAGGTGAAAATGGTGAATGTGATGAATCCACAGGGCAGAGACACCTTAACAGACGCAAAAGATGTAAATGTAAAATGCAAAATACTGTTGGGATTCTTTCAAAGCATCGTGGGTTAATTCTAGGGCACCAAGTATTATGGGCTGAAGAAATGAGGGAGATTGAGATGTTCAGCAGTAATTTGAGATATCTGAGACTAATTATTCCCTGGCGTTACGCGCTTTTGCTTTTATCTACAGCAAGATGGGGAGATAAGAGAGAATGAGAGGGGGAGGCAGGCAAAAGGAGACAAGAGAGAGTGAGGGGCATGCAAACAAAAAAAGGCAATCATACATATAGTACTGCCCACACACAGATATTCACTCACCCACAGGTGAGCAAGTGTGAGGCCAAAAAAACATTGATCACCGATGTGTATCTCCAGTACACTCATTAGGTCATCCATGAGAGCTCACCGGTGATATCTCTCACTGTTAATTACCTAATCCCAATTATCTTTCTGTTTCTTTATTATTATTCTATTATTTCTAATTATTTGTCAATTGACCAATAATTCAGTAAAATTAAAAAAAAAAAGGTTCTGGATAATATGAATACGTACGTATTGTTTTTGCATTAATAATTAATAAACAACTAATAATGAAGTTGTGATGATTGTCCTGCTCAATTGAGTGTTTTTTAGCTCATTGTCACAGCATTGCATGCAACAGCTCCACAGAAAAGCTCAAATCTCCAGCAACCTTCATCGGGGTCTGTCCAGACCCTCGACGTGGCTGAAACACCATGCGCTACAAACCTGAAGGTTGTTCTACCATCTGCAGGCGTGTGGAGATTTGCGAGAGGAGCGTGTTCGCTCTCATCCATGCACCTTGGCACCAGTTGAAGTTGTGCCAGAAATGTCTGCTTTGTTCTGATGCAAGGTCACACCCACTGTGGCCACTGATTAAACATGCACTCAAAGTGAATGTGATCAGCCACACGAATGCAACCAGAGGCAGACCAACCTCAGCACAACTCGAGCTCGGCTGTGTGCTCCTTGTACAATAAAAAGCAGTAATTATGTGATAGAAACCCCTTATTTGCATACAGCTCGCGTCAAAGGTTGCTCCCTGGGGCCCGGATCCACGTCGACTCAAATCCGGCCCATACGTGTATGTGTGTGTGTGCGTGCAGGACAGTGTGTGACACGGACCTTCACAACCCAGTCTGCAGCACATAGTCAATTAAATCAGCTTTCTCATTAATGATAACAGTGCCAGGTACAAATGCCTGCCCTGGGGTGAGAATCCATAATTTAGAAAAACTTGGAGAATTCATTTCTACAATAATAAGAACACCAGGCGGGGACCTTTCTCTTGTTTTCTTCCAAATACTCAACTTAAAAAGGTCAGAAAATTATTTAAAAATATGGGGGCACACAAGAAGACTAATACATATTAAGAAATCTACATTATATCATGTTTCTATTGTATCTCAAGCATAAAAGAATCCAATTCATTTGAGTTTCCGATTCAATTGCTTTGCAACTACAAATGCAACGTGTATATTATTTGTCGTCTGGGAAATTCGTTAGAGTACACACACCTATGTGTTTCTCACACAGGTGTGTGAGAAACACACAAGCCTATATGTGACATACACATATAGGCTTCCTCCTGACACGCTCTCTCTGTTTTACTGGGCCTGTGCAGCACACACTGAGTTCTCACTGATAAGTCAGACAGTTGATGCACACATGGGCTACTTTCCAGTTCCCAGAAGGACGTGGCGCTGCAGCGATCTGCAGCCATCAGTAGCAACTTCCCTCCCAGCTTAATCCTCAGGGGCCCATCGCTCCCGGTCACAGCATACATATTTTAGATGCAGCCTTGAGGGGGGCCTAACACACACACACACACACACACACACACACACACACACACATATAGGTTTTTGCTTATACACTTCAATATTAAAACCTATTTAATGGCGATGAACGCAGTCAACTAGATTAAGATTATAAATTAGAGTTTATATATATGTTGATGCATGTTTGTGTGGCGTATTGGTTTACTGTGCGTCTACATAATGTGTGCGCGCACGTCTGTGTCATTCTTTGATGGCAGGTGTCTGGATGTTGACTAGGAAGGAAGTTTACCGGTGGTCTAACCGAGCTGCTAATGGCCCCACTGGGTGTGAAAATCTGTTCGACTGCCTTTCTTTATTTACTACACTGGTCTAGACCTCGTGCTGAGTGTGTGATGTGTTCACAGAACGGCAAATAGAGGAGCCCTGGATTGTGCTAATGTATGTATGTCGGCACTGAGCTGCATATATATCTGTGTGTGTGTGTGTGTGTGTGTGTGTGTGTGTGTGTGTGTGTGTGTGTGTGTGTGTGTGTGTGTGAGACTTGTTTGGCAGGCAAGTCAGTGCTGACTGATATATTACTTGTCCCTATGAGACACTTAAACCGAGGTCAGCTGCTGCTTTGCCTAGTCTCTGTCCACCAATCAGCTGGCACTGTTCTCTCACACACATCCACATTGTTTACACACACACATGCACACAGACACACATCTTTCTGGCTCGTCTTCAGTGTGTTAGTGTGTGGCCTTTTTACTTCCATTCATAGCTCACTGACGCCTCCTCTTTCTCGCCTGCAGCACTGCATTTCCCATGAGACCACGCTGCTGGTTACTAATCTCTACTGTTGCTGCTCTGCTCCCCTCTCGTGACTTTACCTCGGCTGGCAGCCTTCCAGTGCTGCAGGTCTAAAGGCCCCTGCCCTGTCCAGCAGAAGACTGACTGTCAGTAGTCAGTTGAAGACGATATGGCATGGTTTATTAATGATTTTTAATAATACTTGTTTGTGTGAATGCTCGTCGTCACTCTGGTTGCAGCGACACGAAAATATCTTTGTTAATTCATTTTCAGAGGAGTTGAATTGCAATGGTCAAAAGTTTGAAAACGGATCTCATTCATATTTCTGCCCACCCCTCTGTCCTCATCTCCTCTAGTGTAGGGATAAGACAGCAGTGTCGGGCCACAATCCATCAGAGCAGCTCAAACATTAAAAGTGTCTGCCTTCTTAAACAGCCTGGGCAAAGAGGGACGACAGTCGTAAATCTATGAGCTAACCTTTAGCCATGACAGACTAAGCTCTCAGCTTGCATGCTTACCTTTATCACTTACCCCGCAGCAATCTTTCCCCACCTCTAATAATGACTTGCAAAGCTACACTAAGTAGATAATACCTTGAAACAGAGCTACACAAACAAGCAAAAAAAGTTTTAATAAACAGGTGTGGGGAAGATTACGTAGAAAAAGAAAGAAAATATGATTTAATATATGCCATTACATGCTTCTCCATTCCCAATGCTTTAACGCAATTGCCTGTATCTTCTACATGCAAATATGTGTACGTGTGTATTAAAGTGTGTGTGTGTGTGTGTGTGTGTGTGCTTGCTCAGGAGAAAGCTGGTTTAATTTCCCTCAAGATCCAGGAAGCAAAATCCCCTTAGTGGTGTAGTGTGGAGCATATTATGCGGTTAGGTTGATAGAAGCAAATCAATTCCTGTATTATGGGACACAATAAAGCTTCTCGTGTGTCAGGATCATATATTTAAACACTGCGCCTTGTTGCAGGTAGGAGAAATAACGGAACAACTTCACGAGACAGTACGCATCAGTGACCTGACTAACCTGCAGCTTTGGGATGGGGTGTGTCTGCAGTGCACCCCGGCCTGCTGAAAAATTAACGCAGTGGAACAATGTTCTTTGGCGCTCAATAATGCATGGACAGGTAACAGCAGGGGATTCAGACAGTAAGAGAAAACGTGAGCCCGGTCTTTATATTGCCTGGTGCCTCTATACACCGCAGCAGGTGGAAAGCAGAAAAACCTGCATGTGAGCACGCGTTGCTCATGTGGCGAAGGCACGTCAGGCACGAAATAACACATTTCACACTCAACTTGTCCACTATTCAATATGTGGAACTGATTTATTAGCATCTAAACGCAGCATTATCAGTGCGTAAGGTCACTCCTTGGTGCCATGGGAATGAGGGAAGCTGACCTCATGTCAAAACAGGTCACAGGGTGAAAACATGACTTGACTTTTTATTTTAATTTCACTGCTACAGTTGGAGTGATGCCACTCCAGAATCAGGAAACACAGGTGGATGCAGCACTGCAGAACAAGAGTGGGCACTTCCTTGTTGCATAGGATGTGTTTCATTTATACTAGAGGGGCAACTTGAGCTGACTGCCTGAAGCAGCTCACAAGCGTTGCACCTTAAACTGTAGATGCAATTAACATTCACAGTGAAAGTCATTGGTACCACATACGCAGCATTAAATGATGACACAGTGTAAAGTTGGTTTGAGTGTATGTGAGTGTCCACGATTTCTCAAACCAACTTTACACTGTGTCATCATTTAATGGTGTCTGTGATGATGTCCGACTTGACCCAGAACTTTCGAGCTTGTTTGTAAGGTTTAGCTCTAGCCGGTACTGTAAACTAACTGCGTATGTGGTACCGATTTCTCAAACCACAGTTTTGTTTTGTTTATAGATGGTTCATCTGAAAAGAGGAAAAAAGCAATCAGAAAATAAACAGGAAACCGAGTCCATAGCTGGAGTCCAACAAATGTGTTATGTTACTTATGAGCATGTGTGAGGAGTAAATAAAACTGAAAAAAAATACAGCTGAACAATCATGCTAAAATTACTGTGCATGAAATGAAAGTGAACACCTCTATCAAGGTTACCCATACAGTATCATCCAAAAACTACAATGAGATTCACCGCAGCCGGAAGAGACAAAGAAGGAACCCAGCCTGCTGAAATGTTCCTTTGTCAAGCTCTTTACAGGGTCAAGAGTGAACTTTCATCAGCACAATCTAATCTAATGAAGCATAATCAGTTCTGTTTGCAAACACACGGGGGAAAAGAGGATCGTTTCAATCACCATTAGCTGACAAAAGCTCAAGTATCCAATCTTTAACAAAAACACAGGAGTGTAATTAATATGGCCAAAAAGTTGCAGAATGTGCCTTTTAAAGCTTTTCAAACATCTCCCCACGTTGAGTGTGGGAACACTGCGCTGGCTGGTATGAATTTAGTTTTTAAAAGTACTTGCTTTAAAAGAGAATGTTGGGGGATAATTGTCTAAATTGCCACTTTGAAAAAGATGATTAGTGGAGGTCAATATCCTGAAGCATTTGATGGCTGAGGCAGTTTGAAGGAGAGGCCATTATCCAGCGTCTCTCGTGATTCAACACTCCTTCACTCAGGAGTACTGCAGGAAACAGTTCCACTTCATGGCCTTGTTAGAATGTTTTTAGTGTACTTGAATTAACTTTTTAGTCAGTCTTTGTTAACGCCACACTAGTAACTATTTGTTAGATAAAAGGGAGGTCTGGATGGCACAATACATGTCATTTAACATTTGTTCCATTGTGTTGCTGTTTTTCTTGGTCTTGCGTTCACACATTTGTCTACCGGGCATGAAACACTAAATCCGCTCTGGATGTTGAATATCAGGGAACAATGTCTGTTTGCCGACTGTGTGTTTGTGCCTGTCCTTGTATTTCACACATCCATATATCTCTCTGTGGATCTTTGTACATCCATACATGTTTCAGCGCAAACAGCAGGCTGACGCTCGCCAGTGTTTTCCTGTGTACACACACACACACACACACACACACACACACACAGTATGCCACTGGGATCCCTACAAAGTCTCTGCACACACAGCAGCTGCAAGCACATGCACGTCACCCACCTCATCCATCGCACCCTTGTCTCTGGTGGCTTTCTGCTCATCCTCTCACTCACACTGAGACAAAGGCATAGACATAAAAACAAGAGGACCCCCCTCTGTCTTTTTGTGACATGTACAAACACACACACACACACACACTGTAACTCCCTCCTAACTTCCCATGATAGATGATAATTGCTCTGTCCCCTTTGTACTCACCTAATGAAGGGCATGCCTAAATAAAGACAAGGGAATAAATGGTGCGGGCTTCACTTCTTAGCAGGCCAATTAGCGCCTTCTTACCTTCTGCCATACATTTTTCTTTGAATGTAATATAAACGATAGTTGGTTTGCCCATAGCTTTCCTTTCCCCTTTGACTGCCTTCACTGAATGTGTATTTAGAAGCGTTTGAAGACCCAAAATAAAGCAGCAGGGAGGAAAACATGCACAATAGTGAAGTAAGCTAAGTGCTATTGCAGACCAGGCCATTCTCTACTTTATTTTATTCCACTGTATTTCTAAAATATTGCTTATTTTTTACCTATCACCGGGGGTTATTACAGGTCAAGGGTATGCATTTAAATGTTGGCACAAAAGCTATTCTATCGGCGTTTATATTCATGGAGCTGTCCATATTTGTTTCTTTATTGTATTATATACACAGAAGGACACAGCGCACAGAATACACGCTCACTGCGGCTATTCAGTGGGACCGTGATCTTTCATTAATGAGCCTTCAATTTGGGCATTATTATGTGATCAGGCCACACTATGCTGTGCCAGTACGCCCAGCTCACATGAAAAAAAAAACAGAGAGAAAATGGATAATAAAACACACAAGCAAAGGATGAAAAGAAAACAGTGGGTTGGGGGAGCAAAGTGATTATAAGGCTGAGGGTAGAAAAGCGTTCTATAACCACTAAATTAGAAAGTCTAAGGATTAGGTTATAGGGCAAAACAACAGTTTTATTTACATGACTGCACATAGAAACTCCTAAGCCTAAAGCCTTATTGGAAGGGTATTAGGGCTGGATCTTCTATTGCAAAGAGGTTGACAGGCAGTGGACAATAAACAGAGCTTCTATATATTGCATAGAAACTGCCAAAGTATCCTTTAAACTCTGCAGAACGGTCCGTAAAGACACGTCGTGCTAGCAGAGAAGTAGCGGGTCGTCACTGCATTCACGGTCTTTGTTATTTCAACACAGCGCTCTCGTAAACATTCAATAGATAGAGTGAGAAAAGAGCTGAAAGAGAGTGTAGGGAGGTGGTGAACATACCGACACAAATATCGGATAAACACAGCAACAGATGACAAGAGACGTTTTTAGTTAGCACAAATATGCACGTTTTTTTGGCACAAAACACGGGAACTGTAATGTGATTCAGCTGGTTTCCACATCCTCACATTCCCCCAGAATGTCTAGAGCATTGTGACACACTGTATTTACCTTAATGTTCATAATGGTCTCTAATGTCTTGCGTAAAAAAGTGTGTTTTAATTTAAATGTATGTAAAGGTGGTCTGGTAGCTCAGTGGAGAGATGAGTCCCTGAGCGAGACATTCAGCGCTAGCTCCCCGAGCACCTGTGGCTGCTCACTGCTCCCCCCAAGGGGGGATGGGTCACATGCAGAAGACAAATTTTGTGATAACTTTCTTCTAATTGGAAAGCCAAACTAATTCACTCAGAGTGAACAGTAGAAACATCTATCTAGAAGTTGCAAATATTTCCCACCATAGGCTACAGCTCATACATGATGATGTAGCAGTAAAACTGACAAATGTAACAAAAAGGTAACTAAGACTCCTAGATTTCCACAACAACTGTGCTTACTGCGAATGATGTGCTCGTGATATGATCAAATGCTTCAGAACTGCTCATAAAGCCTTCTTGTCTGTTTCTACTGCCAAGAATAAACTGAAGAAGACACTAAAAGTGAGGTCTGGTCACATATGTGTTCTAAAAGTAAGTAAGATCTTCAAATTAGGTCTGATATTTAAAAAGATCTAGACAAACAGCAGGCATGAAGGTAGCTTTTAAGAGATGCCAGAGGATATAGAGAATTAGGCTATGGTCTAAACAGAATATCTTAAAAGCTTGTACCTGACACAAGTTTTTGTGAAAAAATACTTTAATCTTTTCTCAGTTTTACTTGGTTTTGAAGTGCTTATCCAGACTGAGGATGCTATCAAAGAAATAAGAAAAAAAACACACCCGGACTTTCACAGTGCTTCAGAACAGATCGTGTTGAGTGTGCATACACTGTCATGCACACAGGTCACGAGATGGATAAAATGATCCATTGTATCTAAACTTTGCAGGAATTTAATAGGCCTTGAATAGGTCATAACCTAATTATAGCTTGGTTCACTTCTGGTATTGTAACTTCAGTTTTGTGACTGGCTGTATGTACGACCCGACCTGAACATTTCTAAAACACAAACTTTTCTTGCCTAAAACTCAGAAGCTCGTGTACAACAGTTTTCCAAAGTTCAGCCAAAGTCTTCAAAAAAATATTATTGGGATTCAATGTGTTTTTTTTATTCCACACAGGTTGAACTAGAACATTTTTCTTAACACAAGAGTGGTAAGAAGTGTTTGTGGTATATAAAAAACTTTCTAAACCTAAAGAGTGATGTGTCTAAAGGCCAGGTGGAAAGTTTAATCTAGTTTTTTTATACTTTCTGTCAACACAGGAGCAGAAATTGGATTGAAAGAGGAGCTGTGAGTTTTATCCAAACCGAGTTACTGTTGAGGTGGCAGTGGTTAGCAGTGTTGCCTCACACCCTAAATCTGCCAGACGGCTATACTGCCGAACCACAACAGCATTGTATTACGGGGAAACTTTCCCTTCCTAACTGTCACTGAGGCCCCAGGTGGTGGACAATCTGGACAATCACCAGTTTCATTTATAGACATCAGAAAAGAGCGAGTAGCAGAAATATTGAAATTATGCTTATTAGTGCATAAGTGAGATAAAAAGTTCGTTCTTCTTCTCATCTCAGTATGATATTTAGTCTTCATCTGAGTATGAAATTCAGCCTCACGGCTGCACCTGTCCAAGAAATAGTTTGGACACCTCAGTCGATAATTCCTTTCTTCTGCTTAGTGCACAGTCTCAGGTTGCTGGTTATTGGGTGAAACCCTCCATGCATTGTAAAGAAGCTTCGCTGTCTAGATGTCACTGGCTTTTATCTCCTTTTTTGGTCATGTTGTTCCAGCAGGGAATCCGTTTAGTAGAATTTAAGAAGGTACTTCACTGGATCGTATCTCTCAAGTCAGCTGCTCATGTATTCATCCTACAAGGGCTTGTTTTTTTGGGTCTTAATGTGTTGGCGAAGATGATATTTAAGCCCTCACCCGTTTCTTTTCCTCCCCCTTGCTGTAGCAGTTGTGTTGTGTCTCATCAACCTCTTGTTGTCATATCAGTTGCTTCTTGCCAATGGTAGAACTCTGAGCTAATGCTTGTTTAAAGGCCCCACATGCCTTCTTGTAAGATCTTTCACTGGGGTTGCTGGTGTAGTAACACTCCAACAGCTCTCAATTCTCATCTCTTGTCCGTGAATGTCTAGTCTTTGCTCCAGTAGCCCACTTATAATCAGATTATACTAATTCCCCAACATCTGGCACAGACCTTGTTAATCTGGGCAATGTCTGAGCCGTCATTACTCTTCTTCAACTTGTCTCTTTCATATATGAGGTAGAAAGGGTCTAATGTAAGGACTCCTACCTCTGTCTTCCTTAGGAAATGTGCCAAGTTTACCTCTATGCTATTTAACCGTATATATGCTGAGCTATGCTTGTGCTAGCAATAGGTTTAGCTATTTTTAGCAGAAAAATTCTAGTATTTTACGATATATTTCAGTGATAATTACCTTCTTATCCAAAACTGAATAAGTATTTTTATTTAAAAATGCCAAACTAGTCCTTTAGAGTAAGATATACAAGGTAGAGAAGTGTAATACCTGTATTAACGGTAGCAAATAAAAACACACCTCAAGCTACAATGCCACTGCATGTAGATATCTAATTCAATCATGTTCCCTGCAGCCGTACAAAAATTATCCCCCAACAGCTGTAGGTAGTGATTTCAGGGACGGTCTCAGAGAAGTGGCAGCTCTTCTCCTTCTGGCTTGTCGAGTCATTTTCTCTGGCTCAGTTTGCCCCAATCTTCCTGCCTAGTTCCTTCCTCTTTCGGGTGACAACGTTGCCATTGCTGCACCTCTCGAGTGACTGACAGCTTCCTCAAATAGAAGAGTATTGGCTGTCCTATGATTGACAGGTCTGCCTCCTACCTCCATAACAATGTCACCTGTTGTTTGATGAACATCTGTCTAAAAGTGGACACCCAAAACACACAGCAACCCTGCTTGCCCTTAGCAAGATACTCTCCCCTGCCACTTCATACTAATGAAAAAAAATAGACTTTTCCATTAGATTTATGTAAGACACACTCCACTATGCAGCTCCCGTTTTCCAGCACATGGCATAATGTCCCAGCAGTCATGAGGGAACCTCATCCACACCAGGCCTGCCAATCTGGTGAGATGCTGACACGAGCCGAAATCTGCATAATGCGAGGGAGTCTATGCCTGTGTTATTTTTAAATGTTTAAATGACGCTGATTGAAATACATTCAATTTCAGATTCTCTGTATGCATGTATATATATTTTTCACCTGAGGTTCAGAATGAAATAACACAGAATCATAATCTGTGTTAAGATGATAAAACCACAACTTTGAGGGTTAACACCCATCAGCTAAAGAAATGAAACAGAAGTCACCTGAAAAAGATGTGTGCATTTTACAAACTATCGTTGGACCAGTTTAGCTGCGCTGCAGAAAATTAGTTTGCCCTTTTGCACTGTGGCTGTGCCATATAGTGGTATCCAATTCATACTAGAGTAAAAGAGCGGACACAAAGCCAGAGTCAAAGGCCAGTTTGGGTATTACTGAGACAATGAAGACCATATGAGTGTGTGAAGCACAGATACACACTGCATCAGTAGAAAACCACAAAATCAACACAAGAAAACCTTGAGTTTGAGCTGGAATGCAACTTTACACGTAGTCACGAGCGGAAAAAATAACATTGCTACTGCACAGTGATTCCAATAAATCGAGGAGTGTTGTTGACATCTGCCAAAATAAAATTAATCAAGGCTGCTGTCACGTTATGACTTAAAGACAATAAGTCTCAAACTTCTCACTTACTATAGCTTCAGAATACATATTAGCTGACACTGCAGCCTTGTGATGAACGGGCAGTGGCACTGTACACTGCATTCAAACAAGCCCTAAAAACCTCTCTGCCTAATAACACTGCAGAGTGGGCTGAGGTCGAACCATCCATCAGAGCTCCTGTAATCATCCATGTGTATGTGAATATCACACCCCCCGTCATGCAATGAGAGACTTCACCCTGTCACTCGAAACTCACTCCCCCTTTTTTTTCCTTTCATTAGTGGCCTGTTGCTCTCATTCTAAAAGTATCTGTCCTTTTATTTTGTTTTTTAATCCATCATTTCTATCTCTACAACTGGTCTTCGTTTTAACTCTGGATTCAATTCACCTTTCACTTACATTCAAGCCCATAATTAATCAGACCCCTGGCAAGTTCTGACTTAAAGTTACTTTTATTCAACCAGCAAGTTATTTTTGACAGAAAATGTTTCTCGCAAAAGATATTATGATCATGTACAAGAGGCATTATTGAGGAAAAAAACATTTCTCACTCTTTGCTCAAATGTAAATAAAAGCTGTCATGTCCAAAATCATTCATACCCTTCACAAACTGTCACAGTTCTCTTTCTCATTCCAAACAGTCCAAGCTGTTCTGAAGCATTCTTATTACCCTGATTAATTGGGAACAGCTGTTTTAATCACATCCACAGGTGAAAAACAGCAGCTCTGCAGTTGGTTTGTGGACAGTCATGGCTAAGACAAAGGAGACATGCAAAAAGTTGGTCTGCAATTATAGGAAGCGTTTGATTGCTGTAGTAGCCAAACAAAGGCTTTTCTATTCATTATTGAGAAGGGTATGAATAATTTTGGACATGACACTTTTTGCTCAAATGTAAATAAAAGCTGCCTCTTGTACATCGTCATATTATCTTTTGGAAGACGCCTACGTCATTTCCTGTCAATAAATAACTTGCTGGTTGAATGAAAGTAACATTAAGTCAAAATTTGCCAGGGGTATGATTATACCCCTGGCAAATTGAGTTTGACTGTACCTTATTCACTAGGTTCATTCATTTATTAAGGGACCACCTACTACTTTGAATCCAATGCACTGACTGTTGCTGGTACGATTAAATACTGGATCCAAAAACTGTAGTTTTAGAAAGGTTCAGCTTTCTACATGAACCAATACACTCACTGGGTAGTAACCACCAGGCAGTGAAAGCAGATGAGTGGCCGGTTGTAGGAAAGTAGCGCGAGAGTCTGAAAGATGCAAAAGCGTGCCTTAATTGTGCTGCCTTGCTGAGCTGTCGCTGCTGAAGGTCAGAGCCATCCCTCTCTCTGTCACAGCAGCACCTCCATGACATGCCGGGCACCTGTGATTGACATCCTATCAACTATCTGGTTACAGCCTCACACGTGTGAACCTACAGGTGACACTCTGGTGTACGCTGTATATGCTCCACAAACGCATGTGTAGTGTTTTCTATTGCAAACCCATCCTCCTTTCGTACAAACCCCTTGTCCTTCCCTAACCCTCCATCCCCAACATACTCATGGCCATCATATATCAGATGGCTCTCGGTTCATCGTCTCCATCTTCCTACATGGCACTGACACGACACGCTCCATTTCTCTCCTACCTCGTGTAGACACAACTCAGCTGTGGACCACAGTGTGTATTCAACGCCACACCGCATTATCAATCTATGGCTGCCATGAAGAATAATGATTGCTTTATGAAGTGGTCTTTACTTAGGCAAACTGCAGTTGCTTTGTATTACCATATTTGAGTTTGTATACATATCCACAAATGAAGTGTAGCAACATAACGCTGCTGGAATGACGCTCGGAAAACAGGGTTTTGGTGTGGAGCAAGAGCAAAGTGGAAACAAAGCAGGCGCTCGAGAGAACAGCAGCAAAGTGCCTGTGGAAGCTCAAAATCTTGAATTAATCTGCAGTATTGGCGGCGCACTACTGTGTGTAAAACACAGCTGCTGTATGTTGTGCTGCATCTATAATAGCCTACAACGAGCCTTTTCTTTATGGTACTTGTGATAATACTGCACTACATTCACGGACATACTCCATACGAGTATACACTCTGCTTTTCTATGTCTTTCAAAAGATCATGCTATTATATTACAACTTGAATGATCTATGATAAGCAATCATCACAGTAACTGCTGTGACTGGGGAGAAATCTAACTTCACTACAATGAAATCCAGTGGTACCAAACACACACAAAAGAGTAATCAGACAATATTATATAACCTTCAGTGCGAGGTTATGTAAGCTATTTTTTTTTAGGTAAAATTTCTTAGAAGCATTCAGCATGTCTGTTTCAAACCTTGCATGACACAAAACTTTGCACATCATTTGTGAGTAAAAGATTATTATGGGCACAACTAAAGACATAAGAGGTGGTCTTAATTACCTGCATTTAATACTATACTAATGTTTATTGTGCTCTTTAATAAGGGACCACCCATCAATGACAAATTCAGCCCGAAACACTCCTAAGGACAAGTTCTCATCCTCTGTGTGCCCTCTACCTGTCTACATGCATCTAACAGCAAGCAAACCTGGCAAGCATCCTTGGTGCAATTAGCCCAGTCAGTCCTATTCTTACCTGCTACATTAGGCTTCTTTTATAATGCAGATTTGAGCCAAACAAAGTCCCATGATGCATTGTCCTGGAAAAAAAGAGTGTTGTCATTGTAAGGGAAAGGGCAGAATGGCCTTTGCCAAGCTGGGCGGGCAGGATGAGATGAAGGGCTAAGGTCCTTTAAAAGCAAGATACCAGAAGCCGCTTGCCTTCATTTATGTCCCAGGTGGGGGGGTCACACAATGTAGTCTCTGCTTCCGCTTTCTTTGTGCTCCCCCTCCACTCGCCTCTCTTTCACTCCATCACTTTGTTCTTTTTCACGACCAGCTCCCACACACATCTTCACATTTCTTTTAAAATCCACCTAGGCAAAAATCCTAAGAGGATGTTTAATACATGTAGCACCATTGCTAAAAGATAGAGAATTTTTAAAAATTCTTTTGAAGTCTTACAGTCTAAGCGAATGAATAGATGTAGAGTGAAATAAAAAAAACAATCTCAAAAGCATCTGTGGAAAAGAATCAAGGGCTCGTCTCCCTCCCATTGAACTTATTTCTATAAGGAGAAAAATGTCACAATGTTGTTTTCAATAGAGGATACAGATGTGCGATAAGTATTAGTGTGCTATGACAGCATTTTTTCTGCAGACGCGGTGGGGAGTGTCTACTGACTGTAAACTGTAATTTACACTCATTAAAGGAGAGAGAATTCAGAAGACAGGTGCTTCTGGAGTTTCAATGCATGTCTATTGCTGCTCTTAAGTAAAGCAACAAGCTCAGTGGAAGTGTTCATTAGTCATCCAGTCTACAAGAAAACGTACCCCTAGACTTACAGCAAGTCTGGTCTCTGCATTCTTCTAATATTACACCTTTTTGTGTTTTCTTTTTTCACGTGGATTAAAAAGACAAATCGTTGGCAGGAAGTGCACCGACAAATGTGATTAAAGTTATTAAATGCCCAGCATCCAGGATTTGTAATCATTACACAGTCACATGAGCAAAGCATGCCTATGAAAAGAGTATTTTCACAGTGGATGTTGGTAGATCAGCTACCTTGCTCTGCTAGTTTCATTCCATTCCTGGTTTACTCCTTGACTCAACCTCATATCTTACCCGCTTCCTAGTCCTATAGACTGTATATCATCTCTCGGACAAATGTTGAAGGCAACTGCAAAGCATGTGGAAATATCAGAGCGCTCTGCTTTCAGGCGGATCCCCAAAGTCACACAAGAGGTTTATCCTATACAACACAATGAGGAATAACTGACCAGAAGATTGAGAACATAAATGACAAATATTAGCACATAAGATGCTGCATATGTACAGGCGAAATGGGATGGAAAATGGCACTCGTACACAGTCAGAGTGGTTGTGAGCGGCGTGTAAGCGTTCTGTAAATCCTCTGCAACAGTGCTCCAAGGTGTTCAATTCTTTCACTCCAGCGCCTCACACTCAGACAATGGCGTCATCAGCAAGTCAAATCGGGACAGAAAAGCCACACGTGCACGCATTAAAAACAAGCAAAGCCACGTTGCTCCATTTCAGCTACAGTTATGAAGATTTGAACCTCAACCCTCTCACTCGGAAATTGTCGCTGAAAATACTGTTGGGCAAAACTTTCAGTGTAACACGCAGCAAAACAACACTTTGACCTTAACGACAACTGACTTAATGGTAATCTTGATTGGCGGCGTGCTCACACATTGGTGTGCGGCCATGTGAGTGTTGCGTGTAATGCTAATGCGGCACATTATAACGAGGGAGGCTGCTCCTGAATTGAAGCCACTGGTCTCACACTGCTCAAGGTCATTAGTGCTAATGCCATGGTTATTGCCATCTGCTGAGATTGTTTACACGTGCCTAGATAATTAGCACCTAATTAGTGGTGGATGGTGGGGAGTATATATCTTTTGTCTGCGTGTGTGTAAGTGCATACATGTTTGGGGGTGTTTAAAAGATGAGGTGTGTGTACATGAATTAATGGCTTTGTTATCTAGAGTGCATGTCAACCTGAGCAATTACAGATACAGTTAGGCCCAGAAGTATCTGGACAGTGACGAGGATCTGCCGGGAGCGTATGGCTGAGTCAAAACAAGATATATCTCCCGACCACGTACTGGGGGAAATGGGGGAAGAGCCCGAATGGACTATGTTCTGTCCGCCCATTGTTGAGTCAGCTGACCAGAGCTGTAACGGTATGACGGTTGGTGCCATCAAGCTGAAGAAGGAGTCATTTATTTGGCTGTTATTCTTTCTTCATAATTTAGCCGACTGTCCCTGAAGCTGCCGTCCATGAAAGGATAACACGGAGAAGCGAAGAACCACAAACACACTACCAACGATTGCCGAGAAGCCATGAAAACCATTCTCCAACCAGTATTCAGACTGCGCCGTCTCAGCAGTTTCTCATCAATCATCTTCCTTTCTGGCTCTTTGTTCTTCTCTTGCAGTTTGTATAGCGAGAGAACACAGATTCTAATCACTTTATGAGATTACATCTTGGGCCCATGTGTTCGTAACAGAGCATGCAGTTTCTCCTATAATCTCTGTGAGCCTTTATAGTAAAACAGATGTCGTGGAGGGAGATGGCCCTAATCCAGTGATGTTCCGTAATCCACAAGTCCTCTGAATGGTATCACGGACAATAATATGCTTCCTCATTTAGTAGTTATTACGTGAGAGGAAAAGCTGGGTGGTTTGTGTTTGATTCGGAGGTGGGGTTAATTGTTCTAACTAATATTGTGCTCTTTTCTAACACCTCCATTAAGATAAAGGTGCGGTGGTCAGATGTCGTTTTGCTGCGTTTGTGAAGATTCAACTTAAGGTCTGGCTGCGCTGCATGAGCAAGCTTTTAAATCAATTGCTGAGCAAACACAGCACAAGCCTTTGTTTTTAAAAATAAGGACCAATGGGGAATCAAAGACCCAAAGCTTACTTGGTGTTTGGGCATTTGTTGGCACATTTGAAGTGTAGCCTGGAGCCATTTGAAAAGTTGAAGACAGGGGTGTTTGCTACCCTTTCTTGTAAGGAATAAAATGTGTCAGGTATGACAAAAACCTGTGCTGGGAAATGGCAGAGCTAAAATGTCAGTGCTGATTAAAATGTACTGTACTGTGCAAACATCTTAGGACACCATTAGATTTATTGTTTTGCCAGTGATATTATGGATTGCAATAAAACCACTTTTTGTGATTCTGGTTGCTCTAATGTAAAAATAGAAAAATATGGACATCGCAGCGTTGCTGAAGAACTAATGGCGTAACAGAAGAGAGGGACGTAACCTCAGGTTAACACCGTCAGATCCAGCAGTGGAGCTTGTTCTGTTCTACTGAACAGCTTGAGTCGTGACCTTCTGTGACGGGGTCTGTTCCGTGTAGTCTCTTATGCAGAAGTACTCCAGCCTTCTCACACTAGCTGGTTTCCCCGATGGGCAAAGATCAGAACAGATATTAGCGATCAGACTAAGTTGTCATTTTTAATACTCCTCCATTTACCTCCTTGCTGTAACCTGTAATGCTCTGGTGTAAAGTTGCCTGCTGACTTGTTTACAGAGCTGCTTACTGTACAGTGCATGATGCAAACCTACTCCTAGCAACATTTAGCTCAATAAACCCACCAAAACACCCCACTGCACATCACTGGCATGCCGCGAACGGGGAGTCGATTTCACACTAATCACTTATCTTGGATAATGGAGTTTATCATCCACAGAGTACGAATCTCTGGCAGATGGCTGATAATTCAGCTTCTCGTCTCATTGTTGTTAAGAAGCTTGAAAATAGAGAACAATGCAACAATAATAAAAAAAAAATCCCCTTTCATCCCTGCATTTTAACTTGGGAACACAGATATAAATTCCATAATTATTTTGGGAGTTTGCAGATATCTTACAGATAGTGTTGCAGGATATCATACAGTACACAGACTCTATAATAATGTGAGGCATCTCCTCACTCAAATGCCAGATGTATGATTTTGAGAAGGAGTTGAAAGTAAAATCTTGCCCAAGGCCCCCTAGAGGCTCGAGCCAGCACTGTTCACAGTTCAAAGGTGTTACTGGCCTCCATGATCTCCTCTGGACTGGGAACGGGAAGAAGATCAATATTTATGTTTTTGCCAGATCAAACGATCACTGTCCAAATATAAACACTCTGTCCACTGCATCCAGGGCCTCCCCTCTCTATCAGTCTCCACTTCAGTCTAAAATACCTTTTCACCTCAAAAAAAACCATAGTTTTCACTGCTGAACAATGAAAACTGAATTCCGTTGGGCACGGAGAAAATTGTGAGATCAACGATTCGCACAATTAAAGACTTAAATAAACACAATGATAAATTTAACTGAACCAGTAAAAGGTCAAACCCTATTGATGCTCACCAGGACTGGAGAAAGTTAACACCCACGGCTCGGGGCTCTTCGTTCGGAGCAAATGTTTCCTTCAGTCCTTCTCTTGCTCCACGCCTTCTAGTGTGCTCTTTTAACTTCGCTCTGTGTTTTGCATATCAAAGAAGGCAGTGTTTTATCCTGAGGAGGAATGTAAAGACGACGAGCAAGGCTGCACCAGCGTCAGATAGAAAGAAAAGGGCACCAGGGTTAGGAAGGTGAGAGGTTTGCAGAGGTGACTGAATAGATGAATGCTTTCACTGTTCTGGCAGTGAACAAAAAAAGAGCATCTGATGCTACTGTATACAACACTGACAATGTTTTCATGTTTTTGCAAGGCCGCAAGATACTGGTGGATAACTTTTAATCAGTATTTCAGGTCACAGAAAATAAAACTTCAGTATTTCACATCCAGATAATCAGTCTTCAACAGCAACATGTTCATGACATGCAAACAAGTCAAGTCTCTGCAAAGATTTTAAGACTACATGCCTCTTGGTGAGTGGGTCAGTGCAGGCTGCATGTTTGGGCGACAGCTCAGTCGACGGACTATGTTTTGCAGACATCTAACCTTTCCTGAAAGTTCTGTGAATCTCCTGCATATTAATAGCAGACACCGGTGCCTGAAATTATATACAATGTACCGGAAATGTGATATATTTCCTCCCTTGTCATAAGCACTAACCCACCGTGGTTTAAGCTAAAGCTAAACATGAGCACATCTTCAGCATGTCTGCAGACTAAATATGAAGCTAGAAAAAGCAGATGACTTTAGCACAACCGCTGGAAACAAGGAGGGTTTATACCTCTCCAAAACACGACTTGTTTATTCAAACCAAAAAAAATCAAAAAGTAGCTTAAAACTATTGACAAGATATATTTTGAAACACCAGAGAATCTTCTCACATAACACATGTTAAAAAAAGCTCATAAATCTTACATGATTCCTTCAAAGAATAAGAACAAGCATGTTCAGTAACCAAAGGTGAAACAAGATCCGTCCAATCTCGTAGCTTTAAAGGAGACATTAGCCACGAAGCAATTTTTCAAAAGCAAACACACACACACACACACACACAAAAACCTATTGAATGTTGTAAGTGCACTAATTCCTGACAGGTATCCCCGCAGGCGCACGACTACACTGGTTTAGCTCAGCTTGTCTCAGTGTGGGAAAAGTTCTCATCCGTCTTGCTAAATGAAACATCAGGGCGACACAGCAGAACTAATCTCCCAGTGTTTAAAAGTCCACAATTGTCCCAAACCCACTGTCCAATTAGGCTGAGACAGGCCGCTCAGGCTACCACACACACACACACAAAAGAGAAAGAATAAGCTTCAACACTCGCGTTTGAAGGTTCAGGAACACAATGTAGAACGGGAAAGACCAGACTGGGAAAAAAAAAAATTGAGAGCAATTACTGTATGTCTGCCAAGGACAAAACAGTAATGTAATAAGACCTTGTGTCACAGGAAATGTGTTCCCACTGTGAAACATGGTCAGTTACACAATATGTAGATCAATGGTTGCCCGCTGGAGCTCCTTTCATAAACCTAATCAAAATAATAACAATGATAAGAGTTGTAATGCCCTGGTCACACTAATAATGTCCATAATATTACAATAAATTACATGCTGTCCAACGTGAAGCTCCTAACTGCTGTTGTCCATTTAACAGAATTAATCATGCTGGGAAGAGGGAGGAGAGAGCGTCCGTGTTATTAGTGGGTGTTGAGAGGCAGCGGTGCTAAAATGGATCACCTCTCATCTGTCACGATGGATAACTGAATAAAAGAAGGCAATAAACAAATGGAGAATATGTGTGTCTCACTTCCAGCTGGGCAGGAAAAAGGTCAGGGTCTCTGATCAGGTGTGGGGACTGCTGCTGAGCAGAACTAAAATCCTACGAGAGGGGTGAGCAGATAAAAAATGGGCTAGGTAAGGATAGCAGGAGAAAGTAGCATTAATGCGCTTTTAATGGACTGTGGCGGCGAACAGGTCGACTAACTGTGTGAGGATGCAGCCGCTCCGCAGACGCGCGCATTCGTTTCTTTTGCTTTTTTGTGCAAGACATTGAAGGCTCAAGGTTTAAGGGCTTTAAGAGCGAGAGCCACTGAGCGTAAGCCTCCGATTTAACCCTGCAAGATTAACTGTTACTGTCAAAAATTACAACTACACACAGGTTGTAGGATTACTCCACCTTCCCCGTGTGCTTTAACGGAGGTGTGTGGGAAACACCAGTTAGTTAACACAACAGCAGCTGCTGTTTGCATGCTAGTGTCAATGTCTAAAGTGTGCATCCAAACTCGACAAGGTGTCAGAACACATGACATACATATGTTATAAGTGCTTATCTACTTACCTGTCTAAACTAATGGGTGCCTCATGTCGCACTGTGTTGCAATGCTGCGTTGGCATATTTAAAGAGAAAGGAGTTCTAGAAGAGCAACGGTACGAATGATCGAACTGACTGCAGATGGAAGTCACATATCGTGGTGGGAAAGAAGTTATACTTGCAAAGTTATACTCTGCAAATGCAGAGTGTGCAACTTTACCCTGGATTCATTTATTTTTAGAGACCATCAAACAATGATTGGGCGTAGTTTGTTTTTTCATCTGTGATCAGATGAAATGCAAACTGGTGGGGTAAAAAAAAGATTGGTCTAACATATTGTTCGTGGTGAGAAAATACTCGCAGACCGTCTGGATTCAGACAGAGCACAATTTGTTAAAGCCTTGAAATCAAATCCAGGAAGCTTTTATGAAGCACAGGCTTGTGGATTGGAAGCTGACATTTGTTACTTCTGTTACAGCAGCTGTTAAAAGCACAGCCCAGTGAGCATAGCCTGAGTGATTTGCATGTGAAAATATGTCTTGATCTTTATTGGACAAAAAAAAAAACTCCTACAGACAGTACTGTTGTCATTTAAGATGGTAAGTAAAAAAAAAGTCTATACACACAGCAATGTCACCTCAACACCATGTGTGTATAT
>JAUMTR010000011.1:11721579-11750280 GCA_032270685.1 Microctenopoma stevenorrisi | reverse complement strand
TATATATGTGTGTATATATATATATATGTGTGTATATATATATATATGTGTGTATATATATATATATGTGTGTATATATATATATATGTGTGTATATATATATATATGTGTGTATATATATATATATGTGTGTATATATATATATATGTGTGTATATGTGTATATATATATGTATATACACTGTATATGCATTTCTGTTCACTGCTCTGCTGTATATGTATCAGACACTTTATGTGACCATGTATGTGAGACATATTACTGCCACACCTCCTGACCGAGACCATTTCCTGCAAGCGTACCATTAGAAAGATATCTCTCACACACACACACACACACACACACACACACACACACACACACACACACACAGCACCGACGCAAATGATCCATCCTCAGCCTGTCCTGACTCAAGCACTCTGCGTCTTAGAAGTCAACATAACAGATCTCCTCCCGAGCTTACAGGTAAAATGGACTCGACTGCCTCGAACATGCCACCTCCCTCCCTCTGTTCTCGCCTCTTATCTGCAGATGTCTCATCTCTGGCATCTCCTCACTCTTCTCAAAGTTCCTATTTTAAAGTGGCTCTGTTCGATCACACTGTCTGTCTGTAGGTTCTCCGGATGACAAAGGGAAATGGAATCTGTCTGTGTGTGTGCGGTATGTCTGAGCATACGTGTGAAGCTGTGTGTGTGTGTGTGTGTGCGCATCTGTCTGCCTCTTTGTGTTATGTGACTATTTAGACAACCTACACATTCCCAGTTAAAACAGCAGACAAAAACAGAGCGTTTCCAGATGGAGGCACTCTGTAAACCTCAGTGGCCTATCCCTTCAACCACAACACACACACACACACACACTCACACACAGAGTGGAAAGCCTGCCCTGCTGGGAAATACCATATCTCACTCTCCCGCTATGTTTATCTCCAGTGACAACCTTCTAGGCCAAGCTATTGTTTCACTGTTTATCTGAACCTCAGGCACCAGAACCAGCAGCACTATGATTCCGTTTCTCCGCTCCCTTTTATAGACTGTGGTTATGAAAGTGGTTTGGAGAGAAATGAAGTAAGGCACGAAGGCAGCTCGCTAAGAAATTAATGTATTGTTCAAGGTCTCTCCACAGTCTCATAATTCCAGGCTCATCAGAGCCTGACAAACATTGGTAACACTGGTGCAAATGTCCAAAGTTTTCTTTAACAGGGCCTCAGAGGGTTTATTCCTCCTCTAAACCCAAATCTGTTTCTTCCTTGCACGATTTCACTCACGCTTGTGTGCTACTATACATGCAAAGGTTCAGTACGTAGCTTAGCATAAACTACCTGATGAAAAGCCCACTCTTGTTCATGCTTCTCTGAAGCGTGAAACAAATAAAGTTTGTAGAGTGCACACATGACACATTTCCCAAAATGTCCATTCATCCCTTTAACCTTTATTGTCGCTCGTCATGCACATAGTTTCAGTTTTAGGTGCCGACCTTTCTGAGATTTCAAAGATTCAAAGTTAGAGCAGCGCGTCTTTGAAGCAACGAGGACGAGTCTTGGACTGTGGGTGATTCAGACCCGACCAACAACAATATCAGCTTTCATAGTGACTGTGTTTTCAGCAGAATGCAAAACCACGAGAGGGCTACAGCAAAGTTCAGAACTTTTTTTCCATTCTAACTCACTATTTGCTTCTTTCCTTTTCCCCTCGGTATTGCACGCTGCTCTTTTCTCTCTGCCTGCCTCTTTCTTAACCTCCCTCTGCTTCCCTTCTATCCCTCAAGGCCTCATTGTGGTCGATCGAGTAGATTGCAGAGATGACGTCCTGTGGAATCTCTGAGCTGAGCCGAGCACACAGCCCCATCCAGACAAACACCGTAAACAATGACAAACCACTGCACACACTTCACCATATAAGCTCTGTGCATTAAAAGAACACAATAAGGTCCAACTTCGTGCACAAATAAATTAGCAGTAAAGTAGGAATCATTTAATATGAACTGTGCAGTGCTCTGCTGTGGAGAAGAGTGAAGGCTGAATGGCTGCTCTCAGCCTCAGAGGAGGGAAAGCCCGCTCTCTGTTCTGTGGGAGCTACGTTAAGCTTAGAGCCCATTTTGGTCTGTTTCACTTCGACAAAGCGGATGTTCTGAATATCCCCCCATCACTCCTCGCTGCCCACAGGCCTAGCTCAAAGCCCCGGCACTGACTAAGAACCCGTCAAAAACACCACACATTCTTTTTAATCCCCTCAGAACAACCCGTAACGCGCAAGTGCATTAACTTCTGGCTCAGGTGCGCGGAGCGGGTATTTACTCTGTCCAACAGGCTGATGAATGCTGTAACATAGATAGCGTCCATTTGTAAACAGCTATTTGATAATAAAGCCCATTTTGGTACAATTTTCTCATCCTGCATTTCCACTTTGTTCCAGACACTGAACAGGGGAAGCTTCAGGAGATAACCCTAAAAACCAGATGACTCCCGAAGCCTAGAGAAGAGTCAATACACACAGCACACTTTACACATCTGACACCATCATCGGCTGAAAAAACATTCCTGCTCCAGCTCGGACTTCTTTCTTTCTGTTCACTCATCTGCCGGGCGGGTGATTCATTTCATCCAACTCCCCCTCAGAGAGCGATCTGCGTATATACATCAGCAGGTGACAGAGGAGTTATATAGTTGCCATTCTTTTTGGCTTGAGGTGCTGATTCCGTGCCGTGTAATGCTGCAGGAAGTTTCATCGATTGGAGCCAAAACAAATAAAAGGCTTTCTCCTGCAAGACGTGGACGCCCTGCTGGCTATTCAGGGAATATTAGGAAAATTTTGTTTTAGTAAAACCATGGAAATTCAAGTGACCTGGAATGCGAGTGGTGATGGTGAGGGGTCGACCCGAAGAAGAATATTTTCATGATTCTTTTTAAGCCATTTACTGGCTCAAGGCTCCCATATAAAAATGTCATCGCAGATGTTAATGAATACTGTAAAGAGGCCAAAAGTGTATTCATAAAACTACTGAATAATGCTTAGAGTCAGAACATACAGGTCATATTCAAGTGTGACCCCACCAGATATAACCCTATGTCTTCTAAAGACTGAAACAAAGGAAAGATTTAAGAACCTTCTCTAATACACATTGAAATTCTTTGCCGCTCGGGAATGTGTGAAATGGATATGCTATGAAAGAGAAACAAAGAAAAACAAAAAGAGAAAGAGATGAAATGCAAAAAGAGAAAGGATTGACCTCTGAGTGCTTGTTAGTGAGGGTCAGTAACCTCACAGTTCCTTCATCCCACGCTGCTGATGCCTTGGCAAACCCAAAAAGACATTCTGGCACAACAGCTGCAACACAGAAACCAGTGGCCAGAGCTCGCTCTCTATTTGGCCTAATGAATTTGCATGCCAATAATCTCTGCTGTTATATGCCAAGCCTCTGCACCTTATCCAAACACCGGGGAGTTCCCTGAGGTGTAACAGTCAAATTAACACACTAGGATAAGAGGCTAAATGAAAATACAGAAAAAAATGCCTGGGGGATCTTCGCCCTGCCTCGTGTTGAGTCTAATCAACACTGTTAGGGCTTTGGTTGCTAAACTCTAACCATAAAAGCAGAGTTGTCAGTGTGAGCTTTTGTGCTGATCCGACCGCGGACGAAAACTTAGGTGCGATCACAACAATAGGGTTTGAGCAGCGGCGTGACTACAGCGCTCAATGCAAATGCGACCTTGATATGTAACTAATTCACATGTTTCGCACTCATTCACATTATGTTTCACACTTCTAGAGAACTGATAAATGCACAGGAGATCACAGAACGTGTCAAATGAATGCGATAAGAAGGATTTGCCTCTGAGCTATGTCAACTTCCACCCTCTTTCATTTCTTCTCATTTAATCATATCCCATCATCGGCAAGAGGTAAATAAGTCTCCTCCAGGCAGCTATCTTTATTTATCTATTTCATGAATCTGTGTCTCCAATCCCTCCTCCGGTTTTGTGATGGAGGTATCCAAGTTATCTCAGACTAAATCACTTTCATACACAGGATGATGGTGAGGCGGGTGGTGGGTGGCTGGGGGGGGGGTGTTTCCTGAGCGATTTTTGTAGCAAATGGCCTCTGAGCTTCAGGCTCGCCCAAAACACTTAAGACCTTTATTACAGGCACTTAACCATAGGGCCCGTCAATGCTGGCGATGGGCTCTAAGTCACAGATAATGGGCTGACACGCGCACACACTCAAACACACACTCAAACACACACACACACACACACACAGTGGTTATGGTATCATTATGGTATCATCATCTGTTCTCAGTCAGCAGTGTAAAACTACCACAGTGTTTATGCAACGTGGAAACTGCCGTGTGGATCAAAGGCTTTTGTGTCTGCACACAGGAGTGTGTGTTTACTGTGTGTGTTAGGTGTTCGGATGTTTATGGAGCATGCCTATATGTAATCACGGCACACTCCTCAACACGAGTTATACCGATGTGCACAGCAACTAAATACTGCATCATACATCACGTGTGTGTGTGTGTGTGTGTGTGTCTGGAGGCTGATTTCATTTCAGATTCATTTTTCTAGTTAAGATATTAGTCCGTTCCCATAATCAAACGTAATGCATTCCCTCAGGCTTGTGTGAGTGTCATAGAGAAAGAGAGGGTGCCCAGATATCAGTTTGTGTTGTAAGGTCAAAACGGGGGAGCAGAATCTGCAGCAGTGCCTCACATCAACACTTTGAAGTGGAACCTTGACCTCAAGCCTCACCCCGAAGTAAAAAAAAAAAAAGAAATGTGGCTTTTGCTTTTCAATCTGCAGCGTGGGAGAAAGAAAACGGTAGGTACAAGCCAGAAACAGGTTTTTAGCTCTGTATGTATATGTAATGCTGCTATAAGAGCGGACAAACAAGGAATGAGGAAGAAAAATGTAAATGTGTTCCAAATGCAAATCACACACACACACACACACAGACCCTGGGTACATAGAAACACACACACACACACACACACACACACACACACACACACACACACACACACACACACACACACACACACACACACACGCATCAGCCCTTTATCCCATGAGTCATCGGTAGCACACTCATTCATCAATATTAGCACTCCCCACACTCCCTCACACACACACACACACGCACACAGTTTTCCAACCAGAGAAGGACACACTCACGCGCTACCATCTTCACAATTGCTCTGCAGATACCTCGATGTGAGCCAAGTAAATGGGCTGAAGGAGGACGTCAGAGCAACAGAGGACACCGAGCTGCTCAGCAGTTTCTTTCCAAGCAGTTGACTTTTGAGAAACTGGCGCCTGTAGCTCAAGCTTTTTTTTTTTATTTCCTGATAGAACAGAGCTGATGTGCAAGAATTTGATTATTTCCTCCAGACTCTCTCATTTGCTCATTTAATTTTCTCTTTTCGTCAGCGACTTCCTATTTGTTTCCCTCGCTCTATTATCCCCTCCCTTTCAACTTGTATCACTCCACCTTTCTTGCTCTCCTCTCTCTTTCGATTGCCCATCTATATCTCCTTTTCTCTCAGTGCTTCTCTTTCCTCCTTTCTATATTCTACAAGCTTATCCTCTAGTTTCTGATAAAAAAGTAATAAGGTTTCTAATGGCTTCAATTTCCTTTCCCTCTCCTCTCCTGGAAATCCACTGTGTATTGCATTCCTGAAGATAGCCTTTGTTGTTTCTAAAACAAAGGGCAAATGTGTGTGTGTGTGTGTGTGTGTGTGTGTGTGTGTGTGTGTTTCCAGGGCTGCTGTGACCACACTCCAGATAGAAACACAAAGCGATGTGTGTATTGTCTGTGTGTGTGTACATCAGCGGATGAGTGGTAGGAGCGCTCCTGTCTTTGCTCGCCAGTCTCCGTGTGCATGTGGGCACATATTTTCAGCAATTGTATATTTATGTGTACTGTTTTCCCCTGTGATTCCACCCCAGCACTTAGGCCAGGGATTTAATTGAATATTGGAAGTGGTCAGCTGCTGTTGGCTTCAGTGGTAGAAAGTACCCATAACCCCCTTTGGGCCATGCTAGGGGCTTGCTCAGGGCTATAAAACTTAAGCAATCTCCAGTAAAGCAATCCCATGAACACTCTGGCCCGAGGAGAATGTGAATGCAAGTCCTGATATGTTTGTGCCTTTGTGTGAGGGTGAAGGTCGGTGTCTCCTCATCTCCCCTTCCCTCCTTCTAAATGACACAGGTCCACTTTTAATCTCCCACTGTGGGCCCGAGCCTTCGACCCAACGCAGTCTGTGACTCAGACAATAATATATCATATAATTCTGATGAATCACCTAAACTGTTATGAGTATGATTTTGGGATTTTTTTTAATTTTTTGATTGATTAGCAAACAGGGAAAATCCATAAATGCAAGAGAAAGGAAAACGAGATGGAAGCATACACATTAAAGACACTAGCACTGCTGTTCTATGTGTGTTTGTGTGTGTGTGGAAGATAACACTGTCTAAATGACTAAGAGGGATGTCACCTCTCCAAAACACTGACTCACCTCTGTCATTGTTACCTTTTTGTATCTGTCTCAGTTCACTTCCTGGTGTGAAAGGTCTCAAAATTAGTGTTCCTTTCCTCCCTTCTATACCTCCGCTCCATATTTTGTTAACCACATTCAGAAAGGGAGCAGAAAATGAGTTGGAAGCGAGCAAAAAGGGAACATGCGGGTGAAAGAGAGAGATAGAAAGAGGAGCGATATTAATAGTGACATGGCAGAGCTATTGAGAGCCTGACAATGATCCCTCTGCCTCTCTTGAAAGGTGTGTGGACGAGGTAATGGCTTGATGGTGACATCTAGAGATGGAGGGATGAAGGTGGAGAGGTAGATGAAGGGCTAATGCCTGTAGATTGTGACCTCTCGGGATTGAGACACCCTTATTCTGACAGGGTTGGGATGAGAGGCCTCTAAAAGCCTTAGATTCTAGCTCAGATCTAACTACCACAAGTCCCTAAACTAAGCTAGTAAAGGTTTGCCTGGATAAGTGGAACTGACAACCCCCAACAATGAGGTCTCCCTGCTGATTCACTGCTCCACGGGTGTATAGTTTAGTTTAGCCAAGGGTATGTCTGCGGGGATTTGTCCATTTCCATTTGCTTCCAAGAAGTGTTCTAATGTCTGTGGACGTCACCATTAGTACAGCAAGACAAAGCTCTTTGTAAAAAGTTATTTCTAGTCATTTAAAAGGTGACTGACTGTATGTTGCCTACAACCATAATGAGAAACTAATCATCTAATGAAATCTTTAACATACAATCAACTGACACACTATAGGAACCTGTGTAACGCGCGTGCACTATCCCTTGGCTTCAAATGTGAGTGAAGCAGTCACTCGATCCTCTCCGGGCTTCATTATGTATGTCAGGAAATAAGTATGTGCGCTTTTCTGCATCTCAGCTTCTACTGAGCACATCGATGCGGCGTTTGTTTAATGCGGTATAGATCAGATTGCTGGGGCGATTTCCTGTATGAAAGCACCAGTTAGCTGATGCATTATGATAGCAGAGCGTGCAGGACATGTGAGCCTGTACTGTAAGTCTCTCTGGATAAAAGTAAAGTAAAGTCCTTTTCTCAAGATTCAAGATAAAAAAAAAACAATGTGTGAAGAGGTGGTCTTCCTGAGACAAGATCAACAGCTGTTAAATTCCAATTTTATTCGTCACATGCATAAATGCATTCAGTTCTGTGATTGAATAGATTCATTGTTTGAAGACTTCTTTCCTCAGAAACTCAACTAATGTAACATCTAAATATTATAAGTTGTAATGTTATTCCTATTTGTGGAATTTCATAATTTTTCAAAAATGATTTAGATAATTCAGCCTACATGTCAAAAACTATGCTTAAACAATGTTGTTAAACATTGCAAAAGAATTATCGAAATCATTTTTGAAAAACTATTTAGGATTTTTAGAATTACTACTTATCATATTTAGATGCTACATTAGTTGGGTTTCTGAGGAAAGAAGACTCCCAACAACAAATCTAGTCAACCGCACACACGCGCGTGTGTGTGCGGTGTGTGTGTGTGTTAAGATTTCTTTTACTTGATGATATTTATCAATTCACTGCTATTATCCATCATGGTGCAGTGAATAAAAAAGACGTTCCATATCCTCCTGCATCTCTCTCCATAATGGTTTTGTTAGGTTTTAAGAGAGTCAACATCACAAAGACCTATGTCTGAAAGCTGCTGCTGTAATAGATAAATGAACCCAGCATTATGCTAAAAGGGGCTATGTACACATAGCGTCTGAATAAAAGCAAATGCAGCTGCAGAAATAAACAGTGGCAATATGTTTTGCTATTTGCATAATGTAAGAGACTGTAGTTGTCACAGCAACAAAGTTTAAAGTCGCACTGAAGAAAAGGCATGTAAAATGCAGAAGTCCTAATATGAGACCTGCAGAGAGTTTTACATTTATGCATGTGCTCTGATTATATGTTAGAGCAAGGACCCACAGAAAGCCAGACTTTCCTTTCATTCCCTTCTCTACAATGCCTTCTGCTGTTTTAATACCGCTGTTACTGTCTCTGAGAATATTTACATGCACAAGCCAGAAGATGTACATGTCTGTGTACAGGAAGTCTACATGAAAAACTGCTCTATGCACATTTTATAAATCTCTGTTTACGAGAATCAGGGTTCATTTGTTCATTTATTTTTCTGCCAGCAACCTGATGACTTGTAATCTTACATAAGTGCACATAAACATACAGACACAGTCACTGCAACACTACTTGTAAAAATCAATTTAGTCTCAATCTGCTGTTCCTCATGTTAGAACTGAAACCTTCGCATCGGAGTTCAAATGTGTTACAGTGGGTGTTCTCTAACCGGACAATCAAACAGAACCATAGCCCCACAACAGTTTATCAAAGTGCAAAGTACAATCACTATTGAAATAAAAAAGATGATGAAAGGTTGAGATTAGGCCAAAGGATTCCTTTGTTGGTATACCTCCCTCTCTTCCCACACTTTCTTTTGCGCTCTTCCAAGATGCCAGACGCCTCGCTCAGCTGGCAGAGCTACAGAGCGAGTGAGGCAGCAACAGAGAGAGAGAGAGACAATGAAGAGAGAGGAGAGGTTCAGTGAGGGCCAAATGGCTAGTTGGCCTCAGGCGACGGATTGGCATAGACTCTTCAGGAAAAGGCTGCTTACATTCAGCGGACAGCTTCAATAAGGCCCAAATAACTCTGCTCTGCTGATTTCCGAGTTTGCCTCCCACCTGTGTCTAACAATAGGGGGTAAGGCATCAAAAACTGAGACTTTGTTTGCTATTTTTTGTGCTGTTTGTCATATGCCTTTGGAAATGTAAGCTCCCATCAAGAGACAGAAAAGAAGATGCGAATAAGAAGAGCCGAAAGCCTCTACGCTGACGATAAACGAGATCTCCTGTATTTATTATCGAAAGAAAACTGGAAAAAAATGTTTGGTTGCATGTATGTTTGGGAAAACTTGTATTGATTTATTCTGACAGAGGAGTGCTTTTAAAATGTAAGAAAAAGAAATCCAGCACTGAGGTCTCAGTGTGCCTAAATGTGGGAGGTTGAGGGTTCGATACTGAATAAATATGTTGTTGTTCTGTGAAAGGTGCTGGTAAATCCATGAAAGCAGAATATCTGTTTGGTTGATTACTTCCTAGGTGATACAAACAGAAAGCATCTCCAGTTGTCTGTTTGTTTTATAGCCTGTGTGGACATTTTGCAGGTGGAGGACCCAAAATAGGTCACAGCCAGGCTGTTTATGTGGGACTCAAGATTACACGAGTCAGCAATTAAGTTATGTTCATAGAACGGGGGTAGATAATGCAGCTCTCAGCTTTCAATTAATATATTTATGCTCAAAAATGTGTTTGTAAAATGAATTTCCAAAGAATGTTTCACAGTGTTGTGACCTCATGCTGAAGGCAACAATTGTGATCAGCCTTCTATACTGAGGTAAAACGTGGTGGAGAGACAAAGCAAATGAGTAAATGCGCTGCAAATCCCAAAATGCAGTAAATCAGGGGGACACTGAGGGTAGCCAGCGAGCTACATTGGATTATCGGCAGGTGTTTTCTAACTTTATTCACAGGTTGAAATTTTACACTGCCCCTCTTCCCTCCACAGACGTGTCATGATAAAGGTTCTTAAATCAGCATGGAATCGTTCTGTCAGTCACTCTGTGCCTTGCTGAAAAGCCCTGTCAGAGGGGTTGACTTCACAGTTCCTCCATCTGGCTCATTCTTTCACACGCGTTGCTGTTCTGAGGCGAAAAGTTAAGGATGAGACACAGGACAAGTCCTGCAGCTATGTCCTCCCTCATTCTCTTCTCCCGCCTCCCTACCTCATGGTTGATCGATATGCTGCTTTAGGGAGAAGCACAAAAGTTTGAATCAATCTAACTACCGCTGGGAGCAACCTTAGCGGGATGAGGGAAACGTCTGGAAACATGGAAGGAAACTCCGAAAATAGAATGGAAAAGTAAGGCTAAAGGCTAAATCCTATCTCTCAGAAGAAAAGCAGGACTCAATGCTAAAAATATCACAGCAAGGAAAGTTGAAACCACAAGGGTTTGGGTGTAATATCATCCAAAATCCAATTTTACCAATGATACTAGCAAAATATAAGTTGACTAGTGCTGGATGATGCCACATGTAGAACCACAGAGACAGGGGTTAGAAAAGCACTAGAGGTGCTCAACTGCAAGCTGTGATCAGACTGTAACTGTCCATGGTGCTATGCAGCAAAACATTTTAATTTACACTCAAGCGACCAAATCAGCCTATACAACTGGCAGATTCATTCAGTGCTTGGTTAAAATGAAGCGTTAGGGCCAAGAAGAATTCCTGTCGACTGGATGAAGATCGGATGTAGATCAGGTCGAACGGAGACCTCACTGCCGCGAAGCTGAGCGATGACAGTGTTACTTCTGACACGTGTTTATTTGACTTTACAGCTCAGGGTGCGCCCACAGTTGTCACCTGGCTTGAAACGCGCCTCTGTGGAAGTCAGTGTGCGTTTGACAGTCTACTAGACAACATTTCTTATACGATGGCCAAAACATGTGACATTAAAAAATACATGTTACCCTCATTCTCTTTTTTATGGTAGTTCATAGATTCTGGATGTAATCAGTTCACATGTTATTTACTGTGGAAAAAACAACATGTTTCACGCACTGCTGACAAAAGAACGACGGCTATGTGGAAGAACAGAGATATTCTGTATCTCCAAGTTATCACAGCAGCTACATTGCTGTTCACCTGAGCAACAAAACAATTGCTGGGAGGATTATATGTGTTTTGAATTTTGGTTCCCCATCAGCAATTCCTATCTCATGGGACGTAGATGTTGTAAATAAGAGCTGCATTTAATCAAAAGCCGGGAATCAGCACAACACTTTCCTTTAAAGACATTTAATAATGCTTATTTTTAGTTTATGTCCTAGGTGGCTTATCAGCCGGCACGATCCAAACGTTTCTTCAGCATAAAATGAATCATATTTTTTCCTCCAGGATAGAATAGACTGATTTCTTTACAGCAGTGGTGGGAGGCCACAGAGAGCAAAGGCCAGAATGTGATAAAGAGTCCCATTCTGTCTCTAGCTAGTTAACAATCACAACGTTTACTGAAGCTTTTGAATTCAGTATAAACCATTTTAGATAAAATCAGTTACGTTCTATTAAGTTCTATCTAATCTTCGATGATGCCCAAAACAATCATTGTGATTCCAGTAAATAGCGAATGGAGAAGACTGTATGAAGCTTGATCTGTTGTTATGAACTCGACACAGTTTTATATGGACTGAGTTAACAAGTCAGGTCAAGTCCAGCTTTCTTTTTGCTTTCTGGGCAAAACAATTAATATGAAGTCAATACTGGAAAGATCACTGCTATTCTTTTCTTCCTTACACCTTGTAGCACAGGGCTGGGGTCAGATTTGCTGGCTGGGTGTGTGTTTGACTCTGAGTGCCACAGACAACCCCATCGATTTGCTCAGTCGCACAGTTAAATTACACGGCGCAATTTTGCTCCCCTCTAAAGTTTGGTAACAGCCATTTTTAGCGTTGTGCGGGAAACTTCTGTCACACCACAGCTGGCAAAGAAAAGAAAAAATAGATACACAGCTGGAGGGAAAAGCGAACAAAAAAAGTTGTTTCTTGCCCACTGCTACTGATGTTTATTCAACTCCTCCTCAACTTCCTCTGCCTTTGGTATTACTCCTTCTATTGGCATTATGGCTAAAAGCATACAAGGAAACCAGAATCAAACACAGAATCAACATCAGAAACCAGCTAAAAATGATAACACAGTGTGAGAAGAGAGTGAATCATGCTTGCTTCACAAGGCAAGCCTCTGGAGATATGGAGCCTACATCTGCTGAGCCAGACAGAACGGATCTGTACATGAATTAAAACAAAAGTTAATCAAAAAGGACATAAATCTGTGCTCTCATAACCCGTTCTCTCACTTTCTTCCTTTCGTTTGCTGTCTCTTTTTTCTCTGACTAAAGCTCTACTTCCACAGGGGGAACTAGAAAGAGATTTCCATGACAGGGGCCCACGATGAAACAACATGCAGCCAGCTGAGGCTAGGGTTAAAACACGGTCTTTTCCAAACAGAGAACCCTAAGCTGCCCATTTCCTCTGAACGAGCAGCCTCAAGATGGCAGCCTGATAAAAAATGTGAAGTTCACTGCTGCTTCTGTGCTTCAATTTCAGACGCCGGAGCAGCAAATGGCCCTTGAACCAAAACCTAAAATGTCAAACTGATGTTGACTTCTGCGCTCATGGAAATGGTATGCGTCTTTTATTTTGTGTGTTCTTTGCTTTACTTGACGGACGCTGTTTTTCCAAAGCGACTTCCACTGTTTTCTGGCCATCATTTTTTGGGGGGTGAATGCGGTTTTGTTCCTGGGGTAATTCTTCCCCGCGTGTTCAAAATGGATGAGGGCGTTTAACCTTGCTGATTTCTATAGGTGTATGTTTCATTCTCAGAATATCTCTGGATCCAAAAGTGAGGACATTTCCAAATGTTTTTCCAAATATTTTGGGGGAATTTAGTACATTGCTCAAAGCAGGCATTTGATTGAATAAAGCAGCCATTTAACAATAGTGTGAGATATAAGAAACATTTATCACAAATTTACTTCCATGAATATATTGGTTCCTGTTTACATCCCTACGGTCTTCTACTTTTGTGTAAACGACAGCATGAGCTAATCAAATACATGAAATTTAATTTACAAAAGTAATAAATGTAGAAAACATTATTACCTCCAGTGATGGGGATTCTATGTTCACTCCAGGTGAACCAATGGACTGACCTTCTCTACACTAACAACTCAACTGTTGACCCTTCTTCCACCCTCCTTGCCTTTTCTGTCCACATGCTTTTTCCATTTCTGTCTGTTTGTCACTTTCGCCTCATGCCTCCCTGGGTTTCCTTGTTTTTTTTCTCTCCATCTACCTCTTTTTTTTTCTCGTCCGAAGGACATGCAGATGACACGGGGCTTGGCCTGACAAAGTGATTCCACAGTACCGAGGTCTGCCAGAGAGAGATAGCTTAGACACAGTGTCACCGCTGTTAGCCAGATGCAGGCTGCAAAGGGACGGGAGACCTGAGATAGAGTGAGGGGTGAGGAGTGAGGTAAAGCCAGGAACAAACAGATAAACATATATATATATATATGTGTGAACTGGCAAAAGTGCTTTCAGAAACTAAAGGATGGAACCAATGTTCAAATGTCCCGGCATATAGCAGTGAGACTTTGAGGGTACTTTTATAATGTACTTTGTTTTATCCTTTTTCTTGAGCACCTCTATTAAATCCTGGAGGAAATTTGCTGGCTCTGGCTGAATGAGATGCACCCCTCAAAGAAAATCTGTGCTGACCCACTTCCCTCAGTATGCCAGTTATCTAGAGGAAGGCAATGCACACACTCCACTCTCTACTACCTCCAAGGCCTGTACTTCATCTAAAAATAGACATGCACAGCCGGGCTCGGTTCCCAAGACTTTGCAGCTCTCAGATAATGGTATGCTGCATATACATGGGGCCATATCGATCTAGGAAGAGGTCTTCCTCAGGTTTCATCTGTTTACACATCACCCATTCATACATCCACCCCTCCAGTAGTTCCCCGATGCATAGTAAGTTTCAGACGCAGGCTGTGAAATCTCCCCAGCCACACGGACCTGTGTCTAGCTGTCGGACATGCTGTCATCCTATCTCTGTTGGGGAACGTCTCTGATTCCAAGTGTGCGAGTGACTGCCAAATACTGACAGTCCTGCTCGTATCATGTCACACTGGAATCTCACAGGATAAAGTTTGATTAATGATGGAGGAGGTATTGTTATAGTCATCACTATTTCCCTATAGTTACAGACCAAACACTTTACAGCAAGAGAGGAAGCAGGAAATGAAAACAACTTAACATTCATGCCTAAAAAAAAAGAAAAAAGTAACAGAACAGAACAGAAACCATCAAAGGTGGAGCAAAAATCTAATTTACTGCACCTCTGGATGTGCTTATAAGAGTTTGTAGTTATCCTTCTAGACTAGGATGTATCAGTAACATGCACCACAAGGGTGTCTATGGAAATAACTATACCACCACAGAGCTGTGACTGAGTATTTGAGTGTGACAGAAACAGAGAGAGCAAAAAAAAAAACTCGACACAGGGACTTGGAAATGGCACCACTGCACAATGCCAACTGGCCCCGTCATCTCCGAGTCATTACCAGATGAATTCACACACAGGCACAGACCACACACGCGGAGCTCCCACCAGCATGGGTGGATTGGCACACTGAGCGTACTGGTGTCATACCTGAAAGGCATCCAGTCCTACAAAAAGATATAAACACACATGCTCAAGCACACATACTTCGGGCCCCCGGTGCACACGGACAGATTGGCACAGTAATAAAACTAGCACCATGCCTGAAATTTATCCAACACAGACACGCGCATACCGGCACAGTGCTATGGCCGCCTGGCCGCGCGTGATGCCATGTGGCTTGGTGTCACCTGTCAGGCAAGTCCGACACATACTGCTGCTGCAGTTCTAGGCTGCAGACGGAGTGGAGCGGTAATCTGGCAGGAAGGCAGGGGCTATTTCTTTGGGGAACAGTGACTGCTGTTAAATCTCTCCCTGCTTGCTTGCTTACAGTGGCACACTGACCTCTGGCCCAGTTGTTCTGGCACTATTGATGAATGAGGGGGCAGCAGTGTGTGAGTCATATAAAATGGAGGCTTAGGCGTGTGTGTGTGTGTGTGTGTGTGTGTGTGTGTGTTTTCACATGTGTGTGGGAGGTGAAGCGAATGCGTGTGAGTGTAACAAAACAGGCGCACGTTGGTGCGTCTCCTAATGAACCTTGCTTGTGTGTAACACAACTGTAAGAAACGTGAGGAATAAGTCTCCAATTTCCTTCAGAGCTGAGAGGGAAGTCGAAGCCATCAGCCAATGTGTGGTTGACCGTACACGGTTTCTGTATGTGGGAGATGGCTTAGCTATCTTTGGTTATCAATAAAAACATCCCAAATCTGTGCCTGTTTTCTTCTTCTCCAGATTGTTTCTTCACTTCCAGGCATGCTTCCACTGTACTTTAAATACATGCTACATGATCAGCAGTTAGCAGCTATTTTCCTGTGAAGGACATTCTAACAATATTTCTGATATGCACCCTGCATCGCTGTGTTTCTAATCGCATTGCATTTGTTGCACAGATGTATATTTCTTGCAGTGCCTCATTTGTATGTCATCTACCGTTTTTCTACTTTTCTCTGAGAAGGTTTTGTCTCGACGACATACTTGGCTGATGCCCGCTCTCCTCTCAGCAGGAAAGGCTCAATCAGGTAGCAGGCAGTTCTCTACTGTTCTGACCTTTGTGTTGGAGAATAAGAGACCTGATTTCATGTTCTGATTACAGAAGCTTCCGATTAAAATTCATAGTCTGCACACGTAATTATTTCATTTTTAGTCGTGTCTGAATGAGAGGAAGCGGCGAGAGTCTGGCAAAACATACGTTTAGGTATCGACATGTGATTGATTCTTCTCTTCTGAGTCGCTTGACCTTATGGCCAGCCTGGACCAGGAGACTAACTGCTAAAGCTCTGGCGAAAGGCATTTGGGCAGCTGTGTCAATACATGCTAATGCTAAACACAACCACATGTGAGGAGTCGTAGCACGGGGCACGTTATGAGCAGTGACTGGGTTGTGTTTCACTCGGCTGAGATATTGATTCTGTTCTTTCACACTTCTGTACTGGATTCAAACAGAACTACACACAACTTTAACGTTGGTGGAATGTTTGCATATCTAACAGGAGACTTTAATGCAGCACAGAAAATCTTTAATACACTTTGATGATGAGTATGATTGTTTCCATGGTTACAGAGTTAATTATTATATGTGATTTCTCCTCTATGACATTTACCGTTGTGCAGCAAATGGATCACGGAAACGTAGAATCAGTTTAGAGATTGAATTCAAAATGTCAACTTTCAGTGCTTCCCACATTTTGTTTTACCACCAAAAAAACAAACCGAGTGACACCCTCGGCTACGTCGGGAAGCACTGTTGATAAGCCCCACTGTGTGTCATCTGGTTCTCTACAATACTCAACCTTGCAAACACAATCCAAAGCCACAGCCCATATGTTCTGCTGATGATGTGCTCCAAGCGTTTCTGTCCAAATGTCTACCTGCAGCAGAAGAGTATTTGTGTCAACCCAGGGCGAATCAAACTCACTCCCTCAGTGCTTGACCCCGGTGTGGGGCAGTCACCAGAGTTCAGAGCCTGTGGCCTAAGTGTGGCTGATCTCAGCAGTTTAATGATTGGTCTGAATCCCCAATGAAAAAAAAAGCCCTGCTGTATTGTGTGTCACTGTGTGGGCTTGGCTTTGTGTTTGCAAATCCCAGCAGCTGCTGTCCCCACACGATTCCGCTCCCTCCCACCGACACACCTGTACAGAAATATGAAATCCAGGTTGGAGCTGGCATCTGGAACATTAATACTTTTCTCACTCTTTGCCCTAGTCAGCATGCCGCAGCAAGCGGAGAAACATTTGTCTTCAAAGAGTCTTCAAACAGCCACTCCGGTAAACTTAATCAAAGACATTGCAGACAATAAAAGAACAATAAAACAGAAGTCCTTTTAGCATTCACACAGGGCATATATCGAAGTTGCCCACAGGGTAACAGCACTTCACAAGTCAGCGATTTTTCCAAAGTAATATCTCTGCTTCGTGTCCTCCCTCCACAGCCTCTCCTAGTGAGTCTGGTGGTGCTGGAACAATTCATTCAGCTATGGGATGTCTTCCACTATTGACTTCTGTGTTAAACTGAAATAAGGACTGCACTGGTTGGTTGCAAGTGAATGAGTAGGTTAAGTGGGAGAACAGCAGAGCAGCTTCTCCATTGGTCGATCCTCATGCTGCTTTGTTTGTATCTGTAGGGTTTTTTTCAGTCTGCCTTCAAACATAGTCTGCTCCATCCAGGAGATGTTTCTCACAGGGCGCAAGTGATAAAGAGTCATCTCCCTGCACAGAAAATGTTTCCAGCCTTTAGTCACACTACGCAGATCCATTCAGTGGATCTTTGTTTCAATCCTTCTATAGAAACTTAATAGGATGCGTGACAAACACTGCCCAGGGAAATACAGAGGGAGGGAATTAAATGCTAAAAAGACCAACGGTCTTGCACACAATTCAGTGTAAGCGTGTCCCAATATTATATCAGGAGTGCCGGCAAGAAGGCAAAGGAAGAAGATAAAGGAATCTGAGCATTTACATGTAAGTGCCGTGTGAACGACTGCATCGTGGCTCTGTGGCTGGCAATCCCAGTCCACCACTACTGTCTGAACGGTATGCGCTCAGAAAAGATGGGTTGATGGGTTTTCATCACTTTTGGTATATTCATAGCATCCAGATGATGATGATGATGAACTTTGACTTTGACTGAGAACATCTTTTTAATTTCCCCTAGGGGATAAATAAAGTCTTCTCATTCTGATTCTGATCTTCATCCACCATGAATGATGATGGTGATAATAATTCAAAGTTGATGGTAAGAGGAATAGTGTAAGCAGAGAATAAGCACAGGAGGGAATTAGGGAGAGAGAAAGATCACTGCTTACTTATTCCTTTAACTCTGTAGCACTAAGTCGTAAAGTAGAGTCCAAGGTTGGAGTCAGTATTAAGTGCATTCGACAAATGGGTCCCTGCAGAGAGACCTGTTTGTGTCTAAACCAAAAATGGTCGTACATTAGGGACCCTCTTTGTCATGCCGTTTTTTCCTCTCTCTTACACACACACACACACACACACACACACACACCGGTATATACACACTTTGTGGCTGCTGCCAATAAGACTTTTGCTTCGTCAGTAAACAGTTGACCGTCCTTGTCAGTAAAATGTTTATGTAGGTGGCCATAGTCCCGGTGAAGCTTTCAGAGAGAGCTGGCTCAGTAGATAACACTAGAGATGAAAGAGGGGCACAATGATAAATAATGACACAAAGCCACCAAAGAACAATTACACAAAGTAAAACACAGAGAAGATTGGATATTAAAGTCTCCACCGTGAGATTAGCAAAGTGTGTCTTTCTAAGACTTATGGCCCCCCGCCACGAGCAGAGACTGATATGCATCTGGGCTAACTGCTGCTCAAACAGATCTCACTGGGCCGGCCAGACAGACTGAGAATGAGCCAGTGCACATGCTGCAAGGTCAACTGTAGAGGCATTTCAGATGACAGCGCAGAAAATGGGAATACATTTGTCTTAATACTTGCACACATAAACAGTGAGTGCCGTCCCTTGAGTCCTCAGTCAGTCTGTGTGATATTTGAATGTGTCCTTTTTTCTCCTTTATTCACTCGAGCACTTAATTTAAAATGCTTAAATGAACCCTATCCTTTATTTTGTTCTTTTTCTCCCTCTGCCTAACAGGCCAGACCTGTTCGGACAGTGTCTGCTGTTGGTAAAGTGACAAGGTGATGGACAAATAACAAATCTGCTGTAATCTCCCTCCACACTGTCATTACTTCCCCAGGTCACTAATCACACTATGCCCCTGGTTCGCCTTCATTCCACTACATCAATTTGTCTTTTTCCCTTCCATCCTTAAGCAGCTAGCAGATATAACCGAAGTCTAGGAGGCTGACCTGAAAAAGCTTCTCCCACTCTGCTGATCATGTTTACAGTCCGTACAATAAAAAGAGCTGCACTCTCCCGTGACTATCTCTCGGCCGTCCATCTTGGCCATACAACAACCACGATCCTTTTCTTCCCGGCCTCCCACACGTTTCTCAGACTCAGCTGTCTTCCCTTAGAAAGCTGATCTGTCTGAGCCTCTGCTCCAGGTTGTGGCTGTTGCAAATCCATTACATCAGATAAAAGAGGGGACAGGAATGTGATGCTGCCTTAGATCCCTGTGGGGTTGACAGAGAGGAACAGATGAAAAATGGAGGATTACTCCACTCTCTCCTTATTAAGTCTCCACAGAAGGAGGTCCGTTGCAGCCATATGTCCTGTCATCAACTCTTAGTGTAATCTGATTGAAATGTGGCAGGACTAGAGATGATGTTGGGGGGCAATATCCTCAAATCGGCCCCTCTTACTTTTCTCTGCGGGTTCAATCTCAGTCAACAACAAGGCCAAATACATAATAACATAAGAGGAGTGGCCTGGTGCCAGGTTGATGGTAAGTCTTACATATTCTAGGCCACACAGTAAGTAAATGGCCACTCACCCAACTAATAATCCCCTATTTGAATAATGGCAGTTGTTCTATTTCACTCCAAGCTTCTCTCCGTTTAGGCTGGTAGTAATTTCCTCTCTTATCCATGGCTGAGCTCCCATAACTTATGAGAGTTCCATCTGCATCTCTCTGCAGACCCATTGAATGCAAAGTGAAAGTGATCGTAAATCATTTTTTTCCACTTCCCACACCTTGCTTTCACTGCTTCTTTCTTAGTCCTAGTCTTCCTCCTTCTCTCCCTCGCCTTCTGCTGGCTGTCAATCTGAATCCCCCAGCCGCCGCCACCCCCCACCCGCCCACACATCAGCCACCTTGCATTGTCACAGCAGACATTTAAGGTGGAGGACCACGGGATGAAACAATGCGAGCAGTCAGACTACATTACCCTTTTTTCGTTTTACCGTAAGCTTGCACAACACAATCCTCGTTGATATCGCAAGGAGGGGACGGAGAGTGTGAGGAATGAAAGCAGCGCGCAGAGGAGACACAGTGGCTCCTCTCACTTAAACTGTCAGTGAATAAACTCAGGCATGGCAGACTCAAACAGGAGCCTGCTGTCGGAGGATACAAAGCAAAGTTCATCTGCCACCATTATGATAACAACAACTGGGCCAGCCCCGAGCTCACGACAGAGGCTCACAGCCACGGTCAGAAATGCTTCCAAGACATACTGTGGTAAAGGATTTGTGGCAACACTGCACTACAGCCAGCTTACAGGGCGCCTCTTCCTTCACAGGTTGTGCAGCGAAGAGCAAGAAATCTACCTTTATTTGAAGTACAACTAACCACCACCAGGCAAATGAAACCAACGGATGCTCCACAGCTTACTGGAGACATCTCCCAATTAGAAGGGAAGACGTCTTGTCAGTAAGGCGAGAAAACAGGAAAACCAGTAAATGTGTAATCCCGAAAAAAAAAAAAAGAAGAAAAGACGAGACTCATTATTTGTCACATGCATAGTTAGATAACTGCAGCACCTATTACATTACAATTAAAAATGGGTCAGCTTCACATTTTGGTTTGTGAGTGGGTGAGATGTAGAGGTACCCTGTGCGTACAGTATATTTCCATACTAAAATGAGTTATGAACTCGGCTACAGCTACTGCATGAGAACAAAGCAGGCACTCATTATGAAAATGCAATTTTTGATGTAAATATTTTTAGAACAGTCATTATCACCTTTACTTTGGTGTAATGCGTCTCTTAAGAGGCTGTTATGTTGGTTGCATTTCTGGTTGCGTTCGTTAGAAGTCTCACATATCTTTATCAAATGTTGCCTCCATATATAGCTCAGTGTGTCGCAGGGAGTCACTTCACAACTGTGCCTCTTACCTCACGTGGTGATGAGTTAAAATGTCTAACCCGTGACACTAGTGGCAGCAGCTTTTCTAACCATTGTCACAATGGTTAATTGGGACAGAAACATTAGCACAGTCAAATCTGCTGAGCTTTATTTTTCCCCGTCTCTCTTGGTCAGAGATGACGTCCTGGTTACTGAGATACCGAACTCATTCCCACTTATTATATACACATCCATCACTCTTCTTCTCTTTCCGAACAATTATTTGTCGGGGCCGACACAAAGGTTACTGAGACATTACGAGAGTGAAACAAATATTGGCGTTTGCTAACTTGCCTCAGACCCCTCTTTGGGGAACCGCAGAGCGTGAGAGACTGTGTTCGTTAACATTTTGACATCGCTGTTGATATGCCGCGTCCCAGCACACAAGAACTACACCAAAATAACGTCAGCGTGTTAATCTACATCCGCGCTCTGGCAGAATAGCAGGAGAAATGTCACTATCATAAACATTGTCCTTTTAATCAATCAATCTAATTAACTGTTTGCTTTCATGCTGAGCAAGTTATCCAACTAGTTTTGTTTAAAAATTTATATTTCATACTGTATTTAATGCGACGCTGATAGCACCGTCTATGTTAAGAATAGATCAGACTTCTGTGTAATGTTAAAGAGGTTTCTCTTGTAATGACAACCTGGCAGATAATTATTGTTCTGACTTCACAGCCCACGGCTTTACTGTTTCGGTTCACGCGCGCTGCACTGCTCTCAGCCTCATTTCCAGCAGCAGCAGCACCGGCAGGAGTAGGCAGCCACTTACAGCAATTGGAAATCCATTGTATACTACCTGCCCACAACCACAACAAGCAGGAAAAGTTAGCATGACCCCTGGTTAGAAAGAGGAGCTCTTTTAAATATGGGGTAAGAAAAGAAACTCACATATCCGATTAGTTTCCAGTGAAAAATCTAATAATCTAATAAATCACACACATTTTATGTTTCTGGCAATCAGCGGGCAAAACGTACACTCACACGTCTTTTATTTCAGGTCTCTCAGTGATCAAGGACTGGGAAAACAGTCGCTGCCTTTTAAAATATGCCTCTTTATTACGTTTGGATGAGCACGTTTTCTTCTCATACATACAAATCATTTCATAAACATAAGTAACTCTGGATTCTAATTTAGCAAAAAGCTTTTGTTTAGGAAAAGAAAACCCCAAAACAACAACAATATCAACACTTTACTCGCAGAGTTTCATCTCAGTGCGAGTCCAGTGTGGATTGTGGATGCCATAGAGACGGCCAAGAACCACGTTAGTTTGAAAAACTGCAGGCATAAAACTGGGACAGACAGCTAGCTGAACAAAATTCTTTATTTTAACGTTAGAAAAAGGAGTCTGTGAACTAAGCGGCGATTGGAGGCCTCCAACCTGACAACTGTGCGGACAAGCCGTGTTCCATTTAAATTATGACACATATATATTGGTTCTTATGAACATCACAGCGTTATTGTTATGGTGACTGTAACAAGATGCATTTTAAAAGTGTCTAAGACACATTATGTGCTCCGCAATGAAGAAGACTTGTGAGGAAGAAGTGTTATTTGCAGGTTTGCAGGTTTCTTAGCTCAGCAGACCTTGAAATGGAAGACATTGATATTCCAATAGCCACCCACTGTGTTCCAAGCCAACAAGGTGTAAAGCAACCCATCAAGTAAGGACTGCAACACCTTGGGCCAACTCACACTGTGAATAACAATCTCTGCAGCTGAATGAGAAAATGCAACTTCTGAATTTTGTCTTCCGCGAGTTGCAATGCAGCAACATAAAACACAGAGGAAGAGATCTCACATATCAACAGGAATTATTTGTTCCGTCTATGTTTATCTCTGCCTCTTCACGATTCCTTTTCCTTCCCGTCTCCCTCCATCTGTCCCAGTGAGGCAGGATGTGTCCCAGATCAGCCAGATAATCACTGATGTCTTCAGATCCAAAAAGAGGATCCCACCCATCCATAGTGTGCTACTCTGCACTGCATTTGTTTCCGAGCTGTGCATGGTGGGAACTGGTTGAAAATTGCCTGTCCCAGGTCAAACCATCCCCTTCATAGATCATCAAGATGTCCTCCAGATAGCCAGCCAATGTCCAGTGCCAAGGCAACATGCTCACATAACTCTCCTTGATAGCTGTCTCTCTCTCCCTGCACTACCAGGAACCAGACAAACAAATATCTGCTCATATCAGATCGAATTCCTCGTCTGCTGGCAGCACTCTCGACTACCATGAATTGTCCGAGGACAACAGAATATAATCTTAAAGAGTGAATATGTAAGCTGGGACATATGGTGCTGGATTGGGAAAAAAAGAAAATGCTGCAGATGACATTAAGCACCATTGATGGAAGTCGAAAACAGTTAACAACAAGAGAACTGGACAGCATAGAAAAGAACAGAGACAACGTTGAGGTGGTTTGTAGGTGGACTGTTGTGATGTCCTGGCTTGTCTTTCTTATCTGCCCTTGCTTCTTCTGTTTCCTTTCCTTGCATTCACTGGTCACTCCATGCACACCACACACACACACACACACACACACACACACACACATTTCCAGTCATCATTATCTTTCCAGACCTACTACTTGCAGGTGTTGTGAATTATCTGCAGAGCAGCCTTAGATGAGGTAGTGTGATTTTTTTTCCTCTGGTCTCCTGACTCAAGCAGGACACTCTCTGTCTGGCAACCAGCCAGAGTGTGTGTGTGTGTGTGTGTGTGTGTGTGTTATGCCTGTGCAGCCATGAGGGACGGAAGTAGCAGCTCTCCACTAACTGATAACAAGCCAATCTAGTGCTATGGATAGAAGGACAAACATGAGGCGTCAAGAACAAAGAACAGAGGACATCCATGACACGGAAGGAGGCTGACAAGGAAAAACAGGAATAAAAAAAAGAACTTTAAGGCAAAATGTGACATCAGTCACATGGTTCCTCCTTTCACTGAGCTTTTTCCTCTCTGCTGTCTGAAAGTCTAATAGCATGATACGACAGAAGACTGACCCATGTCTGCTCAGCTAGTCTGATTCCCCTGTCCAACTGTAGTTCTCTTTGCGTGCAATTTTCTCTCAGCCCCTCTAATGGCCCCTCTTCTTTCCTTGCTCTCTTCACTTTCCATCCCTCAGTCTCCCTCTGAAGGACAATTGGTTTCATTCAATATGAGGAACTGGAGGCAAATCAAACCATGCCGCATAAGTGGGTATGGGGAGGGACGAGGCAGGATGTGATGCAAAGGGAATTAAAATCGACAGGCACTCAATGTCAGAATGCCAATCAAGATCAGTATAGGAAGTGAAAGCTGCTTTAATAAGAGAACAAGTCTGTTCACCTCTCCAAATGGAGAAGCTCAGATTCACCGACGCTGAGGCACACGCCTATAAGACAAACGTGGATGCATGGAAAATGTAGACACCTGCATGCTGTTGGGAGGATGCGAGCTGTTCTCCATGCGGTTCAGCATCCTGCTCGCCCCGAGCTGCTCCAAGGATTCCAGTGGAGACCCCCAAACAAAGCCTCTGGCTCTGATGCTGCTGTCCCCAGCAGACAGCAGAAAGGAAAATTGCACTGGCCACAACAGACTGGTAAAAGATTTGCAACATCTTGTTAGATACGTTGAAGGACTTAAGCTTCCCTAAAAGAAGGAAGAGCTCGCTGGAACATGTGTATGGTGGCATTGTCCACTCCACGTTGGAGGAAAGGGAGGAGAGTGAAGGTGGGACCAGACAGTCTCTTCGATTCATTACTGGAGGGGGCGTGGGAGGTAGCAGCAGGGACGTTGTGATAGGTGTGCGCTCCATGTGAAGGAGGTTGCTAAGTGCCTGGAGGAAGATGAGGAGGAGCAGGAGGAGGAGGAAGGGGTGTTCGGAAGTGCTACTGTAAATTGGCTGCAATAATCGTTCAGACAACGCACAAAGCGCTGCACACGAGACAACCTCACATTAACGTCTGAAAAGTTGCCTTAAGGTTACGCGACGTGCGCAATGCGACCATGTATGCTGACGTGCAGACTGGAGGGGGGGGGGGCGTAATTGACCAGTTACAGGCACTGGAAGAGGTTAAGTGAGGCGTTCCTTCTTGTGCTCGTGGAGGAGATTCAATTATTGTTGTGAAGGTTGCCAGCAGAGACAAACCCACAGAACACTAAGTCCATTACGGGCGTAATTAATGCCAGCATTCAGGTGTAACACAGAGCGGCTTCTAATAGGCTTTATTTTATCAAGTCTGTGCTGTACAGTATAGTACAGTGTAGTGAACAAACAGCCTATAGGTTGCAAAATGGTGTCAGAAACTACAGGATACGTCATGTTATTCTTCAAGATGTCAATGCAATAAGAAACTAAAAATGATTTTAACAGGGATGATATGAAATCCCGCTTTCTCTCAGACCAATGCCATGAAAATGACCTGAAAATATCTCTTCTCTAAAGCTCAGTGTGTTTCCTTCAGCCACTACTAGTGCAGCAGTGCACACGTAACAGTATAAGTAAAGATTCTCCCTTTGGCCTGCTATAACGAAGCCAAAGGTTACTTTCCATGAAGACGTTCGACTACATTTCATGCACTAAGTGACTTGTCCCTATAAAGTTATGTATTTACAATTCTCCCTTTATGGGCCAAGGTTTGGTGGAGTGGTAAATGTGCCTTGAAAGGCGAGGGGGTCACTTGCAGACATCTATTGCTCTTGGATGACACTGCAGAGCTGCTACCGGTCACGGCCAGAGCACCTGATCATGTCTATCAGGCGCAAAACGGCTCCCCAAAGGTAAAACCACTTACAGGGGCCAGGACGATTAGGCTTCATTTTCTAACACTGTTCCATGGTGTAGCTGCCTGGCTATGGACCAGATTTACTCTGCCTCGGGGAGGAAAATAAACGTGAGTCTATATGATGACTAAAAAAGGGTATAAAATGGGAGTCTCACAAGGGACACAAATCCACACACGGTAGGTATTCCCAAGTGTTAGAGCCTGAATCAAAGAGTGACAGGCACGACTCAGAGCGCTGACAGCCGACAGCCTGACTAAAGATTTTCACAAGCCATAGCTGGTGGAAATTTTTAAGACATCTGAAAGAAAAGCTGAAGGGGAGCAGGCAAGTATTCAACATGTAGACAAAATACATTCTTCATTTTGTGCAGGATGCGTTTTGAATCCCATTTAAACGTCACAAAGTCAGACTTTACCCCCAGCTGTGTGGGCTTCGTAAAAACATTCCTGCAAATTAGGCGCAGTGAGGAAAGATCACACTCCTGTGAGGTGGGGATATCAATTCCACCTTATTATTCTCAGGGGAACAAGTGAACATCTGCCTGCATTTGTGTGCACATGTGTGATTATCCCAGAGCAAAGACCAGCGCACGTTAATAATTCTCCAGTAACACATACAGTATTAGCAGCTGTTAAACCTCTTCTGGAATGACCTTCAGCATAATAACTATTGGCTTTTAAATACCTGAGAGTGGGGATAAATCTGCGTGGTCATTTTAACCGACAGCCTGGGACGAAAGCAAGACTTATACTATCTGCACAGTCTCAATGCTGATTCGATGAATGCTCTTTCATTTTCTGAATAAAAATAAAAGAGAACATAGTTGCATGGACTAGGGAATAGCTGGATCAACAGTGGAGGTGTCACAAGGAGACACAGAGAAGTGTGAGTCCTGCTTGTTTCCAAACTATTCCTTCCCTACTTACTTCTGATGAGCAGGAGTTGCAGGGTTGGTTTGAAAACAAGCAGGAGAAAAAGTGCTATAAAAAATGAAATCATTCAAATCAAATTAAATGATCAGATTCATTTAAGTGTCACAAATATATAGAATAAAAATACTTTTTCACAGTCCTGCACTTTGGTTGCTGCCAGTAGTGAGAACTGATCTATAATCTGCTAAAATGAAATATGCCTGCTTCGAATTATGAACTTATTATGTATGTATGAGAACATATACTGGCCTTTCTGTGTTAAAAGGCTGAACTATAATTACTTCACCGCATTGATAGCTAAACCATTCTGTTATTCAAGGCTACATCTGCACTTGTGGTGAAGATCTCCGAGGCCTTTCTTTTGGCGGTACGTGTCAACATTAACTGGGCAAGGACAAATTACTTTTGGCATTTTCAACACATTAATAAGGTGTGATAAGTAGCATAAAGGCAATGTCTTTTAAGACATATTCACCTGTTATATGGTCTGCAGAGGCCAGACACTGTCTGGTTCAATTTACAGCGTGTAAGAAATAGAACTACCTGCAGACCCTTAAATGTCATAAATGTAATTAGCAATATAAGTATCTCAAGACACACATAGTCACTGTGGCACCATATGGATGCTTCTCCATGAGAGAGCGGAGGCAGGGGCACAGTCGGAGAGAGAGAAAAGGACGCCAGTGGAAAGGAAAGAGAAGTTGAAGCGGAGTGAAGGCGGAGTTATTGAACTGCACTGCTTTTCGAGTCGCTCCTTTTCACATGACATCGGAGTATATTTGAGCACATTAAATGGTTGAGTCCTGGAGAAAGGTGGTAGTTTTGAGGGTTCTTGTGATGCTCTTCTAGTAATTTTGCACAGAGAGGCTTAAATGTGTTGAAATTGGGAAATGGAAGAAAATGGATGATGGGCTGAGGTCAGCGGTGAAGTGAATGACAGCCAGTAAGCTTTTTGGTGACTGACTGGGGAAAGAGAAGCACTGGTAGGTAGGTTAAATTAGACATTCCTGAAGCAAAAAAAATGTCAACCTGTCAAATCTGGAAATGTCATCAAGTGATAGAGGGGCACAGCATTTAGGGACACGGCCTGTAACGAGTGTTTAACATACTGTTATATATATAAAAAGTACAACGAAGAAGCATATGTTTTAGATTATAAAAGTTAAACTACATATATTGTATAGAAAAATTGTAGTTAATATTGCATTTCCAGAATGCTAAAATATCTGCAAATTCACTCAGGGTATTCTGAATATGAGGTCTGCTCGCCATCCTGTAACAAAGTGATCCACTTTACCAGGACTGGGAGTGGCACTGCACTCTATTTCCAACACTCCCATTGATTTTCCTACTCTAATATGCCATTTGGTAGAACAGGCTACAGTAATGTGAGCCAGGGACACACTCCACACTGAGGACCCATCCAACATCAGCTGCAGTTTTCGTATACAGGCCTGAGGGGGAACAGGGTTTAAAATGGATCTCTGATACTGATAAATAAAGCCATTGACTGTGCCAGGCTGTCACTGAGCTGAAGGAATTAAGTTTCAAAAACTCATACTCATAAGAACCTACAAGACAGTTTCAAAAGCAGCCCAACAATATCTCAGACCAATAGTAATTTGATAGAGAAGGTGTTAGGTGATACTGTTGCAGTTCAGCGGATACGGATAGATGCTGTATGTATCCAGGATCGGTTGAACATCTGCAAGTAATGACTTAAAGAAATGAATACATTTTAAACATCAAATGTATATTTAAACCTGGTGCAACAAATAACGAAAAACAGACAGGTGATTCTTTGCTTAACCTGTTGAACCCTAGACCATTTTATAGGAATTTGCTTGAAAAAGACGTACCCAAAATGAATTGAATATATCT
>JAUMTR010000011.1:11654623-11721352 GCA_032270685.1 Microctenopoma stevenorrisi | reverse complement strand
GTTCTAAAATGTAATATTTATGTCACTGAGTGAGAGTAAATGAATTTGGAACACAGAATGACTTTGTAACCGGAAGTTGGAAGTGGACCCGGTAATGTATATAATATATTTTACGAGGGATGAAATCTGTGGTTTTATACACAGATTTTATACATATGAAGTATATGGTGTCAAAATGAAACTTTATATTTTTGGGAATATATAAAAATAATGTAAAAATAATAATAATAATGTGGGGATAACACAGACCCTGAGTACGAAAAACTAAAGCTTTGGCTTTCGGTAAAGCTCGTCTTTCAGATTTATTCCTCAATTATGTGACCTGTCATTGCACTTTGGCCCAGTACCAGGGCTGACATTATTCAGGCAACCTCACATCCACATACTGACCTTAGGGTGCACCAAATAACTAATATTCCCACATAGTGAAAGATTACCATTGATTTCTACTCAATATTTGAATGCAGGACACATCTGACCTAAGACCTTTTTATGGACCAAGCAATAATAGTCTGAGAATTTCATGCATTGAGAATAATGCGAATATGTACTATGGATTTATTTGGTGTAAATTCCCGTCCAGCCTAAATACTGACCTTTTGTTGTCTTACATGAGTGCCTGAGGAAGAACGAAGAGCGGGAAACGACAACAACATTAGCTTTGTCAAGGCTCTTGACTGTGGCTTTGAACCAGCCTGTGTCCTGAAATGTCACTGACAGATAAGCTGGGCAGAAAAAGAAATCGCAGAATCACAACGCAGTGTGGTTCTCCTGCGTTTCTGTGTTCACCTGAGCTATTACATAGTTTCACCCTGGAATTGCTTGTGTTTCGTTTCATAGGATTGCACTGATTTACTGCGTATGATGTTGCTTCATGACTCTCTACCGCGTTTGCCCATAATATGTTACCGTACATTGCGAGTCACTGTATGATGTTTTTTCTGCGCTGCTGTTGCTGCTGCTGCACCTTGAAAAGCTTTCAGCGTCTCATGATTGTTTTCAATGTGCTGTTTAGCACAACACAGTGTTCCATTACATATCGCCGCATTGTGTTGTTACCAAGCAGGTGTATAAAGGCCTGAAGGATTACATTCATCCTCAGAGGAGGTGCCAGAAGTGGGCCTCCAGGACACAGGGCTTTGGGCTAATCTGGTTATACAACAACACTATTGTTTGTCACAGAGTTCTTAAGTGCTGCTAGCTTGAAGAGGTATTAATGACATCATCACAAGCTGTCCGGTCTTCGCGGGATTACAGCGCCGCTTATGACTCTTCTTGACTGTAAACACAAACCGTCCTACTGTTGTGTAATTGTGAAAAACGTGGCAAAAGAGTGATCGCACCAAAAAAAAAAGAAATAGAGAGAGAGAAAAATGGAAGTATAAAAATACAGTAGGTAACAAACACAGCTTAAGGGCGCTCACACGCACACCTACACACACCTACACACACACACACACACACACACACACAGAGCTCCATGCGCTAGTCACTAATTAATTGCATGAGAAAGCAAGGCATATTGATTCCAAATGACATGGACCCCGGGTTTGAAGATCACGGCACAGGCTGCGCGTGTTTGCGTGTGTGTTCTCAGCTTGCATGTGAGCATACATGCTTGTTTTGCACACTGTGCCTACACAAACACATTGCATTGCACAGTGGTGAGCACTGTATTTGTGTGTTATCTGGAACAGTCGCCCTACTTGTCCATGTTTGGGCTCTTGGAAAGCAGGCCTGTGTGGCGCAGTTTGTGTTGTGGTCCATAAAATGAGCCCCGCTCAAACACATGCGCACAGACACACGTACGCACTCTCACAAGATTCGGGAATAATGCCATCCGGTCTCCCTCTTGTTCAAAGCAGATCATTCCACTGTAAGAGCTGAAGTGGTGGTGGCGGCGTGTGTGGTGGTGGTGGGGGGGTCTAGCCAGTGAGGTATTTTAATGAGATTCCATGACGTTTGTTTTAAAACTGGCTCTCTCTTATCGCTTTATGGCAACGGAGTAAAAGGCTCCCTTGAAATGACTCATATGTGCCATTTACACAGTCCTAAAGAATAATAATTGCTCTAATTTTACTTCTCTTATTTTAACCGAGTAGTTCTGGTTGCATAAACGTGAACACGCACATACCAGATCTGAAAGTCTCTCAGTCGTACTTTCCTGACAGGTCTGACAAATGACTCGACGTGGAAGACATGCAAACTTTTGCCTTCTGTGTTTGACAAAAAGCATTTTGAAAATAGGTTAGAGTGTGGTAAATGGAACATGTCTAACACAGACGGAACGAGGGTGACTCTAAATGCAGGAATTTTTACAGTGGTCGCTGGTTACAGCCTGTTCTGAGTCAGTGTTTTCTTAAAGTTTCTTTTCTTTTTTTTTGTCAGGCCAAGCAGAATGCTACCGGTGACGAACTGCTACGTATTATCTGCTCTCTGTCTGAGCGATAAAGAAACGTATGCGCTGTATGCATGTGTGGGACTGCATCTGTTGGTGTGTATGCCAGCGGAAATGTGAGCAAGTCTCAAGAGAAGTAGCCTGGGGTTAAGCAAGGAGAGAAGCAATGGCGGGCAGGGAGCTGGGGAGAGAAAGAAAAGGGAGTGTGAGACACAAAAGCCCTTAATTACACTGTACAGGCATCACAGGAATAGCAGTCCGTCTGGATGTAATGGGATCCAGATGAGGGAATTATACCATTTCCTGGCAAAATGGCTTCAAGATGGGGGACAGCGCTACCGTCCTGACTTCCAAAAGAACTGATGGGAATCAAAGAACTTCATATTGCAGGGGGTTCTGGGTAGGGGGGCTGCAGAAAATCCGGCAGTAGTATGTGACTGTGTGTGCACAGAACGGTTGAGAACTAAATCTATCATTGCATTTCTCTGATGCAGTTACTGTATTGTGAGTAATTCTAAGAAAACTGCACAGTATCGAACTAATTTCCCTCCCAGGTTTTGTACTGGCCATTGTTGTACTTATCAGTTACATACTGTAGATCCCCAGTTCCAGTCATAACGACAAACAGCTTGACAGCAGCATAGAAACATTGAACATTAAGATTTCTCCCTTATGAAACCTGCTGGCAGCCTGCGCACAAGATTAGCGCCGCAGACTGACAGCACCGAGTTGCTTCTCACAAGCTGCTTAAAACGATCCTAATATTGCTTTTAGATTGTAACTGGGAGATTGTGTCTGCTGTTCATTATCGGCCAGCTATGCAGTCATTTGTGCCTCTTACTAACAAGCTACTTCTGAGCTAACTGCCTGCAAGTGATTTGAAGTGATGTTGGTGCTTTCTGAACAACAAAAGGAGACAGTCCACGCTGTATCTTTTAAACATTAAACTGACATCATTAAACTGATAGTTCCTGCTTTCTAGACGGAACCATTGTAACTCAAGCGCTGATTGAGCAGTCACTGGCATGCAGAGAACATATTAGCTGAGAGTTTTACTTCTTACTTCTACTGTACTTTTGCCATTTCACTGAGTGTGCATGAACTCGCTACGTCTTCGTCATTATGAGCAGTGAAACTGAGAGTTCTCGTCAAAAACCTTGCACCTCAAAAAAACCCAGCATGCCTTGTCCCTTTAGTGTTTTGTGGGCTGTCTGTGTCCCAGATATCAGTAGCCCACCACTTTTTTTTTATTTAAGGCTAGGACCGAATGTCAGATGTATGCTTTTCAACACAGTGCATGTGATACAGACAGAAACTAGAAGGTTTAAAGCACATGAAACTTTAATATCAGAAAACCAAGCAGGCGAGAAGACACAAGTGACCGCTGAAAAAGAGAGCAAGTGTGAAGAAAAGCAAAACAAAAAAAGAAATACTGTGCTTAGTGCTGGCCTGCCTCTTTACACTGCTTCCATACTCTCCATCCTCCATCTTTCTCTGCTTTCTTACTGTCCAAAACACATTCTGTCAGGTGACATTTCCAGTGAGAAATACGGCTGCTGTTGAGACACGGCTGCAACGTGAAATCGAACTCTTTTTGCAATGAATTGCACTTTAAAGGAAGACATTTTTTCCCCATGCACCACTCATGCGTTCTTCTTCTGTCTCTCCCACCTTTACGTGAGTGATGACAATAAACAGTGGGACCGAAGGGAGAGAGGAAGCACACACATGGGGCTACTTTATCTACAAAGTTTCAAATTTTATGTCTCCTTTTCTTTCCCATCCAGGTACAGACACACCATCTCCCTCGACATCCCATTCTAGCTTTTGTTTTCTACCAGTCTTTCCAGCAACGGTCTCTTGATTGTATTGACGGTAGAAACGTTTTTTTTTGGCAGGTGGCAAAAAACTCTAATGCAGCAGTTTTAGCCTTGTCAGGTTAACTGAAACAAATAGTTGTAGGACACGGGTTTAGGTACGCATGTGGGATGAGGTTTAGGGTATGGGAGTGGGGAGAGATGAGGGCAAAGTGTGACACAGAGACAGGGTGTACAAGATATTACCACATGCTGAAAAACACAAAAAAGCACCGATAGAGACAGAAAGGTGTGTGGAAAAAAAGAGCCAAGGAAAGAGAGGGAGAGGGTGGGAGATATTAGAAGCCAAGTCCAATGCTCTGGGGTGGGGGTGGGGGGACGGCATTAAATACGTGATAAATATTCAACAGAAGGAAAGCAGGCACTCAGGAGACACCTTGACAGCCCAAACAAATACTTAGCGAGCGCACTCTAGCAACCATACCAACATGTACCAGAATACACAGCAGTCCCCAGTCGATTTTACTGACAGCAGACAACACAGGCAGAATGGGGCTGGGGAAGATGCAGGTGATGAAAAATAAGGATGCGGAGGTCGACAGGGGATAGAGGAGTGTGTAGCCGCAAAATTAGGAAGGAACTGTTTGCATTGTATTTTCTACATTCAGACTTTTTTTTGCCATCAACATATTTTTCCTTCATTTGTCTCGTCTCTCAACTCGGTGCCAATGTGGCTTCATTTCATCTCTTTGGATCCCTGCGCACAAGCTCTGAAAAGTTCCAGAGAGTAGATCTGACCCTTCCTGCAACCCTTTCCGGAGGGCCCATCCATCAGCTGCTGACCCCAGATGGATCGAGGGTGGAGAAGGGGCGGATAAAGAGCTGCAGGGAGGGATGGAGGTGGCTGCCAGAGAGTTTTCCGGGTTGGGTCTGAAGGTCAGAGTGTTAAGGCCAGTGCGGAGAAGGGGCATCTGTACCAGGAAAATGAGATAATGTGTCGGAGTCAGGTGAAAAATGGCTGTGTCATTCCAGCGAGATGGATTCTTCGTCTCACTTGGATGACTAAGAGGTGAGATGGGACTATTTCAAGGCAGAGATACTACACACATGCACACCAAGACATACGTGGCAGCATGCTGCACAGATGCAATCTCACTAAATATAAGAACACGTTCTCGTTCACAACGACTGCATTAAATGGCCAACATGACTTTGACTTCGGTCATGACCTCGAACCGCACTGTACAGGTCAGAACTCGGATCCATGCTGTATACGTTTGAGACTCAGTCAGAACCAGACGTGGAAGACATCCTACTTTAAATACAGTTACTTGCACCAGACCTTGTTAAAAAAAAGGCTGATTTTGGCAAACAGACACTAACTTACGCAACAGATTTTTACTCTGGATACATTTTTAAAATACTGCTGTCTGGTTTAAATCCTAATCCTGCGTTTGCATATTGAACTGTGATTGGACTTAACTTTCAACGTCGATAATCTCGTGTTTTCTGCCTAATCTGACTTTTTAGGAAGTGAAACTACACAGGTTCCCTTCAGCAGAACAATGTGAAAACAGCAGTTCTCAGCTTTCTGGATAGAAGGCGAAACGTCTTCCATAACTAAAATGCATACATTGATTCATTAAAAAGAAGTGCACATACATTAGTATAGTTGCTGTCAGGCAATTTGAGACATAGAAATATTAGAATCTCCCTACACAAGTGTCATGGGTATATATTACTAAAGAACCTTTGTGGCAACTAGTAGATGCAGTTTTCCCTTTTTGAGAGCATATAAAGGGCGTGATAACAACCGATGAAGGCGATAAAATAACTGCTCACCCAGTGATACATTATCACACATACAGTATTATTTACATACATTAATCAAATACAATACAGACAAATAGAGAGGTTCCGTTGCAGTTGTGTTTTTTAAGATGTTTCTTGCAAAGTAAATGGGACAGACAACGCAGGTACACTGCTTCAACAATAGGGAACAAAAACATCTGTTATGATATGCACTCACACCTTTCGCTCAGCCTGCCTGTCGCATCTGCACAACACCGTCCAATTCAAGCCTTTGACTACAGTCATGGTTTTATAGCACATGGGAGAGAAGGAAAAAGACTAATAGGAAGAACAGAGTGAGGGAAAATAAATGCATGTCTGGTTCCAACAACTCTATTTTGTCTATTTTAACCTGCTTGGCTGTGAAGGTCACCACTGACGTGACTACACCAGAGCGGAATGACAAACACAGCACTCACACAAAAGACACTTTTGTTTTGACTTCCGATCTGAGCTGTAGGATATCAAAATATGACAGTTTCAAGGAGAAATTATCGGCGGAGAGGTAAATAATGTGTAACTAGAAAGTTCCTGGAGAAACTTTGAAGGTACATGCCACCTCAAAGTCGACCTTCCAATCAGAAAGCAGGATTTACTGAACGTGTCCGTGTCGAGACATACGAGGCAATAACACGCGTACACGCAGGCAAAGTTCAGCTGAAATGCAAACATTTCTGTCCACAAAAAGCCTCAATACCACAACGAGCATTGGTCATCTTAGAAAGTTAGCCACACCAGAGCACCCACATGCTTCTAACAAGGTATCCCATACCTTTCTGGTGTCGAAAGTCCAAGCAATGAGCTCCTGGAGGCGATTTTCCTATTTGCTCTTCTCTCATTTTGAGAAGGGCTCACGGAGAAAAATTAACATGGCAGTCAATGAAGGAGAAAATGGAGTTCGCTCTGCGTTTGGACTCAGTGCTCCAAAACCGTACGTGCTATCACTACGAGAAGCATATGTGTCAACACAGGACACATTTTCCTCCTGTTTTAGGTATAATTTGTTCATGAAAGATGAAAATTGACTGAGGGAGAAAAGAAAAACATCAAAGAGAAATAATTTCTGGACGCCAGACCTGGCGTGACGTCACACGCTGTGCGGCTGTGAAATTTTACCAATACACACTAATGGAGAAAATGCGAAGATGTTCACAGCTTTTTAAAACTTAAATCATCAATCAACTTCAATCAATGTGCGCACTGCAGGCACCAATTAACTATAAGTCATTTAGGGTGTGCACTACCAATATTGGATATTAGTGTTTTTTTTTACCAAAACCAAAATCTTTCCCTTTTAGTGTTTTTGTTCCTCAACTTGTAATTTAATAATGTATTCATTTTTACTCTTCTATAATAATTTCCCCAACAATGTAAAACGTAAGCCATCAAAATTCACTTTTACTGATGACGAGAGGCCATAATCAGAACAAATACATACTTAATGTTAATGATTATAGGTTGAGGAAAATTACAGGAAGTGAGCATCTTCAATCCACCAACCACTGTAGCACGAACCACTTAATGTGGGGATGTCCCTCCATAAATACACATCCCTGAGTCTGACCACGGAAACGGTTTCTTTTTTCTTTTCCACTCACAGACCTTTTCTTTGATCCTAAAACGGCAAATTAACATTTGGAACACATCCACACATCATCTATTATCCAACCCCTTTCTCTTCTCTTCCTCCCAGCGCACTCTTCCCCTTTCCAAATCATTAATAGTATGTAAATCTCATCATCACCATCACTCGCTATGCCTTTCGACAGATGTTGACAGGCTCCACATTTTATAGGTCAGCAGCTGAACACCAGGCCTGGTTGAAAAGGGTGAGCTCAAAGGCCTCTGGGAAGAGGGGAGTGGCGGAGGAAGGAGCGACTAGTTTCCTCTGATGTCACCAGCTCCCGGTAGAGTCCAGACTCGTTGATGCACTATTTTTTTTTTTTTCACAAATCTTTCAAACTATATGTCAGTGACAGTGACAGAAACGGAAAGCAACACATTCGTCATAGTGTTTGCAGCCTGCTTTTAGAATCCCTATGAGACTCTCTTTGCAGGCTTCAAGTGGAGAGAGGGAGAGGGGGCAAGCAACTCTGGCTGCCCAGCAACTAAAGCAGGACAAAGACACAGAGAGAAGATGGACGGAGGAACGGGCATCTTGTCACGCAGACATAAACAGAAACATATGAATGAAATGGAAACTGCATTTCACTAATTCGTTTTTGCAGGAAGAACCTGTCTGGAACTCTGGAAGTTTTGCAACTTCCCCAAATCCCCTGGTTTTGGGGCAGAAGCCTAAGTTCTTTGAAACAGTACAGCCTTTCAACTGAAGCTCCTCAGAGTGCGGGCCCAGAGCTCTTTGCTTTTACTGACTAAATCTTGCACCTGTTTTAGGTCCTCTGGAACACTCTGTACAGTCGTGAGGCCTGCTGACAGGAGAAAATGTACTCAGAAATAAGTAAAAAAAATGCACTTAATAAACCTTAGGCCATGTTCTTAATGAGCCTTTTCACATGACTACAGATAACCTTGAAAAACAAAAACGATTTTGATCAAACAGAGGTCTTCCTGCTCTCCACGTGTCCTTGTAAGTTACCCCTATTTCTCTTTGCAGTTTCATTATAAAATTAAATATATATGTAACTTTGAAAACAAAACAACTGCGACTGAGTCAACTTAGAAAGACTTTGTATTTATATAATAGCTTCAATTATAGAAATCTTGGTGCCTAGATTCTTTTGCGTCCCTATTCATAATTTGACAGAAAGAATCTCATTGCTTATGAAGTATTTCGGTCAATAGAAAGTCCATCTTCTATGCAAATGTGTGGTTTAGCAAGAACTGATGTTTGCAGTTAATGTCTGAATGCACACAGATCAGAGAAAAACCTGCCTGAGTTTCATTCTGACCTACTGATGACTTATTTTTGCTGAACTGAATACAGCCATTAGATGCGGGTTCATTTCTTTCCGTAATAACAGTTTTTGATAAGTCGAGGTGCCAGGCCTTGGCCCCCTTATCACATCACAATATTATGTTTTACTTCTCCCATCACGCAAACACTCACGATGGCGGATGCAATAGAGATGGAGAGACAGAAAAGGAGCCCGAGAAAGAAAGAGGTGTCTCCATAAAGTGTGTAAATCAATCACATACGGGAAGCAATTTAGCCTGACACAGGTAGAGAGGAAATTAGAGGAAAAGCTGGCAAACCCATGCACTCCAACACACACACAGAGACACAAGAACAGATGCACAAATACGCCTGCATGAGAACACAAGGCTGCACATCCACACACTGATCGTTTGGCTACTATTGGTGAAGGCACCTCCAGGAAATTGGGCAATCAGGAAGTAGCTTTGAGTACTAGATGGAGATTTTTGTGTCATTGGAATTTCCCCTCTCTCCCATGTGTTAAAATAGAAAGACTGTTGGACAACACAGTAAACACAGTAATGGACTATAAAGAAACTGCAGCTACACTAAACTTACGCTGTGGAAAGGCAATTTACAATTGTTATAACACTTAACTCTTGCAGCTGGGAACGGACATCATTGATAATACATTTTTTGGTAAAAGATCATTGAATAAACTGCTAAGTGCATTATTGGTAATCTTTGCACCAGCACCTTTGAGTGTGCGACTACATCCTAACCTTCACGTCTGTCCGTTTGCAGTGTGTGGCTGTGTCTATCAGGCACACGTACTGATGACCCCAACATTCAGCGAGAACCTGCTGCCAGGAACCTCGACCTCTCACCTTGAGGACGACTCACTTCAGGCTGACCAATCACTGCTAACTGACACTCTGCTGAGTGAGGTGTTTGTGATCCCAATCCTGAGCCGCAGCGTCCCTTTTCTGCCAATTACAAACACGCACCCAAAGAGATGCACGTAGGCACATGCTGAAAACCCGATGTGGTAGATGTGGTCAGGCCTTTGCATTTCCAGTTGTAAGTGTTCCCAGTTTGTGCTTGTCTGTGTGCATTAAAAGTGTTTGCTTCTGTGCGCGCCTGAGGTCAGGTCCATTGTCGCACTTGTTAAATGCCAGGTTGCGGTTAGGAGGCATAAATATTTCAGTGTCTAGTGGTAAGATAATCACTCTGATTAAATGGCTCACATGGTACGAGGCTGCGTAGACAGAGAGGAAATAACTAGAAGTGAAGTGGAAAAGGGAAGAACAGAAGACAGAGTGAGAAATACACAGTCTAATGTCTAACGCTGTGATGTCAGTGATGATAATGTCAAAACAGAAAAAAATGATGGATGCAGTTACCTTTCCTTTCCTACTGCATCATGGGAATCATTTAACAACCCACAGTCACTATATAAAGTACAACACCATTGTCAAATGACAGCATTCGAAATGATAACTCACAATCAGAACATTCAATGTACACATAAATAAACTAATCAATGTAAAATGTATAGCCATGAGTCTGAAGCCACGATGCAACTGCCAAAGCCAGATTTGGCATCAGATATACAGTATTTCTATTATTTTGGCAGAAATGTGTCAAAAGCTTTTCTTTTCTTTTAGGGTATTACACGAGTTTATTGTCAAAAACAATTTTTAACCTTTTCTAACAAAGGGTTTAGGCACATATGGGCTATGAAATAGTACTTCGCATGGACAGAAATGCCAGTTGTCAGTTACAGGGAAAAGAAAAAGGGCAAAATTAGAGAGATTTGCATTCTGTACAACACAGGTCGAGGCAGTTAGAGACAGAAAGTGAGGAGTTCTGCCGTCCTTTTTCCACGCTTCTCATACCTGTGATGTTCAGGTTGGCTCAAGGGCATAAAAGCTACAAGCCGTTGGGTTTCTGCTTTTGCCTTTGGCATTAACAGGGGGGTTTCATCCAGTTGTGACTAGTACTAAAGGTGGAAGTGAAAATCCTTACTTTCTCAAAAAGCTATAATAAGATGATGCATTTTGAGTTCCTCCAGGGATGATGCATGACATCGCACGCGGGCAAGACCATAGGTGCGTCGGGTAGGAATATGTGGAATCATGTGTAATAATTACAACTCTTGAAAATGTGCTTCTAAATTAATCTTCTGCATCCACCAGAGTGTGATGGTACAAGAGCGTTTTTAGAATGCCATCCATCATCAAAAGGAAGGAAGAATAACAGGAAAACCACCCAAGTGTTCTCATTACACTTCTCCTCTTAATTCATTTTCTGCCTCACATTTATCGACTTGATTAAAAGATAAGAGAAGGTTGATTAACAATTAATACACTTTCATCCCATCTCTTCTCTTCTTCACTTTCACCAGACTTCTTTTTTTTTTTTTTACTCACGCTCTCCTTGGTCGCATCATCTTTGATTTCACGTGTCATCCGCTGCTTTATGCAAATGCACGGACACACAATCGGCATACCACAAACACACACGCGATTCAATCAGGAACCAATTACGAAAACACTTTGATGGTATTCGTTTAACTTCCACGAAAGACGTGAAACACAGAAAACTAGTTAAATACGTCTGCTGTCTTGTCCGGCTGCACTCAATCAGACAAGCTAAGAACTGTGTGTTGATCTTACTCGGGCTGTTTCTACAAGGACGACATCCCGGGCTCACACCTGCTGGTGTTGGTGGTTTTGTTGTTAAACTACCAGTTGTAATGTGATACTGTTGGCCAGAAGTGGGATTGTTCAGAACGATTTGTGGTTCAACTGGGATCCAGGTGTAAATATGATTAGAAGTAGCAGCAGGTGTGTGTGTGTGTGTTTGGGTGTTTGGGTGTTTGAGTGTGAGGGAACCATCTTGAACACAGGTGCAAGGATTTATGGGCTTTCAGGCTCTTTTGCTGAAGCGACTTAACACCTACAATAACATGTTCAGTGCATGCAGAGAGAAAAGTACACAAAATATGTGCATACAACACCCCCCCAAATACAACCTGCTACGGCGCCCCTGTCGTCTTTATAAACACCTCCTGCAATTACTCCCACCTACTGCCACTACCCTAGTTACCAATGCAATATATTAAAAGGGAAAAGGGAAAGTTTGAAGACCAGCCACAAAGTAAATAGACACAAATTTGCATAAAAGTACTTGCAAAGAGAGGAGGAAAGCACCGATTATGCATTTCTAACAAAAATTAGCAACTAGCTCACTTATCATGTCGAACAGAGCCAACTGGTAACTCTAAGCGACCCGCTCTTCTTGACACGATAAGCCACACTGGCATAAGGCAGAATTAAAAAGGATAATTCATTAAATGAAGGCGCAGGTTGCTGATATGAGACCACCGAATACGAGCTGAAGAAAAAAAAAAGTGGCCCACAGCATTTGTGTTTTCATATCACATACTTAGATAGTGAGGAAAGGAGTGCAGCGAGCCCTCTTGGAAATCAGCATATATACAGCAGTGGGAAAGATGGTGTTAAAGGTTTACCAAACTTTGATAGCTTTCAGCCACACAGCAATCTTCTCAGTCACTGTTCTCCACCCAGGCTCAAATATGCCATCCACAACAGCAGCAGGACTGACAGCACACACAGAAAAAGTGTAAAACAGAAACGCATTGTTGTCTATCCATGACAGCTGCTCTGCTACGGCGCATAAAGGCCGATTCGAGACGCGTTATATGCCTGAGTGAAAAGTTTGACTTCAGGTATTTCTTAAGCCGGCGTCTGAATGACCTCATTGCCGCAATAGTGTGAGGAGGACAGCAACACGGGGGCAAAAGGATTGTAATGCAATCCCATAAAGGCTGTGCTTCTATCTGAAACGTCAGAAAAAGCCTCCGCCTCCTCCTTCCTTCTGCAAATATACTCCACAATCCATCTCACTCACTCCACTCCCCCAAAGGATATAATCGCTGGTATATGGACGAAATAAATAAATAAAAAAACCCTATACATAATAAACATCCACAGGAGCTTCTTTGTTTGCAGTTGGGGCCTTTCTGACAGAATGCTTGAGGAAGTGTGTGCATCGCAGCACACGCTGGGCATATTGTGTGCACGCTCCTTTGTTGCTGCAGTGATGAGAGCAGTGGGAAGAAATGAAAAGAGGGGGAGTAAAGGTGTGATGTAGCAATTCATCTCTGCATGAATCAATCAGAGAAAAAAATAAATAAACAAAAATAAAAATACCACAGAGAGAAAGTGTTGGATAATTGTGTGCGCGGTGTGGAACGTTAAGTTGCTGGAAAAGACACAACTAAGAGAACTGAACCTGACTGAGGAGAATTATGAATGTATACACAACAAACCCTACAAATTAAGTACCAACCCACCACATGACTGGAAACAGCGCTTTCTACACAGCAGACCCTAACCCTCGGCCCTAAAGTGTCCAATCAGACGCTGTCATGTGCTGCTGGGTTTTCTCCACATATCACCGCGCGTGTCATGGAAGGGAAGGCAGGCCCCTCGGCATGAAAGTATGAATTATAGCATTACGCCTTTAATAGACTCTGCTGATGACTATGCTAACAGTCGCACCTCCACGCACTGTGACGGGGCTTTATGACAGGCATGAAATGTCACCACTGGGACAAACAAAGCCAGAGAGAGAACGAGTGAAGAGAGGAACCTACAGGACAACAGTGGTTACTGTGCTGCGAGGAAGAGCCTGCGCTGTAGGCCTGCTCCTTCAGCTTCTGACGTTGCAGGTGCAATGAATGCATGTGAAATAAATACGGGAGTGCTTATCGCATTTCTCCTATCTGACCCTCACAGACAGCAGGCAGTCGAGAAGCACCATCTCTGTGCAGAGACTGCTCCTAACTAATCTGACCCTAATGAGCGGGCAGGCAGTGTGAATGGAACCGAAAACAGCGAACTAAGAAAAGTGGACACAGCTTGAAATCAGAGAGTCTGACAGTCACAGACATTAACCACTGTGGGCACTCTGGGTAAAATAGAGTGGTGTTGTCTGCGAGGTACTTTCCCTTCACTTATTTTGTATTAAAAAGAAAAGGACAGTAAAGCCAACACAAAAGACAAGGACTGGGCCAGGAAAAGTTGATGACAATGGACAATATGCTGCTTTATAAAAAGTTAAAGGGAGGAGGAATGAATTATACATGACTATATGGGAAGACATCAGCCTGCACATCCATAAAATTGTCAGCTGTGTATTAACGATTCCCTTTGGTGAACTTTGTCCACCCTCCACATCCTCTGCGAATCATTCGGCAGCATGTCTTCAAGCACACTCTTGTAGGAGGTTACCGTTGGCCTTCATTTATCATTCTCCAAAAATAAGCTCGACAAAAAGGACACAGCGAAGGAATAGATGGCGGAGACGGGAATGGGAGTACTCTTTAGCAAGCACTCCACCAGTGATACCAATTGCATAAAGTCAAATATTTATATTGCTTCTGCTAAGACCGAAGAACAGCACTGTATGTCAGTGAACTATAAATTCCACGAGAACACACTATCAGTTTTAAAGGTTATTAATATTTACTCTGCATAGATAACATCTTGCTCTGTGACCTTTAACACGGGATAATAATAACACACAATGTTCTATTAGCATGGATAAAAACCTTTCTAACTCCTTAGCATTTGTCGTCTTCTCCTTCCAACGTCAAACCCTGGTTTCCATAATGCGCCTTATCATTTTTCTGGACATAATTAACATGTTGTAAATTCTGCTGTGCCACATTAAATGTGCAATAGGTTCCAAGAGGGCACACAGAGGAGGCAAGGGGACACTGGGATATGCTCAGAGACCCAGGGCTGGGCAGGGAAAACGGGAGCCTGTTCTGGGAGGCTGACATAGCCACAGAGGTAATTAGATACTACTGATGTCATGTTAAACATGCTCGCTCCCTCGCTGCTTTCTGCCCCTCACTCCTCTTTCGCGTCGTCTGATTCCCTCTCGTTCTGTGTCAGCTAACAGCCTATACTAAACACTATGAACACTATAGTGAAAGAAATAAAGTTGGGACATGTTCTGAGTGGATCAGAGGGAATACTTGTTCAAGCCAGTGGTGTGATATTAGACAAAATAAAAGTGCAGCTATTGAAATGAGGCAGAAGATTCAAAATTAAAAGGAATGGAATTTCTTTCCAACGCCTACGGGCCCCAAACTCCAATCTAATTGTCTTGACAAGTGCTATAAAAATGCACAGAATGCCATTATAAATTCTACTCAAGATCACATATTAGTCAAATATGTCAAAATAAATTAGAAGCAAACTTGATGCGAGGGCAGCAAATAATGGCCGATGCTTCATTAATTCTTTCCATCGGTAATGTATTAATACACTCTCCCCATTTGGTCTTCAAACGCCACTCAGTTCTGGGAGAATAGGCTTTCTCTTCCCATCTCACATGTCGTAAGACTGCGTGTCAGTCGACTACGTCCACTTCACGTTTGGGTTGATCACATCTGCAAGCTGCTCTCCAAAACAGGTAGCAAGAGCTGCAAGATGTTGGCAAAATATTTCATTTAATCACCTTAATGATTATACAGTTTTCACGATTCCTTCCTGGTAAAACTAACTCTCCTTTGCCCCTAATTGATAACAATATAGAATATATTTAGTTAATGGAGGTTAATTATATTGTGTTATCATCTTTATCACTACAATATGATCAATAGTAATAACTAGATTTAGCAATTCCTGCAGATATTGCGTGGGGTGTGCTGATCTAGTGCGCACCAGAGTGTTCGTGTCGTGTTGGGGCGCGTCACGTAAGGTGTTTGCGCCAGGTGCCATGCAACGCTGAACGGAAACAGGCAGGGCTGTCGTGGGGAGCACACAATACATAGGGGGAACCAGCTGGTGGCTCACATGCACCACATGGATGGGTCACTCACTGCAAGTGTTATGGGATAAATGTATGGGGCAGCATAAGGGTATCGCAAGAGTAGCGCAGAGTACAGTACTAAAGTAGTGGAGTACAAATATGTGTGTGTTTTTATGTTGAATCTGTCCTCCTCCTACTCACCACTGGACAGCCCCTCCCACCCACTACACAGTGTTCTGGCTGGACAGTGGAGCACGTTCAGCCACAGACCCCCCGCCTTCCTCAGTAAGGGGGAGAACAACAATCATAACGTTGAAAGACATGCCATGAGATTCAACACCTGTCGACTGTCCCTGCTCTGCCATGCTCTGCTACAACCTGGCCTTTATTAATATGAGATCAGAATAAAGAAAATGAATAAAATAAAGAAAATTTTTAATCAAGCAGAAAACCTATCATTGTTAAGAGCTCCACAGAAGGCCACAGAAAGAATTTCTTCCTGCGCCCCCGCCACCTTCCTCAGTAAGAGGAAGAGGGGAGAACAACAATCATACCTTTGGCAAACATGTCCCTTAAATGGAACACCTGGACCTACTCCGCACCTTCAGAGGTGCACCAGTAGAGTCTCTGACTAGCTCTGAGATGCCTCTGTCTGTGTGGTGTAGGACCAAATTCCATCTTCGTAACTACAACCCTTTTTAAAAACAATGACTCCATAGACATTAATGGAGTGTGAGCGGTAATGTGGCGTTTTGCTGGACTCATTGCATCTTTGTGGTGCTGAGTTCAAAGCAATCAATTATTTGGCTTCATATTTTGACTTGAGTGAACTATTCTGTCAAATCTATCCAGAATCTCTCCACTAAAACTTCACTAACTATTTACTGGGTGATGTGGACATTCAAACTGGACTCCATTTAGTTGACAGTCTACAGTTTATTCCATGTCCAGGCTGTGTTCAATAGTTTAATCATTTGCATGGATATCTGAACAACGTTTTTTTTCCCTCATTCTTGGTGACTCCTCTTGATTTAAGTCCTCAAAGGAACATTAAAGGAGAAGAAGAGGGATCCTGTATCTACAACTCTAGAACCCAGGGCCGACTCTCAGCAGAGGGAATGTTGGGGGGGCGGGGCTTTAAATGTAACATATACCTGTATTTATTAATCCGAATCATGTTTAATCAGTTGCTATGGATATCTGAACAACTTTCATTTTTTCTCCAATAATATAACATACCGACTGTCAAATAACATCAGTTTATCATCGTACTTTCTCTAGAAATAAAGCAAACATAATACATTTTTTCAGCGAGATGCACACAATTCGAAGTGAAGACCTACATTATGAACTTTAAACGAGATTTTTTGGTGTGCGTGTGGGACTAGTTGAGTGGCAAATAATAATAATAATAAGTAATAATAATAATAAGTTATACTAATAATAATAAAGTAGATTAAAGTCAGAGGATATTCTGCCTTTAGCAAACCCCACAATAATCATAATGCACATCATATGTTTTTGCATCATTGCAGTTAATTTGTTATGTCCAATCAATTGACTTGTCAGATTGGACATCTGAAAATGGTAAAAAATGAGGTTCTTCTTCACTACAGTGACCAGGGTTCTTATCTCTCTCTCACACACACACACACACACACACACACACACACACACACACACTTGTACAGTCCTTAGCACAGACCGTGAGTCATTTTCCCAGCCTCGGGGAAGGGTGTAATTGAAGCCTGGTGAAAGATAATGTAATTTGGAATAGATCATAAATAATGAATAGTCAGGACCCAACTAAAGTATATGGGAGGAAATATTATCTGGTGTTTTAACTGTAGGCTGGGTAAGTGATAAAGTGGATCTAACTCCAGTTAATACTGCTGTCTAGCCAGTGGGCATGAGGAATTAAAACAAGTCAAAGAATGAACGGTATAAAACCCCTTAAGCAAAAGAAGAATAAAACATCCAAACCTTATGTCTTTGGATTCACTTCAAACATAATTGTAAAAACGTACAAATTGTCACGAACAGGAAAACAATCACACCCAGAGCAGCCAAAACAAACCTACATTTTATACTCTCTAGCGCTTTCTTTTGACCCAAATGGCCATGAAACCAAAAAGCCATCTGACAGTTCAGACCTCCAGACTCCTGCTGCATCTGATGGAACCTGCTATTCACCATCTCTCCCACGTCAATCCTCAGTGCGGGCTCATACATCAAACTCACCCAGCAGTTCGTTAACCGCCGTCTCTTTCACCTCCCGGAGGTCGGCTGGAGAGTGGAGATTCAGGGATAACAATGGCTGTGTTGTAGGGGTTGGCCCAGGTCAACAATGACTGACTGCAGGGTTTAGGCCTTGTGACGAGGTTAGGCCCTCCCTGTCCGACCTCACTACCTCCATCCCACGCCTTGCTTCTGCCTTCCTACTGCAAGTGCTCGTGTTCCCCTCTGTTTAAACTGATGGATAGCAGTAGAGGGAGGCGGGGGAGTTGAGCAGGGCAGCACTGATATCTGCTGTTTTGACAGTGATCCCCGTTGGCCATCACTCAAGAAAGAAACTACCATCATCTCCCTTCCCCGACTCCTGTTGCTCTCTTAATCTGCTGCTGTCCTACTCCCTTCATCCACCAGAGCCCATTGTCTAATTCCTTCTTCCTTACGCGATCTACTTGCATATGTTGGACTTGCACAGTTGTCCACCCACAGTTGAGATGTCTCAGGCTCTTATGACCGTCAGTCAAAACCAAGAAAGGAAAGAGCGGGGACAGTTGAGTCGAGATATATTTTTGTCAGTGGGGATTTTTCTGTATTTCAAGTGCTGGAAGTGGACAGCGTGGGGCCCTGTTCCAGACCACTGAAGAGTGCTAAAAAAGGGAAGGATTTTACTCAGTGCTGCATCAAGAAAATCCTAAAATAAACAATGGATTCAGTTAAATAGCTGTCTGACTTTAAAGTAATTCATCTTCATTCACTGGACGCATGAGGAAAAATAGGCTCAACAGAATGAGCTGTATACTGTGTAAATGAGCCAGAAAACAATTACTGACGAGTTAATAACTTTCTGTTCTGGCTTGAAAAACACAAACAAGAGGGCAAAAGTGTAAATTCCATTCTCAAAACGACAAGAGTTCAATGTTAATGTAATGCAATAAGGGCATCAAACGCCTTAGATTTACTCCATACTGGAGCAGGAGCAGCAGCAGGCGTCCTGCTTGTGTCAACATTTATCCTGAGCTGACAGATTCCAGACCCGGGGTGAAAACAAGTTAAAAAAAAAAAAAAAACCACACGGCCCACTGGCCCAGCCCACTGTAACATCCTCGACCTCCATCACATAGTGCTGACTATCATCTGTGTTTTGATCTCTGCATTCAGGGGGGTGGAGTGAGTGTGAGTGTGTGTGTGTGTTTGGGGGGGCGCTGAAAGGGCTCAGTCATCCAGCAATGACAAGCAATGTTCCTCTGCTCTCATCCATCCTGCCTGGCACTGAAAAAGGAGCGCACAAACACACACACACACACACACACACTGTATACAGAGAAACAGACTCCCTGACTGTCAGTATTAGCATTGACCGGGCCACTGCATTGCTCAGGTGACCAAAACACGTTGGACTTAATACCTCTACGTGATGCTAATTAATCTTTATTGACTGAACCATATGTGCATGGTTTGTGTTCTTTCCATTATGGATCGTTGACATTTAAAGGGCCCATCATTATTTTTTTGGCCATAAGAATTTGAGACAAATTCACGGGCAATGTTGTCATGTGCTTTGATGGTAAAGTAAATTACCATGAATGAAATTAGAAGTAAAATTTATTTCACTGCTGTGGTAACAGACATTCCTCATTTGGTAATTGCCAACTGTTGATTATAGACCCGTCAATCAGCTTGAAAGTGAAAGTGCTCGGATCCATCGTGCTGGTTGTTGTTGCTGGATTTACTTTAGGTGTTGATCTTGTATGGTGCCTTTAAATAAAGAAACGCCCCTCTAAAAATAAAACTTGTGTTTGGGTAGATGTTTGTTTCTGTTTATCATCCCTGAAACTGTTGTTGGTTGGGAGTTACTAATTAAGAAAGAAATCATGTTCCTGCTCTTGGGAGACACTAGGCCGTTAGATGACTGATGGAAGAAAATAATGTCAAGACTTCATTTTTTCTTCCCTATATTTTTGTAAATTGCCTGATTACCTCGTATCTGCAATCAACAGCTACACACGAGCCCCTTGGAAAACCAAGTGTTTACTCTCTTCCTCTCTCGATCTCTCCCTTTACACACACACACACACACACACTCTCTCTCTCTTTCTTACACAGATTTATTTACAATTCTCTCACTTACACAGCAGCTTGTTTACATCTGTTTTTCCTTACTCGCTCTCTCTCTCTCTCCTTTTCCTCCTTCCCACTTGCTCTGTCATATAAATATATATACACACATAAGCTTGTGTTTACACACCACTGTGTTCCCTCATTGATCTCTTTTAAAAAAACTGCTTAATTAGAAAACTCCGTATGACTCACAGGCCCAAATCTCCCCACTGCATTCACCTGCTGTCATTCTTTTACACCACTAAGTCTTTCTCTGACTGTATCACCCATGTGTTTCGCTCACAGTTATCGTGCGTCTTCCGGTGCTTTACCTGACTAATTACACTGACGGATTAGAGGCAGCGGCGTTGTGTGGTAAACAACACAACAGCTGTATGGACATCAATATTCATCTACTGTATGTATTAATATAGAAAGTGCAGCACAGGTAGGACAAATGAGGACAGGCTATTGAGTGTAGGGCACCAGGGGATGAAAGACAGCTGCATCAATGTACTCGGTGGAAAAACACGATTTTAATTAAGGGAGACAAAATTGAAGAAACACAAAAACTTCAGTGAATCAAGAGACGCAGGGAGGGGACACATGCTAATTAGCAACAGGTATGCTTAAGTCAGCCACAGCAGGCAGCCATATGTCACTGGCCAGCAGCAACTTGAAGATGTGAAATATGCGTTGTTGAGGTCATCCTGGAGGCGACAGGTCTGTCTCCTTCAGAGTACTCTGAAGGGTGCTTGGTCTGGAAAAGAACTGAATGATCAAAATGTGTATCCAAGTCATTAAATAAAAGATGCAAAACATCAAACTTGTTTTTCCCCAGATTTACTGTAGCTATGAAAGAAATACAGGAAATTTCCAAACCATAACATGTGAGAACTCAAAGTAAGTAAAACTCTGAGCTCATGGAAAAGAACTTCTGGTGAATGATTAAAACCACACACCATGCCTTCCTTCTGTCGTTGTTTCTCTTTGGATGTGACCTGCACTGTACTGTTGTTAAATCTTCTCTTCAGACACACACACACACACACACACACACACAGCAGTGTGTGTGTGTGGGGGGGGTGTTCTCAAATACACACCCGACCTACTTACCCTGACAGCCGGGAGTGGTGTTGCATGCCCAGCCTGGATAACTGTGGCAGTATTGATATGCTATTTATAATTTCTTTTTGCATAAATTACATTAGTCAAAATGGGCAAGAGGAAAAGAGAAATGGGAGAAGGGGCAGAGGCAACCTAGTTTGTGCTGTGTGCCTGGCAAGTAATATTGGATTTGTTTTGCTCTCTCACAGTTCTCATTAAGACCTGGGATCACAAAGTCAGGCTAATAAAGGTGAGAGGGACATTGTGCGTGTGTGTGTGTAGGAGTTTTCTGTGTACCGACAAATCCCTGTCAACAAGTTTTCACCAGGGTGACAGGCTATTGTCATTGGCACTGAAAGAGCACTTATGCAATGTGACCACTCATAGATCAAGTGTCTATGTATTGACTTTGACAAGGACTAATGACAGTGGGTAGAGTGAAATACTGCAGCCCACAAGCTGCTAATTGCCTAAACGTCTGAAGTGGACACGCCTGATTGGGCGGAGAGAGGTGTACACTCCACAGTGGCTTAGTCATAGGCAGCATATTCAAAAGGCAAACAGAGTGGCACTCTGCTCGTCTCTAATGATGCAAAGCAAGAGACTGGGATTTGTGAAAGTCCTGTTGTAAAGAATTTCTATAAAATATCCTTTGAGCTGACCTTGCCATTGTCTGCGGTCTCCTCTGACTGAAGAAAAAGAAATAAAAATTCAATTGAAATTCAGTGGATGTCATCGCACAACTAGTAAAAACTTCAGATCTGAGCTTCGTGAACCTAAGCATAGGTCAGAACCAAAGCATGGGTCGCATTATACTTTTTTGTATATTTTGTTCCCATGTGAAAAAACTAAGTTACATTTCCCGTGCATCCAAGTCTTGAATGCATCTACATCATTAGGCTCAACACTAAACCAGACTGAAACGTTCACTTTTCATCTCCACTCCAACCCTCCATAACCACGAAAACACAGCTGCTCTCATGCCAAGGTACCAAAAACAGATCTCAGTGGCTTCCGCTGCCTGAACCAAGAAACCAATTCACTTATCAACTCTCTCAATCAGTCCCTGAATTACAGGAAACATCTGCCAAATGCCTCTAAACACTGATCACTCTTGCTCTGCTCAATCATCCAACTTTGACTGCCATACAAAGCCTGAAATGAATTGAGAAGCAAAAGGAAAAACATCCGTGTCGGCATCCGTGTATGCTTTGTGAGGGAAAGACTGCTGATAACTGCAACAGGACAAAACATTTATTGGAATCCATTTTTGCTGATTTATTCATGTCATCTAAGCTACTGATGTAGAGTCAGACTGGAAGCTGCAAGCGATGCACCTCTTTTTCTTTTTCTAAGCAAACAGCAGCAAATCGCATCTGAATCGCAATGTCATTTTACCAGATTTAATCAAGGCGAGTGGATGTTCCATCCTAATCAAAGTGGAGAGGGTTATTATGTTCACGCGGTCTTTTGATGTACAGTTCTACGCACTATATCCCTCTTTACAGTTTTATGTCAAATCCTACCTTTTCCTTTGTAGCTTTTGCACGGAGAGGATGAAAGGTGGCTAAAGAACCCACCGTGGGATCACCAATCATGCGTAGGACTTGTACATAACTCTGTCACTTCATGACACCTCCCCCTTCAAATGGGAGAGGAATGGTAGGCATAAATTGCAGCCAGACGCCGCCCAATCAATAGGCTGCCCAACTGACTGACATGGCATTTGTCATAACAAGTCTGCTCGCCTTTCTGTCCGATATGTTTTTTTTTTTCTTTTAGCTTTTTTTTCCTACTGTTGAGTCCCACTCTACCAAAGAAGTAATATAATTGTCCAGGTAACAGTAAAGTTAATTCGTAGCTAGGATAGTTTTCTCTGGGAGTCTTAGTCTGTTGAGTAGTGTTGACGCTTTTCATGATAAATACATGATAATGAAGATGAACTGACTGTTCATATTGATGGATAAAACCTCAACTGGTGGACTTTCATCAATCACCTTGGTGATTTTAACAATGGCAAAACTGTGCATCAAGTTTTTAAGAGAGACACGACTAACATTTTGAATTTGACCATATATTCCATTGTGCCTTGGAAGCAGTGATCTGATTCTAATCAGTACTTTGCTTTAAAAGACCACCGAAAGAGCGACCGTGAAGGCTGACAATATCCATAACTTAATTTATTAGATGGGCGATGCTCTTCATGGTGAGAATGATATGCCTATTCTCTCCTACCTTTGTCTGTCATCATTAAACAAGCAAATTACGGAATGTGAATTAAGAAATATAAAAAGGGAAATCTGGACCAGTGTTGTTAATTATGTCAAATGCCATTAGCGGGGTCAGACTGGGAGTCCTTGGGGAGAACAGTCAGAGCCCTGACTTTACTACAGAGAGATTTTTTGTGTGTGTGCTTGGTCAAAGAGATACTTCCTAATTGCTTCCACTTTCAGGGGGTTACAAGTTAAATGCTCTGCACATTCTTCCAGTTTAATCTATTAATGCAGTTTAATAATTGATACACTGCCTCTTTGGCCACGGTCTTGGCCCATAATCAATTAGTCATTTTAATGGGTGGGCCAAGAAGCCAGACAAGAAGGTTCACCATGAACTTTACGGAACCAGGAGCTCATGACAAAACTTAATTGTGGTCATGACTTCGTTTTGACCCTAAACACACTCAAGGGGAAGCTATGAAGTCTTATTTAAGTTCAGAATTCTTAATTTCCCATGATTCTTCTCTCTAGTGCTATCAAGTCTCTAACTGTTGCAAATTCACTGTCAAAAGCATGTGGATACTCCTTGAAATCATCTGCAGCACGAAGCTGTAATGGAACATCGATACTCATAATCAGCACTGGGTGTGGGGCCTGATCCCTTCAGGAGATTGCTTGATGAATAAATCAACTCAAATGTCAGCCATATTCTTTGACCTGCAGGTGGCAAACACGGAGACTGCGAATTATCTGCTGATTCTTCAGAGCTGGGTGTGACCAAACAAACATTAATTACTCATACGCTGATTCTTGACTAGGCTCTCACTCATTATTTACTGCATATCACCAGCTGTCTTGTAAGTCTTACTGAAAGGTTAATAAAAAAAATTGTCAGATACGAAGGCCGCCCAAGCCTCCCTCCTGCCATTCCTCCGGTACATCTCGTATTTGCATGCGTGCCTGTGCGCATGTTTGTGTGTGCAGGCGTGCATCCCGTCAGGTGGCTGCAACAGACGCAGGAGTGCCTGCCATTTCTTAATTATTGATAATGAAGCCCACTGAGACTGCCGCGAAAAGATGAAGGGGAAATGGCAAACTGATGCAGTCATACATAATAACAATACAAGTCATGATGGTGCTGTAATGAGAACAATTACGCAAGTATACCCTTGACAGCCACAACAATGCAACTCATTCTGCCATTTCGGTCTATTTCTGTATTATCATCCTTTTCTCTTGTCACAGACAGATATTTTTTTCTTTCACCAACTAAACCACTTTACCCAAAACCCTTCATCATCACCAGACATTCCACATCTAAACACTATATCCATCCATGTTTTCTTCTCTTCTCGTTAAAAAAAAACAGCTTGCATTGTCATCGCCACACAGGCCATGAATAATTCTGACAGTACTTGTGGGTGTGATGAGAACAAACTCTCAAAGAGCAAAAAGGAATGAGTAAAAGAGCACTACACCCTCTGCGCCACATCAAACAATCCTTGTGACCTTCCCATCCTTGGGGGGGACGGTTTTACATCCCAGCACTCATTAAATCCCCTGAGGTTTAGGGCCACGATAAAGCAAACAAATGGCTTGTAATCACAGCGGTAATAAGCAGAGGGGTGGTCATTAGAGATGCTATTCATCCCATATGGAATGCCTCATCTAGAGCTGGAGACCATTCTCTTATTGCACCACAGTGACTTGTTGTCTCTGGCAATGAAGCGACAGATCGTCCTTGCCTGTATGGGGCGGGGGGCTTATCCTCACAGCGCGGTCGCCCACTCGCCTTGTTTGCAAGGCTTTATTAAAGCCCAGCCAATACTAAATCACAAATATATGCTAGTCTATACCATGATCAAACTCGGGTCTGGAACTTCCATTTCCCTCCATAACAGCATAAGGAAAAAGGCTCACTAGAGGATTATGGAGCCAGCACATGGTCTAGGCTCCATGGCATGCCCTATCAGAGCCTGCGGGGTCTAAGATGATGTGCTGTACTTACACATTTGCCGGGCTAGAAGTGGAATGAGTAAATGATAATACATAGAGATAGACAGAAGGCACTGAGCATCATCTATAGGTTTACAACTTTAGCTTCAGGTCATGATTTCTGATGAAACACAGACACACCTACAGTACGTAGGCGCTGGCATCACAGAAGACTCATGAAAGACGTGGCTAACATTACCCATGTCTATTCAGGAGAGAACAGGCAGAAGCAACAGAGTGAAGATGAGAGAAAAAGACAACAATGGAAAGCATACAGAACAGAACAGAAAGAGAGATTAGAGAAGAAAACGCGCTGTATGTAGCATGTGTTGCACAACCGACACATTCTGCACCCACATACTCAGAAAGGGAATAACAATATTGTTCTTTTTAGTCTTTACCATAGAGTAACTGAAATATGTTGCCTCTATTTTATAATTGCAGTGAGGCCTCTTTCATCACTGACAAACCAAACAAACAAGCCACAATATTTTGAGACTTTTTTTCCCCAAGCAAGTTGAAATTTCTGTATAGTTACAATAATTGATGTAGACCTCTGAAAGAACATACACCACAAGAAAAAAATACTTTCAACAGAGCTAAAATAGCAGGAGATGTATCCTTAAATTTTGCACAGTGATTCTTATGACTTTTGATATTTTTTAGACACAAGGGCAATTTTTATTTTCTCTGATATCAATAGCATTAGATTGACAGCTGGAGATGAGAAGACAAGAAGCAGTCAGAGAGCCTTTTTTCCCTATAATGTTTGTATAATTTCTATTTAACAACAAAAAAGGATCAGCAAGTGTTGATGTAAAAAAATAAATGTCACCACCAAAACATGCCAAAAGCAGAATCTTACATTTTCCCTCTTGTGTTCAGAGCTCGCAACGAAATCAGATATAAAATCAGATATCACAGACCCTTCAGTCATCAAATTATTTATTGATTTCCCCAAGCTCCCAAGCATGGTTATCTGGAAAGATATACAGTGTCCTACATAGTCCCCAATTTACTTACCACCATTTTGTTTACTTACTTTCCAAGAGTAGAAAAAAGAGTTTTGTTAATTGCTTTCTCAAAGCAATTTTCTAAAGAGGCCTTAGTAATAGACAAAATGCATGCATAATAAAAACACTGTCCTTACCTTTATTTACAACCATCATGGTGAACAGCAGCAATGAAAAAGAGAAAGAAAAAATATATATATATATTAATAAGCACGTGGTAAATTAACAACTTTTCACAACACAACTTAGCAGTACATATATAAACAAATAAACATTAGGAACATGATTAATAAACATGGCAAAATGCATGAATTAAAACACCAGCAGAATCTGACAACCGAAAATTATGGAACTTCACCTTCTGGTCTCTAAAAGTTCGAGTTGTGTCCTCTTTTATTTTCGTTTTATTAGAATTGCGATTGTTTTGTCTAAACTTAAAAAAAAGTATAATTTCACAATAGCATATGATTTGCATTTCCAAGCGTTTTCAACAATGAGTAAGTCCAGGGTCAGTGTGTCAGTCTCCAATGATGATTGAGTAGATTAGAAAAAAGTTAATTTATAGTGTGGGAGTTTTCCCCGCTTAGATTTCTCCCAGAGAGCATGCGTGCACACCTAAGGGCTGCCGATGGCTGAATGGAAGAGACATGATTATGGAGCAATGCCACCCTCTTTTAAGTCAAAGTCCACCTACAGTCTGTCTGAAAACGAAAGAAAGAGTCTCTTATAAATCTAAGTAAGTCACTTCTTTTATTCTGACACAGTTTGTGCTGCGTACCATCAGTTCTCTTTATGCACTGTAAATCTGCAGCGACATGAACACACACAAAAATACAGAACAAAGTCAGAACATTCGTTCCTGTACTCAGAAAGCTACTTTCTCAGAGTAACCTGGTTCCCTAAGTGCATGTAAACACTGTCAAGTAAAAGCAGGATGAAAAATGTCCATCATTTTGTTTGCACCACTAAATGCTGCAATCGCTGATAAAACACCGTTTAGTATGTTTTCCCTTCATAAATATCACATTTATTTCAAATACTGTAAAATAACTCTGAGGCATTATTGCCCACCCCAATTATTTACTTTTTACTAATAAATCTTTGCCTTGATTTCAACTGCTAGAGACAAAAAGAAAAAGGTGCTATGCGTATTACATGGAAATGTAGCTGTTGAGCAGGCAAATGGGGCTGCTGAATTCCTTCTGACTGATCGGAGCGTGCACTGCCATTTGCTAAACAACCCAACCCTAGACTTATCGTTTCATTATAGTTCCATTAGTTGAGAGGAATAAGAGAGAGGGAGGGCAAGGAAGGGAGAATAAAAAATCTCAAGGATGAAAATTGAAAATGAGAAAGAAGCAGGGAAGGTTGAGAGGGTGGTGAGAGCCAGAAAATGATGAACTGAAGAGCATACAAAGAGGGGAGGGGGGTGCTTCTTTCATCTTGTCAGCTTTCAGGAAGAGTCATGCTCTGTAAACTGAAGGAGTAACCCATACTTCCTAACTAGCATCATCCATGGGTTGAGAGGCAGTAGAAAAGGGGGAAAGAGTGAGAAAAATAGGGAAATGTGGTTTAGGTGTGAGATAAAGAGTTCAGTGAAAACAAGGGGAAAGAGATAGGAGGAGAATGTCTACAAAACTCAGAGAAAAGTAGATGATCAGAAACTACTGACAACTCTAAAAAAAGGCTTTTTCAATTTTCAGCTATTGAAAAGGAAAAGAAACAAGAGGTGCTCCAGATATGTTAACGCTGTTCAGCTGCACTGACAAAATGATATCAGATATTTCGCTGTTCACCCACACCCAGGAACCTGAGTCAGACGGAACCGCAGCTGACACATTAGCATCCATTTATACCCACATTTCACAAAATATCCATTTTTCACACACCATCCTTTTGTACATTCATAACTCATTCAGAAGTAGAGTTTAAGTTAAAGGTTTCAGGGAACAACTCAAACTTTCTCGTAATAGAAATAATAGAAATAACGTACCAGGTAAAGTAAAAACACCCTTTATTCCTGGTCTCATGTGCATAATGCGTGCAAAAGAGTTTTTAGCTTCGACAGGCAGCCAGAGTGATAACATTGTGTTAGGACTGGCCATGCAGATAGTAAGAAACAATCCTGCTAAGAGAAGACCTCGCAACATTAACTACTATGAATTGTCTGTATATTTCTGCAAATAATTTGCCCTTTTGTCACACTGCGCACGGCGCAGTTTCAGGATTCATCTTAACAGTGTCATCTGTGGTCAGGTTTGGAGCACTAGTCTATCAGAGAGTAATTGGAACAGCTTGGGCTGTAAAACAGGTCTCCACTTAGCTCAGTTTCTCTGTTAAAGCCTGGCCAATGAAACTATCTGCCAATTCCCCTCATGATGGCAATCGAGCTTTATTGATCCCATCATTCCTTTTTTTATTAGGGCTGCTCATGTCTACCATTTCCACAAAAAGGCAGACTTTGCTACCTCCCCTCACTCAGAAAAAAAGCTTTGTGATTGCTCCTTTTTGGGGGCTGATATAAAAGCTTCTCAGCTATTGCGCTCTGGATATACCACTGTTTTCACTCAACTGCCTCCCATTGCTAATACTCCTTAGACGTGACGTGTCACCGAATCTTTTCAAAGTGTTGTTGCACATTAAGTGGAGATTTTTTTGGAAGGTTTTTTTGAAGTGTTGCTGACCACATATTTTGGGCTTTTAGCTCAAAACAGAAGGCTAACTAAAGATGGCCTCCAGGGTCTAAACGCAGAGCTGGTTTTAAAAAATATTGCCCTCAAAGTGCAGTCGCACACTGCTGGGTTCCTCTCAGATAAAAGCTTTCAAAATGGCCTGTGTGGATTTATGCACATGGACAACAAAACAGGATAAAGGAAAAACACAATTGGACAAGTATCAAGAGCCTGGATGAGTAGTGTAGATGTTTTTTCAAAGGTCTGTGCTTTGCATCTCTGCGCGTGTGTGTGTGCGTGTGTATTTGAAAATGTTTCTGTCACAGTGAACCACAGTTCATGTCATTCAAAGAACATGTGAAAACAAAGTGTGTTCTCTCTTCTTTTTCTTTCTTCAGTCTTCCCATACACATTCTGACCGGGCCACCTGAAGCCACACAGCCTTTAAGGCCTATGTTGGGTTAGGCAGCAGACTGTTATGGCCATCTTGGGCCTGTATGGCTGTCAGACTGCCTGATAATCTGAACTAAGTGTGCAGGCATTCCAGACTCGCGTCTTGGATCAGATCCCATAATCAAGGTTGAAACGTGTCAGTGTGACCTGGATTAAAAGAAATGATAAAGTCTGGCATATAATCATATGCAAACAAACAAACATCTGCATGAATCTCAGGAACTTCTTTGACCTCATATCCATAAATGCGTCATCAATTATTCATGTCTGAACACCTACTGTAGAGCATTCACAAGTCCTTTTATGAGAAAATTATGCATTTCAATGAACATCTGTTTATGTGCTTGGCTTGTTTAGTAGATACCAAATGCGTTTATTTGCATGTGTGTGTGTGTCTGAATAAGAAAGGCAGAGTCTCAACACAAATTTGAGTCAACAGCTGAGTAGGCTTCATAAAGTATTTGTGTGCGCATTCATCAGTTCATTTCTAATTACAGCACATTTGTCAGTGGGCAAACACACACCTGCAAAATACACAAACTCTCCTTCCTCCTCCTATTCAACGCCGAAGGATGGGGTACTCGGCTACCTTTCATTCATTTTCATCTCAAGACTTCCAAGGGCTAATACTGCATCTACCTCACTGTCACCTAGGACACCAGCATCTCTCGATTATAAAATCATTCAAGGGCAATTAGAGAGAGGAGGAAGAAGAGAGAGTGCAGCGTGTAGGTAAAGGGCAGTGTGGGAGTGAAGGGGGAGGCAGGAAAGAATGTAACTGTGGGAGGGGGGGGCTTAATGGGGGATTTAAGAACACTTTTCTAAAGCAAACGTGGCTTTAAAAGAGGCTGACAAACTGTATTTTTATTTGTAAATAGTCCTAAGAAGTTCGAGCGTCGTCCGAGCTACTGAGAAAGGGGCACTCCCTCGGTACCGAGTCAATGATTCTGTCCTCACAGTGCAATTGCATCTTTCATTATTAGAAATCCACCTCGCCTTGATTAACTCGAACTGCATCTAAGAGACACGACTAAATTGCTGAACATAAACGGAGAAGTGCATTTGATGAAATGCCACGCTGATCGAAATGAAACATCCTCATCATCCTCTGAAAAATTGCTGGTGCACACTGTGAGGCACTCTGAGATTTTTTTTTTGTAAGAATCTGCCAAAGCAAGACTTCCACAGATTTTGTTAACAAAGTGTCAGACATTCACAGGCAGATCACCCATCCAAGTCAAGATGTAACAGTCGAGATGAAAGCCGGCGTCTCTCTTGAGTCTTTTGATTCGGTTTCCACTGAAACCCACACTGAGACTGTGATTTAAATGAAGCCCTCTTTATGTGCTCTTGACATGCTACTCCAGATTTGACACAGAAGTATAAGATTGCAGTTATTCACATATCCTATCAGTTATCATCAACAACTGAAACTATGTGTGCCTATGTCGGTCTATCATCCTCATCCTCCCACATCTGAAAGTAATCTGTAGACATAAAATTATTTTTACTAGACCAGCCTCAAAAATCAGCAAATCAGTGCCTCTAATGCAAATCAAAGATTTCGATTAAATCACGGCAGCTCTAATTTAAGTGATTAATTATTGAGTCATACGAAATCTTCAGTTTGAGTTCTTCCGTTCAGACTTTGAAATGTTTGATTAACTTAATTTTTTGGTTTGGTTTATGTTACGGACACATTCAGTTTTCAAAAGCCGCGAAAAAGAAGAACATCAACCGCAGGCGTTGCTGAATGCTGGTAGCGCAGTGTCAACACGGAGAATGCAGGAAAATGTCTGGGGAGAAATCAACACGTCACTAACAGGCACACACAAGCACACACAGACACACGCGCACAAACACACACCATTTTTTGTATGTAATGGTTTTTCTTCTCATAGTCATCAGCTTTTATCCTGTGTGGTGTCTAGGAATGTATTTTGTGCACAGCGTCTCTCACACAACATCTCTCTTTACTGTTATGCAGATGACACCCAGCTGTACTTTGCGTTAGATGTGAAAGCATTGTCTCACACGAGAGTCTTTGATCTCTGAACCTAATGAATTGTGACCAATTCCACTTACGACAATGCTGTACTCCAGCACTGCCACCAGGCGAGTTGCTTTGAGGGAAAAGAGAAAAAAATAATTCAAAGTGTTGCATGTTCTGCGATTACAGTCTACACACCCCTACCTAATAATGTTTTATTTCAATGACTACAACCCATGATTACTTTGGCATTTCCTTCACTCGTCACCTGTTGCATGAAAAGTTAGTCATACTTAATATTGCTTCAGTTTTTTGACATTTTCTTCGGAGATTAGCAGCTGTGCGGATAAATACTAAGGTACATTTTCATATGCTGATCCTCTCAACTGTCTGCCTTATTTTAAGTAACATTTAATTAAGTATCTTACATCTGGCCCATGATGCTAACAGACGCTGCCTACACAAACAGAACAGCAGACTAATATAACTCTTAAACGCCTGGAGATAGATTGCTGTCACCATGACAACAGTTTGCTGTAGACATTTAATGTTCAACCATAAAAGTGTAAAATATCAACACAAAGCCTCCTACGTTTTGTTCAATCTGACACGCGGCAATGGAATGAGTGTGACACCGCAAGGTGTTGCAATACATGCAAATAACAGAGTCGCCACGGGTCACGTGAGCTCAGGAGGAGGCTTTCACATTGGAGCACCCACGGGTCATTTTATTAGGTACACATGCAGAATCTGCAGCTCTGCCATTTGGCAAGACGGAGATGTGTTTGGAATGATGAGATGAGATAGGCAGGCAATAATTCTGAATGACTGACTGAAGATGGTCCACATCAGAGATCTATGTAAAGATTGTGAAATTTAAACATAGGGTGTTTGTAAAAGCACACGAGATGTGACGTGTGCACTGTAAACAATAAATCAAAAAAAGTACAAAATCCTCTTGTGTTTATGTTTATGTATGGACACATTTTGAGTTGAGTTTTTGGAGATTATTCTGGTTGAATGTTAGGATTAGGTTCTGATTTAGTAAGGATAATGGTTGAAGTTTTGGTGTTTATTGAAAGGCCTAGGGAAAGCACTATGGCGCTGTCCTCGTAGCTTGTGCATGGGTTTGGGTTACGCGTTTGCGTGACGTCGTGTGCGCACCATAAGTGCTACTTCAAGAAGATGTCTGCTCTACTTTTCTGCAGTGGGCAGAGGAAATAAAACAGAATGCTGCTTTCATCCTAATTGAGTGAGCGTACAGTTAGCAAATTAAAACAATTACATCTGCGGGCCAGTAGCCCACTGGACCGTGAACTGCACAACAATATGGAGAGAGATTTCAGCAAGAAGGAAGTGCCTCATTAATACATATGCGGGGGGAGGAGGGGGGGGGGGAAAGAAAGCAGTGTAATCAAGCTGGAGCTTATTCAGCTGAAAACATCTAAGATTTTGCCAAAGATATGCAGCTACAGCAGCGTAGCGTACAAGAAGAGAGACCTAGATTAGCTGTGATTGTGAGTCTGAGTGTGTGCGTATGGGGCGGTTGCACAAATGTGTGTCTCATTGTGCCTGCGTGTCCCCGCATGTGCTCTCCTGAGCACAAATATACGCCAAATCAATTCAAATTAGGTCATCTCGTCACTCAGTCTAATGTTCCATAAAAGATGTAAGAGGCCCCGTCCCTATCGCTGTCTGTTTCTGACATTACTTATCTCTAGGTGTCTGCTGCAGCCTCTCAGGCAATACAGGCCATTTCTACAGCAAACTTAATGGACTGTTACATAAGCCACCTAAAGCCCGACCTGCCATTCGTGACACTGGGTGTGAGAAGTGAATGTGTGAGGGGAATTTAAACGGAAAAAGCCTAAGGAAATAACAAGCCCTAAAAGGGTCCTAATCTAGTAACCCCCCATAGGCAATAGGCTGGGGCCGTGGGCACTCCGTGAATAGGACCAATCCAACCGACTTCACTTCCACACGAAACTTTGCACAAGTAGATGACGAATGAATATGAATGATGGCTTGTGACATAACTCCTCTCGCTATCATTTGCTTATTTTTTTTAGTAAATGATTGTACTGCAGCAACATCGGGAGATAATCAAAAATAAGAGGGGAAGATGTTAGGTTATGGAGAGTTAGAGTTATGGCATCGATACTGTGCAGAAACATAAATGGGTGGTTTCAGGTTGCACTACCTACGAGAGGTTGTCAGGTCAAACACTGGTCAAAACTTAAATGAGGTAAAGTTGTGCGCACCTTAATCTCACTATCACCCCGAACCACTCAGCCTTCCCAGCGAGATTTGCCGAACTTGCGAAGCGAAGGAACCCGTGCTGAACTCTCTTTTTTTATTTTCTTTGTCCATCCTTCTTCACACCTCACTGCAGAGAATCCCAACGGTTGTGCCCGCACTCTCATCTGAACCTGAGAGGAGACTAGGCAAGTGATAGGCTCAAATCTTGCCCCTGGAGGAGGGATCCAGTGCAGCCTTCATCGCCCAGAAGTCCAAAAACATCATGCGTAGCGGTGACAACAGAAAGCATGTGTGTTGAGCATGAACAACAGGGTTAGAGAAAATGCCTAATTTAGAAGCATAAACACCCACACACTGTACATGAAGAGTACTATAACTGGTTACTGTATCTCACGGTGCTTAATTGCACCCCTAACACTCAAGTAGGTCACTAACATCACATCATGCTTATCAGCACTGAAGTACACAGATAATTAAAGCGTTGTCATCGCACCGAGGCGCAGGATGTGACGCGTTTGCTCCGCGTGTCATTTCACACGGGCGCCAGGAAGACAACACTCATGTACCGTGTCACAGCCGAACCAATCAGCACGAACGCAGGGTGCACGGAGACAGCTCCAAAACCAGCGTATGTTAAAAATAATATGGAGCCAAGACAGACAGGCAGTTCTCTCACATTTCTCTCCTGTTGAATATTCCTGACCACCTAACAACATGGCCACATTTCAGCAGGGTTGAGTTTTCCTCCATTATTACACACACCTCATCTGTGCGTTAACATCATTTCCACCCAGCCTACTCTTTCTCAGGCCACCTAATCATGGTTGAAAATACACGCTGAAGCGCCAGCCTTACATGTGTATTCTTAGAAAAAGTGCGATTACCCGGGTTTCACTTAAAGATGGCGTAGTATGTGCAGTGTTTTCTGAGGAGATGCTACAGTTTCCCTTCCAGCTTAGAGCCATGGGACATAAATACCAAACTAAAGGGCAAAGCTCATTTCATGGTCAGGTAAGTAACATCTCAAAACATCATTTACAGCAGTCTTGACACGTTAAATAAAACCCAACTATTTAAAAACAGACTAAAGAAACTGTGAGAGTAAGAAAATGCTATGAGATGCATGTTACATGTGGAGCAACTCCAGCTGCTGTGGCAGTGCAATCTTTAAATGGTTTAGATCATTTGAATCACTGTGTTTTCTGTTTTATAAAGAGCTTTAAAGGGGCTCTGCACATGATGTTCACCTAATTTGTTGTGAGGAGGGTGGTATAATGTTGTCATAAGATCTTGAACATCTATTTTCCAGAGCTATAAAAATGGGCCCAGGAATCAGTTCTGTTTCGTGTTAACGTGACACAAAAGAGATCACTCTGACATCACCTGGAACTTGTAATTTGAAAAGGGTTTGCCTGCTTTGGTTTCCAGTGCATATCTAAGGAGAAAGCCAAGAAGGCTGTAGATGTGGACCACTTTAATACTTTCAAAAATCCATCAAGACTTATTCTGTTTAATTAAGCCTCATTGGGATAAACCCAGTGTCCATGCACCACAACAACCCTTCATCTGTCGACTGTCTGATCTGCAGCCTACTGAAGAGCTCTACTAGTACATTAAGTGCATTGCTCAAGGGTACCTCAGGGTGGTCATAAGGGCCTCGAAGTTTTGCCCACATCTCATCGGTCTACTCACAGCTGCCTAAAGAAATGATCCATACTTCAGTATACAACCACTTGAGCCCAACAGTTGTATGAGTTACGTCATACAGGGAGGCATTTAAAATGTTTGTACTGGAAAAGCTTGATTAACCACCTCTGAAAGGGGGTCATAATTGAAAAGGAAAAGAGCCTATGCATCAGAAAATGTGCTCATAATGAAAAATGCGTACGGCATTTCTGTGTAATATTTGCATGGCGTTCTTGGGGTGTGTATATCGGTCTGTATGTGTGGATGGTTGTGATGCATGTTTAATTAATTTTCACACGCTGTGAAGTGTCACATTGAGCTGTACCCGCCTGTGCTCTCTCTCTCACACACATATACACACACACACACACACACTGGTAGTGAAAAGTAGATGAGACGTGATTAGAGTGGGTAGAAAGAGACACTCCTGATAAGTGAATGGCTTGTTTTTAATTGCAGGTTTGCTGTAATGAAGGCACACGAGGAGGCCTGTACGCAAGTGAGTGCACACATGTTTAAACATTATACAAATTCCAGTATGAAGTGTCTGAACATAGCGGACGTCGATGCTGTCGCGATGAAGAACACTCACAAATATATAGTTATAGAAATGCACATGGGTGACTGAATGATGGAGAGACAGGGAGGAGGACTGATGGCTGGGGAGTAAAAACATGAGAAGCAAAGAGCAGTCACTGCTTTTGACACCTTAGTGCTACCGTACACACAGGTGTGCTCACATGAAACCAGAGTCCATCGGAGACACACATGGACACACAGGAATGAAGCTCCACACACACACACACACATCGTCACACAGCAATGCACCAGGGTTTGAGGGGAGCTAGGAAGCTACAAAACAATGTTCAGGTCAGAGGCAGCAATGGAAAAGTAGTCTTAATATTATGGCAGTTTGTAATTTTTTAAAAGTTTGAAAACTGGGAGAACAATTCCATAACGTACAAACTGATTTCTGGCGTGTCAGCAACACATTTGTGTTTCGTTCTCCCAATTATTGGAAGAATTTTCTGAGCTGTCAATGTTGCAGGAGAACTTAATTTACAGTGCAGTGCACTGGGTGTTCGTGCAGCAATACAAAATAAAGCGTTGAATAGGGGCCATGAATAGGGCCATCAAATCTGGCTCAATTTAAACCAATCTGCACATTTTCTGTCACTGCACTTTTATGGTCATTGATACAATTTTTTACATGTTGCAACAAAATGTCAGAGAAGTAAACAGCCACATGTTGGGAGCTAGCACTGAGTGTCTCGCTTAGGGACACATCTGGTACGGGGGATGGGCTGGGTGTCGCAGCTGGGAATCAATCCTGCTATTCCTGCATCCCAGCTCTCTGCCTTAACCACTGAGCTACCAGGCCGCCTGCATAAGAGGCAGTGTCACAAGTCTTAAACTAATAGACAGTCCACAAGGACTCTGAATATTGGATTTGTGCAAGTTGTTTTTAGCTCCAAAGTTTGAAAAATTTTAAATCTACTTCAGCATAAGCTTTGTCTTTGCGTGGCCATCCTCACTGGAGCTCCTCGCTCACAGGCAACATTTCAAATGACCATAGATTAAGATCATTTAAGTCAGAAGGAAAAACTGCAAAGGAAATGACTCTAGTGATGGATTCATCCCTGACTTATTTGTTCAGTTTTAACAAGCTAAAACATACAACACTGATATATTGACACACGCTTATCAAATTCAAGACAGATGCAGGTTACCCTCGCAAACCATCTCCGTGTTTAACACTTGTGCTTGTTTTAACTACCACTAACTGCTTAAGATGTTAGGAATACATCGTGCAGACTGCGTCAACGCACAAGCAAACTCATCAGCCAAAAAAAAAGCATCTGTGCGTTCACTACCTTCCCTGCAATGAAATAATTAAGTGAAAATTTCACTTGGAAATTGGGAAAGCTTGAGGGGTTTATTGTGGCGCGGGCCATTTTTCTTCTTTAAATTAATGTTGAAAAAACAGCAGGTCTCCTCATGCGGGAAAATGCAAAACTCCATCAACAGAGAGAAACGCCACGCGGACCAGTGGTGGGAATATGTGGCACAAGTGTCTGCATCATCTCTCTGTGGGTTTGTGTGCGTTGCGTGTGTTCTGTTGTGTATGGTTAAAGAAAGAGGCAGAGAGGTGGAGTGAGGAGTTATTACGCACACACCTACGCACACCAGAGACCCCCCCAAGGCACTACAATGCAGGTACTGTACTGTAAGAAAATAATCTGGATCCCCTTGTGTGTGTGTGTGCGCGCGTCATCGCCTGTGTGCCTTTTGTGCCAGTGTAATGTCTCCAGAGTGGCCTGCTTTTTTGTGGAGGTGTTTGTGTATGTGTCAGAATGAGACGGAGAGAAAGGCAGAAGAAGTGTCCGTGTGTACAAGCGTGTTGTCTGCTCCGTGTTTGATTGGAGAACTTGGTCGTCTTCTCTCCACAAACAAGGGCCCATTTGAGCCTGCATAGGTAGCAGAGTCCTCTGATCAACATTCACACTGCATACGCACTGGGCAGTGACTCTCCTCGCCTCCGCCTCCATCCTTTCCTTTGGTATCCTTTCCTTTCCTTTCAGCTTGTTTCCTTCTCCTCGGTTTAATTCAGCTCAATTCAATCCAACTGAATTGTTTTATTCTCAGCACTTCTTCCCCCACTCTCCTCCTCTCTTCTTCTGCTGTTTTGTTCTATTGTCATCTTTCATCTGCTTCTCTCCACTCCTCTCCTCTGTTCTGCTTTCCTCTTTTTAACTTGCTTCTGTTCAAGTCTTTTCAATTCAGCTTCTTTTCATTCTCTGCTTATATTTCCACTCCTATCTCCCATTTTCTTTCTGTTCTGCTCCATTGTCATATTTCCTCCCCTCTCCGCTCTTTTCCTCTCCGTTATGATCCCTTTCGTCTTCCACCACGCATGTAATATTCATGGAAGACCATTAAAGAAACACACACACACACACACACACGTCATACTAAAACAGACTTCACTTAGACAAGCATGAAATAAGCAACTCTAAATACAAAACAATAATCTGTAAGAAAATCATACTAACGCGTCTGATTGCTGTCTGATAGGTGACCAATCTTCCTCCTCTTTTCTTCTTGTTCTATATCATGTTTTAAATACAAAATGCAGACAGCACGAGTTGGAGTGTTAGAGGGAGAAGCTCCTTGAATGAAGTGACACTTTCAACTTGGGAGCTCTCTCAGTGGTTTAATGTCAGAGCATGTTGCCACTGTAAGTGTTTGAGTTGTGCAGGGGAGGAGAATTAGAGGACCAGACATCTACTGTCATTTAGTCACAGGGAGGAGACCTGAGAAAGAAGTAATTAGAAAGAAACAGTTTAATAGATGGGGACAATTGGCAGCGAGGGAGAAGGAAAATGCCAGTGGGAGAGAGAGAGAGAGCGAGAGCAAGAAAGTAAAGGAAGACAAAGGCAGGGAGACGTGAGGAGAGAAAAGACGACTGAGCTAACTGGAGAAAAGGTGTTGGGGAAAATGATAAAAGGAAAAAGAGTGGACAAAGATGCTGAAAGGAAATTCTGGTTAATTACAACTTGTACTGCATTTTCTGTACTAGTTATCATAAAAATGCTGACTGAGGGACATGTTCTAAACAAGCACACAGTTTATCTCGATCATCTAAACTCCTTTGTTTGAGGTTTAAATTGAAATTAAATGCACCTGAAATGCCAGTTGTAATCCCACACTGTGAAGTACAAAAGGTCAAAGACGCACCAGAGGTATGTAAACATGGATGACTGTTTACAACAGCGTTATATGGGTTATGATTTTACCATTTCCCCTAGTCAACCTATACATTTAGACTAATCTAAACCAATCCAGGTGCATGTCTGACTTGCAAAACTACATCAAAACCAGTTGACCGACCTATTTTATAAGTTAAGGCTCTCCACCAGTTGTTAGTGGAAGGTAAACAAATAGCAACGTGCAGCAATCTCCGCGAAAGTTGCTGTGACATCGCACCTAAACGACAAGTATCAGCTTGCAAGTGGGGCTACATGAAAAGTCAGACAGTCGCGTGGACTCATCTTCTCCACAGAAATTCACAGCTACTCATGCAGCAGTTCAGCGTGCAGGAGCAGCGATGAATTGAGTGTCAAATTAAAAATGCCATCAGCGGATCCACAAAGCGTGACCAAGGCTGTGATAAGTTGAAATAAATCCGCATTTCTCTTTAAGCAGGAAAAAGGAAAGCAAACAGAGGGGGAGGAAAAAGCAGGGGACGGGGACGGGGACGGTGAAGGGCATCCAGCCCTTCAGTTAGCAGGTGGTGGTGAGGTGAAGTGTGAGTGATGCCCAGACCTGGTATGTGGTCCCTCCTGAGAGCAGCAGGGCAGACAGGGGTCCCGTCCCAACAGTTACCATTATGGCAGCTTGATGCTGTTTTGGCTGCGAGAGCAGAAATGTCATGCTACACGGGGCTAAACTTCACTGACATAACAGCAGTATGGGACGGTGAGTTTGTTTGTGTGCGCACGCCTTGCCAGCATCTCCTGCAGCCCGAGCCTGGGGGAGGCCCTGTCACACCTCTCACAAGCTTGGCAGCTCATAATGCTATTGTTAGCATATGGTTGTGTGCTGAGTGAGTTGTCTTTCGCCTTATCAAATATTCACAATTACAAACAGTGTAAAACTCTTTGCCCTGGCATTCATGTATAATTGATAGTCCTCTCTCCCTTTTCCTCTCCCTGTCCTGTTTCTTTTTTTAAGTTTTCTTGGCCTGTATATCAGAGGTCACAAAAAAACATTCTATTAGTAACTCCTCAACGGACGTCATAGGAAAAACGCTGTTTCAATTTCCAATTAAAGAAGAAGCTGATTTAGAAATCTTGAATTGTCTTATGAGAGCGTAATTAAATGTGGTCCGTGGTCTTCCACATGACGTCTATCGACACTGCGTGTGACAGACTCGCTGAACAACTCTTTAAACAGATGCTGGTCTTTTTTCTACCTCTCCTGAAAAGAAAGGTTAGTTTCTTCGATAACTGTTGGTCCCAATAAATGCCGCATTGAAAAAGAAAGTTGTGTTTGTAAACCAGAGAATTCCATTTCACTCATTACACAGCTGGATGTGTCCGGGTTTGGAGACAGGGTCTGTCCCTGCAGACAATTTGATGCAAAATGTAAGCTCATAGTCGTTGGCTTTAAATCTGTGGCTACTGTGAATGTGTCCACATTATTCATATCTCATGCTGTTGTAGTGTTTTGATGATTTCACTAACATAGCCTTGTCCACTATCAACTTTTCATCTGGGACTTAATGTCATCCACAGCAACAGGGTCAACTCATTTCTTTCTGTAAGTTGATGAATTCTTTCCTTAATGAAAGTTGTGGTCAGGGTTTTTTTTTTGCATACATCTTAAGAGGAAAGTTTTCACTCAGTTTGTTTTTCTCCAATGTTTTGGTGCAAGATTAAAACCACCAGGTGGTATTAATGTTGTGGCTTATCCGTGTGTTGTGCTTAGTTGCTTATCTGTTTGTTCCTTTGCATCTATTCCTCCCTCCAAGCCTGCATTCTGCATCCCCCTTTGATAAATCCCTGCAAAACAACTGCATGTAGCCCAATCAACCCGGCAAACATACTTCAGCGCATACACATACACACCCGCGGGGGGAGTGGGGGCGGGGGTGCTCAGGTCACTGTAAAGCTTTCATGTGTCTTGTTTTAAGAGAACAAAGTCCAGAATCCATACAATGTCTCCTAGCTGTTTCATCATTTTCTCTGTGATTCTCTTTGTCAGTCTCTCTGTTATGAACAGAAACAAAAGACGGACGTGTTGCAGTACACACTGGTCGAAATGCAGGTGGTTTCTATTCCATCACACGGTACACCCATCTGCACTGCTGCAAAAAGAAAAACTCTTTTAAGAGGTTTCAAAGTTAACTCGCGAATCGAACAATCGTTTGCAAAAAGTGGCACCTGGAGGTTTAAAGGACCATTCCAGAAAATCACATGACTGACGGCCATTTCACAGTTAATGAGCTTCCTCATTGTGCGGGTGGCTTCAGCTCCCCTCATTTGCCTTAGTGAACAATAACAACAGAGCTTTGAAACATGGTCAACATAATACAGTCTCCACTGATTTTGGTCGAATTGTGAAATTTGGAGTTTAATGTTGTTGAAGTTAGACTTCTCCTCAGCCTCATTGTGGTAGTGTATCAACAAGCTGAAGTAAAGGTCTGGTAACAGAGCTCCTTCATTGTGTTTCCACATCCCAGTCAGAAGCTGAAACTCAACAATAAATCCTTACCCGACATGAAAAAGGGTTATAATTCTGACTGGTATTTACTCTGAACCATGTGGGAAAGTAGGAAAAACATGAACATATACCATCCCCAATACAAAACCCTAACAAACTGTCAGGTTGATACGAGATGAGAAGAATACATCGTAGCTACTACATAAACGGCTGATAGCAAAGACATTACTCTACAAAGTAGTGAGGCCATCAAATCTAAATGTCACGCAGCAAACGCAATCACAACGAGTGAGGAGAGGACAATTACAGCTTCAACAGAGCGAGCGTTGCACTAAATCATTTGGAGCCAGAGTACAGTGTACTGCCTTTCACACTAAACTGCAAACTTTTACACGACGCACGAAGGATTCAGGTAAGTCTAAGTGCAAGACACAGTGATGTTAAAGTAATTTAAGCTATGTAAAAGAATGCAGAAAGTAATGTTTTAGCGGTAAATCAAATTTACAGACACCATGCTATATGAATTGATAGTCACCATACCCTGCACATTAGCTTATTACCAAAACTCAGTCTGAAAACCAGTTCCAACCAAGATGGCAAGGACCGAGTTCTTGTAGAAAATCCATTGGAGCTGTCATAGGCTGGCACAGAGTGATAGGGGGCATCGCGAGTGAAATGGCCAAATCCTTTTTGAGTTTTCTCCGTAATTTAGGTGAAGTTAGGGAAGGTAGAAAAATGTGTGTAGGAAAAAAAATATATAAAACGATGTTAGCATAGTTAGTTAAAGACCTAAAAATTTTCAGTTCAAAGCAAAACAATATCATGTTTTTGTCAACAGGACATATTTAATTAAAAGCACTGCAGTTCTGTTGTATATGTTCGTCATATGTGTTAGGAGACAGGACTGAAGGAGGAAACATATCAAACATTTCCTCTCTGCAGATTAAATTTTATGTCCTATATGTAACAAAAAGCAGGTGGACATTTAAGCATCAAACGATTCACACTATACTTTCTGATATTTTACAAAACAATTAATTAATTTATGGATGAAATATCATGTAAAAAAGACATAATAATAAGATGAAATTGTGACATGTTCATTTTGTGAGACAGCTGGACTCAGTAGGACTCAGTGAGTGATTTAGTCCAGAGTTCTGGCATCGCATTTCAAAAACCACAAAGTAAGAGTAGTCATAGAGACGAGACGTTGGGACTCTGAATCATTCTGAGACTGTCTGTGTTCAAGGTTTCTAAAAAAGTCTGAACATTTCTTGATATTGATATTTCTTTATATATCGCTATCAAGTGTATCCGTGTTCCAGCTGTGTTCATTCGCAGGTTTCCTAAACTCACCTACACCTTAAAATGTATCGCTGTCCTTCTGTCCTTCTGTCCTCCTTGTTATACTCTACAGTATCTGCCATAACACTTGCTCTCTGTCTATCTGACACACACACACAGACAGAGAGAGAGAGAGGGCGCTTTGGTGCTATAGGCTACAGCCCCTAATCTGATTTTAGCATTAACAGGATTAGACCTGAGCAGAGGTTTTCCTGCGCAGAGATAGGAAATGAAAACTGTCTATTATATCACAGACAACAAAACGGCAAACACAGATGTAAGATAGCAGGAGTTGACGTGCTCTATCATATCAGATCACAGCAAATGATTTTAAGCAATCATAGATCAAAATAATACAACTTTTTTTTCCCCCACACTGCAACAAAAGAAGAAGATCCTAACTCGGCAGCATTATGCTGAAGGAATTTTAAAATGGCAGTGAATGTGTAGTGTATCTGTCTCCCAACTCATCAGATGATTTTTGGTGCCTGTGGGGATGAGACAAAGCATCTCTGGACATTCATTCAGGCGTTGTGATGGACGGACACCCGCTGGATCAGGACCCGAGAGGGAAAAAGCAATGAAGAGAGGGAATGGAGAGGCTGTAAAATGTCTGTTTCCTTCAGGCTGAATGGGGTTATGAGGTAGTGTGGAAGGATGCCAAATCAGATACCAACACATCAAAACTAGCCTCAGGGAGTGATACAGTCTACAGCCTAAGAATGACATAAAGTGTGTTGGCAAATAAAGAAGAAGACTAATATAGGTCCACACACATATTATACATAGCAAACAAAATACTACGATGGTTCGACATTAACACCAGAGCAACAACCTCTGTTTTTTCATGTCTGCTCTGCACACTCTGGGCAATGCACTGTGCTCTCTAGACATCACATTTCGAGCCTTGCCTCGCCACGCTTCAGTCAGAAATCACATTACCTCCACCACCCCAATCAGCACTAAGCACAATGCAGCAGCTAGATCCACCTTGTCAAACCTGTGAGAATGCCATTACGCCACACCTCAGCACGGTGTTGGACCTGCTCAAGAAAACAATAAAAAAAAAGCAACTATCCATCCGGAGAGAGGCTGGGATACAATTTCCAATTTTTCCTCTCATCTGGGACAGTAACGAGCCAGTTTGAAAGAATGGAGAAGGTGAGGTAGAAGTGCAGCCACAGTACAGCGAAGGAAAAAGTAAGTGTATAGCATTTAATCATTAGTGAAGGGAGACTGCGGCGCTGCTGTGGCAGCAGCACAATTGGCAGTGACGGTCATTCATTTAGGATGACATTCATTAGTCTACCCTATAATCTTCTTCCTACATCGAAGGAAGGACGGAAAGCAAGGCAGAGAACAGGCTCTATGAATCACAGATGTGGACAGTATCAAACCTGGGTCTTCTCTATACTGGCCTCAAAACAAGAAGCCCAATCAGGGCCTATAAGCCTGCTAAATAATGAGGCTGCCAGAGCTAGCTGCGGGCTTAGTGGTAAGAAATACAACTGATAGTATGCACATGCAGATGCAGTACATGCACACACACACGGTGTTCCACAAACACAATGGATGAAAGAGCATATCTGTACTTTAAATAACTTTAACAATAGCTTAGTTGACTGATATATATAGATACATATATATATATATATACATATATATATATATATGTGTATATATATATATATTGCCACATATATATATATATATATATGTGTGTGTGTATAAATATATATAAATATAGTTTAATAAGTCATCTCTGTTCAAAACAACCTCTATACTCAATTTGTCTGTTTTATGTCGAGTGAAGAACTCTGGCTTTTAGACTTTTAGACAGATCATTTTTTGATAGACTCCTGAAAAATGAACTGGTTATTAAACATAATGCTGACAACCATCACCTGGATGATGGAGAATATTCACACACAAAACCAGCAGAGTTTATATTTTGTTCCTTTTGCCCATGCCACTGAGAACCCCCCTGTTAAACCCAAGAATTTCCATAGAGTAAGAAGGAAAAAGCCACAGCACCTCACTTTTCTATTGTTCCTATTCTAATTTTTCAGTCTTTAATTAGGGTTAATTAGGCTCTCACTGGGTTTGTCCGTTCTTTTCACCCCATGTAAGGTGATTGAGCAGCCACTAAGAAGAATATGGCACACTGCTGTGACAAAAGAAAAACTCCAGCACGCTGAGTGAAAGGGGAAGGGTGAGAGATTTCTGCAGCATGTGGGTGTTTTCTCTATGGCATATGTGTAGCATATGCAATTTAATGGCTTGTTTCTTCATGTGCTGGCATATGAAAATGCTCGCACACTCAAACTTTCCTAACAGTTATTCACATATTGCCACAGAGCGGTTTTGTCAAAAACACACCACTCAAGGGAGACATTCAGTGGCTCTCCAGCTAATTGTGGCATCACTGCTGTATTCAGGTCCTATCAATTTCGTGACTACCTGTGAAATTTAAAAGCACTGAGAATTATCCCCTGTCGTTCTTTTTTTTTTGCAGGTGTGATAAAAACAAAGTTGGGAAAATGACCTGGCTAAGCAATGCTAGCACCACCAGAGATGGTGGGTGAGTTTAAAGTGTTTCCCTTTTGGAAACAACAGAAATCCAGCCTGCTGTCGGACTGACTGATGTGCTTTTCTGAGTGGCTCATTGTTTGCTCTGGATAACTTCAGTACTTTAAATAACAATAGCAACGAGCTTCAAAACGTAGAAAAGTAGTGTCGAATGATTGTTTAGATTCATCAAATACTCTCTGATCTAAGTGAATGTAATGAATCCCAACTTGGCCCATATGGGCGGGCTTTCTTCAAACCTTAACCCTGGATGCTGCTGAGTATCTCAGCTGTTCCCAGGACTGTGCTCCTCTGGACAGAGATTTTGAATGTTGTTGTTGCTTGAATTTTCTGGAGCAACTCTCTCATTGTGGGGTTCACAGACCCGACTGTACCAATTACTAAGGTTGCCTTGAAGTTCCACATCATCCACACCAATTTTGGGCTACACCTGTCTCAACGGCCTTTCTTCCTCTGTTTATCCACCCCTAGAAGGTTTGGTTGGTTAACCATTATCAGTCTATATCAGAACATTCTCGGCCACCTAAAAAAAATAACAAAAAATACTGCGATAGCTGGTCAAACTCTGTCTGCTGACGAACATCACAGGATATGATCGAAAACTATAAAACGAAATGCTTTGACTTAGGAATTAAAATGACGGACACTGGTTTCAAACATTGTATTAGCAACCGTTATAAGGAACTTTCAATCGCCGTCTCGTTGTGTGAATGTGATGTCGGCTTGTGTGAGGATGGAGGGAGTGGCCCTTTTCACTTTGGATTATCTATGGCACACCATGATTTCCAGAGTCAACAATAAGATAAAAATATTGTGGTTGGGTGTGTTGTGTTGCATGAGGCATGAGAGGCAGATATGCAGACAAAGAGTCACTTGAGGTCAAATGACACCACAACAATATCCTACATTTACATATAAATACAAAATAGAATACACGACACATTAACCTTGACATAAAAAATGCTTAGTTGCTCTAGATAATTAAGCCTGTGGAAACACTATTACAAAAACAAAGAGAACTGAAATTTGGATTGGGCATTTCACATCCATTACAACTACTTTAATTGCAGAGAATTAATTGGAGGAAACTTTTGTCCCTGACAATAGCGGCCCACCTTCTCATTCACGTCATTAATAAAAGATGACATTTCTGCCGTTAATTAGACTTAGCAAAGGGGAAAATGAGTGAAAGGTGGAGAGAGAGAGACTAAGTGAACAATAAAGGACAACAAAGGTTTAAAGGGCAAGAAAAAAAGAAGGGACACAAAGGAATCAGGAAAGGAACAGGAAAAAGATAAAAAGCTCTGCAGGTGACGGCAACTTGTGGTACAATCAGTCCCTTATTCCAGCAGATCTGATTGTAAAGGAAAGCTTCAGTGCATCTTCTCCATAAACAGATCCGTATTTCTGATTCTATATTATATTTTATATAAATTGTTCTTGTGATGAAATAAGTGTGTGTGTCTGTGTGTGAAATTTGTCTGCTGTGGTGTAGTGTAACTGGTTTTGCTTTTGACAGTGTGAAGAAATGAGACCAACCAGTTCTCTTGCTGCTTAAACTCGATACAGATACATCTCCCGGTGTACTCCGAACACACACATACACACAGAATTGAATGTCTTTCTGTGGTGCCAGTAGAAGAAAAGACATTTTTAATTGAGTCATGATAAAAGCCATCTGTTTGTCTTTCTCGCCCTTGTTTCTTTTCCTTCTTCCTCTCTCGTAGTATTGAGTCTGCCGTCTGGCTAAGTGAAGATAAGTGAAGACTGCATCAAGCTGAACTTGAAGTGGAGAGATACTCATAATCAGTTAAAGAGCTACAGTAAAAGCCAGAGTAGTGCTAGAAGAGCCTGAGAAGTACACAGCAAAAAAAACAATAACGTCAAAATGTCATCTTTTCCAAACTCAAATCTCCATCTATCACTGATTGATTTGTTCTGATTTGTGTCACAGGGAAGATTTGTTGGATAAGAGGAGGAGATGAACTGTTACTCAGCTCAGCAGCAAACATGAAAAAAAGTTGAATCAGAATCGATGATCACTTGTTGTTATTACCTAACAAGACAGATAAAACCTTCTGACAACTGTACACAATCACACGTCCAATGCCAGAGTACTAATTTACATATTTTCTTAATTGCCTTGGGGACATTCTTGTGGACAGGCAGCCCCCTCAAAGCCCCAGAGTTCATGCTTCAGTGTGCGGTCAGGTCATACTTTTACATGCGGCCAGGAATCCGAGGGAACCAGGAGTCGAACAACCAACTTGGGGATTCTGTGTTGCAATCACTGTCGCCCTTTTTGTTGTGTATGTGTTTACATTACTGCAGGATGAAACTATAAGTGTGGAGTTTGGCTCATGCATTATTGGCCACCTTAGAGAGGTCACAGGTCAGGCCTGGTAAGCGCTTGGTTGCGCAGTGATCTTCTCTTTGTTAGGAAGGAAAAACCAGGTAAACATGTGAGTGCCAGTGTGTATGTGTGTGTATGCAAAGCGTGTGGGTGTCTGTATACACGTGAGGGCGATGCCTGTGTACGCATTGGCGGCTTTGGTAATCCGCCATCCTCTCCATGTTGAGTCTATCAGGGAGAGAACTTGTTGACCTTGATACTCCCGGGGAACAATGAGCGAATGCCTGCTGTATGCTAAACAATCTGGAGGCGTATGGCTTACTGTGTGTGTGTGTGTGTGTGTGTGTGCGTGTGTATGAACCTGGTGTGTATAATAATCAGCACAGGTTGTAAGCACTGGACAGCAAAGGAAAGATACAGGAGGTTGGGCGTGTGAGGGAATGTTTGCATGTTTTTGCAGATAATTATTTTTAAACCTATAGGCTGAGCACACACACACACACACACACACACACACCTGGACTGACTTGGTTTTCTGATTGACTGTGAAAACTGTGTTTTATTTGGGTGTAGGCTGTTTTTCTGTATTCATCTAGTCTTTGATTTGTACCTTCTGTCACTAATGTTCCTAATATTTCTGGATGCTGTACCTTCAGTTTCCTTGCTTCAGTATCTCTTTTTTTTATGTGTCTACCCTTGTGGCCATCTGCCTGCCATCCTATTGGTCCGTCTGCCTGATTATCTAAAGAAACAGCAGCAGGTGTCGCGGCAGTGATTCTTCAGGAGTTCTCTTCTCCCTAATGCTTTGCTCTATATTTATGAAGGCTCTAAATATGGCAATAAAAAGCATATAGTCTGGAAAACGGTTATGGATCCCCGGTGGTGGCGTTTCAGTGTTTCTTTTTACAGCAGAAACACAAATGATGTGTGAGGTGGAGGCAATTAGAGACGGATGGAGGGTTCTGCGCGCCTGCTAGAAAGATGAGGAGAAAAGCAGAGATCTGTTGTACACATGCACAACCTCACCAGCACATACTAATGCACAGGCACAAGCACCAGACACAGACGCAGCTGCTGTTACGGCCATTACAATGATTCAGACGTGCCTGTGAGAAATGAGTCACCAAAGTGTAGAGTTTCTTATTGTCCACGAGTCCAGACTTGCTTTATCATGCCTGATAAATGCATTGACTCCACAGATATGTCTTGCATGTGTTCAGAGCTTTGTGTTATATGTACTGGAAAAAAAGAAAAAACATTGCCCACACGTTGGAAGGGATAAACAGAATGTAATGTAATTATATGGCCTTTTATTATTATTTGTGTAACACATTACCACTTTGAAGGACAGAAGAAGATTTTATAAATGTTATGAATGATATACTGACAAAAAAATGTATATGAATAGACACCCACGCAGAGCTCATATAAACACTGACAATATGCTGTCATGTGCACTAATTAGTGGATTATAATTAGTTTCAGTTGGAATCAAGTCCTGAAACAAGGGAAGCAATGGCGTAATCTATGCCACAATGCACACTTGTCTCAGCTAAGCAAGGTGACTATAGGCCTAATTTTCTTTCCCTGAAAGACAGGACAAGTGTTAAGTAATTACATGCAAAGATTTTCATTTCCTGTTAATGTCAGACAGCTCTCGCAGCCCTGTTCCAAGTTGCCACAGTCGAAATGAGGATAACTCCAAAGACTGGAAGCGCAAACAAAAGGGGGAAGCCCAGAATAATTGAAGGACTCGGCGCGCTAATCATAGCCTATTTCACTGTGTAGATGAAAGACGGAGCATGTCGACAGTAAATGACGTGCCACGACCATTGTTCCAATCCAGATTGTTTTAAGTCAAATAGAGTGGGTAGCGGAGCAGGAACGGGCGCATGCAGGGATGGGTGCATATGCACAATGATGTGCAAGGAAAATACATGCTACTCTAATGACCCCGTCAATCTAAGGCAATCAATCAAGCATGGATTTTATTCCCATGCAATGGCCTCAAACACAGCCAGTAAAGTTGGTTTCAAATGAGCCCTCGGTGTAATCAACCTTATTCATGGACACGCTCGTGCATTGGCAGGCAAGCAAACACGCATAATGCATGCATGTGAGTATGCACTAACACATCCAATACATACTGTACACTAAATCTGTCTGCATGCCTACATCCATGCTCTGCTGTCACGGCGTAACGGCTGCCTGGCTCATGGTAGTAAGGGATCTTTAATCACGCACCCACTGTCCCTGACAAATTAGTTCCTGCTGAATGGAACTGATAAACCAAATAGCCACAACAGCGGGGGGGGACCATTGGTGTTGCAGAACCTCTTGGGTGAAGCTGCAAAGCAAAGAAAGCGTTGGTAGTAGAAATCCTAACCCAGTATTTTTTCTGTCAACATGTAAAAGCTGAGCAAAGGTTCACTTTAACAGAGCGATAACACTGATGGCGAGTCTCTGTCTTTAGATCAGTGAAGTTAAAGTCAGACAAAGGCGCGCAGAGAAGGGCACGAGAGAAATGCATGGCGGTGGAGGGAGAGAGATCAGAGAGCACAATTGTGGGAAAAGTAAGGACAGCTACCTATAAGTTGCTGTAGCAGCTGCCGTGACCGTGCCCATATAAATGACCTCAGACCCTTGTATGAGCAAAGACTGCAAACAAGAGTCTTGAGGATTGAGCCTAATACACTAATGATGCTGCAGCTGTCACGGACTTATCACTCCTCACTCTCCAAAGCTTTTCCACTGCAGCGTGCAGACACAACCCTCACGCTCCTTTGATCTCTCCTCAGACCTTCCTCCCTGCCTCTGTTTTTGGATTTTCCACTTTCACTTTTTTTGACACATTCCTTCCTTTCGCCACATCCAGGTAACCTTGTGCTGTTGTTTATTTTTTCTTTTTTTTTCTCTCGAGAGGCAAGAGAGGCGAGTTACTCCAAGTGTGTCTTTGTAGTTGTCTAACTAGAAATAAAGTGACTCCGTCTCTAACAACGCAGCTAAACATCTCGACTCCCTTCTTTGTCTAAAACATGTTTGCACGCCTGCTGCCTGCTCTGCATGAAAGATCCATCCACATCCCTGCTCTCCATCGCTCCACCTGTCTCCTTCCTTCAGAAGTTGCCTAAGCCAATCTTACAAACCAAGGAGCCAGCAGACAAAATGTCTCCAAATGTCCAATTGTTTTCCACAGCCAAGTGTTTCACGCTTCTCCCGGGGTCCAATTTGTCTGGTGGCACCTGGAGCCGGAGTGGTGTCGTCTGCCTTGGCTCGTAGCACGTTGTGTGAGAGCTCAAGAAGGCAGCATACAACGAGCGACGGATTGTATTTTCCTGTAGCGAAGCGTTCTCACTTTGATTCTCAATGGCAGATGTTGAGTGACACTTTGGGGAAGAGAGCCAGAGCAAAGTATGTCTCTGTACCAAGGCACATCACTGGCAGCTGACAGTGACACGCTATGAAATGTATTCTCCAGAAGAGCAGCTGATGTCTGGTATGTGTTTTTTTTCCTGGATTACTCCTGATGCATCAAATCCATTTACTGTAACAGCGAAATGAGAAAGGCACTGATATATTTTATCCTTGTCTCATCAGTAAAACGGAAAACGGAACACGTGGGACTGTCAGTAGTGAGTTGTGGGTAGGGACCTGGCCAAACTGTCAAAAGATCTCCTCACACTGCAATTAACTCAAACGGCAGCTGAAGACTAAAACAATGGATTACTACAATTATTACTAATGTCACTGACATATTTTATACCACACCTTTCATTAAATATGAATAATTAATTTCATTAAAACCTTGTCTTATTAAAATGAATCTCTGAGGCTGGAAAAGGAGACAATAGTTTACTGAGTAATCAATATATACCAATAATGCTTATGACCAGACACTGCTGTCATACCTTACTGTAGGCAAAAATGAAGACATATTTGTGCCTATAGGATATTGTATTAAATGTAAATACTGCATTAAGTCAAGTAACATGGCCAATCAACCTACTGTATCAATTGAAAACAATCAAAATGAATTTCTCTTGTGCAACCTGCATCCACCGCTCTAATCCACTGCTGTTAAGACCCTGAATGTTTCCCTGCTGAGGATATCAGTAATAGTTCTCAGTTTAGAGGACAGGTTAGACACACTTCAACACAGAATTTTGGTTTCCAATTCTCTCTTCAGTGGTTCCAAATGAAATATTTAACTTTGCATATATACAGCACATTAAAGTCTAAAGCCTGACTAGTTTTCAATCAGTCCACAAGGACATAAAAATAGTTAAAGGAGTTAAATAGTTCTCTCATGCTTTCGCTAACTTGCAGAAGTGAAAACATAGTGTTAGACTTTGTAGAAAGGATAAGCACTGCGTAGCGAAATATTTAAATAGAAATATTGAATAATCTAAATATTTCCTGAATATAAATTTAATAAAACGAAATTATTACCATGCACAAATACTTGACTCAGGTCCCCCTGTAAAACTGCACACACAGTAGGCAGAAATGACAATTTACTTTATGAAAGAAGGGAATTGGTTCACAGAAGTGGTTCATTAAATAGGACTTGGCAAAGACACTGCCTTTAGTCATAAACACACACCCATGGGGTAGAACAATGGATGGGTGGATGTTGAAGGTAAAGCTGCCTGAGGATCAAATTTTATTGCATTTCTTTTTTGTGTTGTTCTTGATGTAGCGCCACAAAACCAAACAGCAGATTATTTCAACTGATCATTATTCAGACAAACAAAACAAAGCTGAAACACATTTTGAAACCACACATATTAAAAGTAACAACATGATATACAGATCCAGTAGCGTGAATAAACCTTTTGGAATATACAATGGAAATGGGGCAAACATCAGTCCCCAGCAAATCCATCGGGATGAATAGAATAAACTAAAAGCCTGTATTTTACTGAATAAAATGTAATTGAGAAAATGCCATGCTCAGTCCTCTGTGAATCTAAAATATAGATTCTCTTTTCTTTCATTAAGAACGAGGGGGCCACCAAATAGGACATATACCGACAAATTTATGGCAGGCGCGCACCTCATATCACGGCTAACCTGAAGCAGACACAATATGAGGTCCATGCCCTCACGTGACAACTGACATTAAACTAACTCCACGCTGTATTTCAGCAAGTATCAATACGAAAATGAAGAACTGAGGTTGCTAAAGGTGAATAGTAACTTCCCAAGGCAGCCATGTGGAGTCTTCTACTGCAGGTACGTACTTGGCACCCAATCTTGCCATAATCAGACATATCCCGAACTGCTGCACACGGGGCCCAGGCTCCCAACTCCCAGTCAATTTGATATATTAAACAATTATTGAATATGCCACCAAACAAAACTCAGTGACACAAAGAGCTGTGTAAATCTCTGGCTGCTTCCCCTAAATTATGTATGACTCAATGAATTATTCATGAAGAGGAAGTGGAAAAGGTGATGATGGCAAATACGAAGAAAAGAAATGAGTTGAAAATAAAACAATGGATAGTAAATTAAATAAAAGGGAGTAGAAAATGAATGCTTTGAATAAAGGCGGAGTTGGTTCGGTTTGGTAGAAGCCCATAAACCTGGCAAATCAGAATGAGTCCGTCAATTCAAATTGAGTCGGCTGTCATTCATGGATGAATAGAGGCTTATTATGATGATAACATTACGGTGACGTTTTGCACGCATGGCGGATCAGCAGTCAGTGCAGAGCTCCAGGATGATAATGTGATTGGCAAACAAAAAGTAAAGGCAACATAAATGGTGTTAGTGTGTAAGTGTGTCTGCATACTGTACGTGAATGCTGGGGACACAGGGATTCATGTAGTACTGCAACCAGCGGCGCATTCACTGTGCCACAGAGTGTTGCTGGTGTGTAATATATTACAATAATTACAAGCTAAGAACAGTAAACTGAGCCTTAACCAAGTCCATCATATTATGATTACCGGAGATGCAATGCATCACCATGTGGAGTTGACTTTTGGATTGTCAACATGGCTGTAGGCTAGGCCTGATTTTAGGTTATAATTGTGGCAGCACAGGTGCTGCAAGGAGCATGGGTTGACTGAGTTGTCGCTGCCCGCTGCCTCACTGGCAACAGTTGTTTTACATATAGATTGAATTACCTGCAAAAGTTCTGCCCTATGTAAATGGCCATTATGCTAATGGTGCACACCAGGCAAGGCTGAGGCCGTGCGTGAGACACAGGCTGGTTAACTAAACAGCTTTAGTATCTCTTTTTCTGAAGATTCTTGTTGATAAAAACTAACTGCATCACACATATGTATGTATGTGTATTTTTAAAGTACCTGGGACATACCTGACTAAGCCCACGAACAGACGTGAGACAGAATCTGAGATATGCAGACTAACTATGGCTCAGTTTCCACTATGGCGCTATGAGTAGATGAGATCACAACGAGGGAATGCAGGGGACCCCCAGAGACTGAACAGGTGCAAAACACAAGGACACATGGCAGCTGGATGACTGTAACTAATGAAGAATGTGGTCTGTGGGAGACGGTGATGAAGAAAGAAAAAGAAAAAGTAAATGAACACGAAATGAGATATGTGGCAGAGAATATGATTAGTTCATGCAGAAAAGCAAAGGTGAGACTCAAGGTGAATAAAATATCTAAAATCGTCAGAAGGTCAAAAGAAGTCACATTGTAATTCTATGAGCAAAAAGTGAGAGAGAGAGATGATCTATGCATGCTGTACAAGTTGAATATCATTGTCATACGGTTTCATCCGGAAGAGAAGAGACAAAGAAGCTGAAATAATGTACTGTTCTTGAAAGAAGTAAAAGGCGAGAGGAGAAATGGTGATCATTATCTGAATGCCAGGCCTTGGCTAATGAAGGGCAAACTAGAACACAGAGCAGAGCACTGGGGAGCTGAGCTAGCTTTTACCAAGCAGTTCTGGGAGCGAGGGCCGACATGTTCCTGCCGCCTGCTATTCTGGTCTGATTGGAGTGGTCTGAAGCAACCAGCAAGCTCATTGTGCTGAGGTTGGGAAGCAGGGGTAGATGGGTAGGAGTAGAGGATGTGGGGGTGCTATGAGAGAAAGAGGCCACAAAAGAGATGCTTGTCCTATGTGGGATCGGGTTGCAAGGCTCAGGGTCACCATCCCCGGCCTCTTTCACAGGATACATTCCTCAGGCCAAGCTAATTTAAAGCACATCTGTTGCTCTTCTTCCCACTAAACAGCCTTCGGCACCTTTTACTGCTTCCCTGAACACCCTTTGCTCCTATCATGTCCTTCTCTTGTTGTGTTGGCTATGTTTTTTCTTTGACTGTCTCCATCTTTCATTGATTGTTTATTCCTTTCATCTTTCACCAGTATCAACTGAATATATAGAGCCCCTTTACCTGTTACCAGTTTCTAAATCGGGCTCTACTCTTACAGTTGTGATCATCTCCCCCTGCGACCCTCAGTCTGCGTTTGTTTGTGACCAACACGTGTGGACCACTAATGGCCAGATTTGCATACAATTTGCTGTGCAATCCCATGCTACAATGAGGAACCTACTAATTTCGGTCAAACCAGGCCACACAGCCACAATCAAGCTAAACCTTCCTTACATAACAATCCTATCATGTACCCAGTGTAATGTTGACCATTAAAGTAACAACTACTGTACCTGGGGAGATTATTAGGCCTTGGCACAGAGGTCTCACTCAATTGAAGCTTTCTGTGTTCTTTCCTTTGCTTGCAGGTCTTTTATTTCTCGCCAAACAGACTGACCAAGGATGCCAAAAATATTCCCTGCACTCAATCAGATATAATGCCAGAAAAACACTTTTGTGTTCCATCCTTAACTGTTAACAACATGTAATAATGATTGCAAAGCTTTACTTTTCTTGGGCATAAACAACCCTAGAGGGTTCCAATGTCCCCGTTACATGAAGATTCACAACTGTTTTGGAAACAGTTTAATGTGAAGGGTTTGATGAAAAGAAAGAAAGAAATGCATACAAAAGTTAAAAGTTGGTGTTCGAATGAATTCAGGTTTATTAAGCCAAGAACAAACTTCAAATAGAGTTTGATTTATCACATACTCTAATGCAAAGCACCTCTCCATGTATGTGGCCAACTCCAGGCTAGCAGGAGGTTTAAGTGGATTAATAGGGTGGTTAAAATGATACCATCTAGATAATGTAATGTAAAAACACATCCTTATTCATACATGGAAAATGTTCTATTTTTACCACATATCCTGTTCTGGATGTACTGAACGGCAAAGCCATAATTAAAGTAAGGACATCTGTTATATATTTCTGTTTAATAATAACTCTCTTTTTCTGCTCTCGCTATGTGGGAACTATGAGGGAACTATGTGGGACTCTAAGATAGAGATTATCACAAGTTTGTAGGTCTCCAGTTGGTAATTGATTAGTTGGGGCCAACGTAGCGACATTCCTGTCCAGTGGCATAGGACGGGGCAAGTCATAAAGCACAAATAGAGGGTTTGGGTCAAGTTAAAGCATGCAGTTTGTGCAGCACACATTTCGGGCCAAATGAATCAGTTAAAAGAAAAACAACACAAAGCATGAAAAAAAAATTCTTAAAGACTTTTCCTAATGACACAAATTCTAGTGACACATCAGTTAACATGAGTGTTTGTTTAGGGTGTGAAAGAATCTGCCAATTTGTTAAGTTGTTTGTAATTTTCCATGCATGATGTTCTATTTAAAGACAGTAAAACTTGTTCTCACCCATCACAGTGTGAGAGGACCATTTGTAGTTTTACTTGGAACCTAAAATGTTACTACACGTTTTACTTCAACTAAAAATTTGCCAAATGGTTCAAAATGTGTTTCCAACCCCTCTCAGTGGATCAGAGCCTTCTCTTTGAAGTGGATAACGAAGCCTTAAAACGACTTTGGAAATGCTCAAACGATGCCTCCTGACAGCTTTTTTGATTGATTTTTCATTTGTCCCAGATATTTCATTTCATTCCTTTCTGAGCCTTTAAATGATTAAACAATACTTTTCTCTCTGTACTTCTTTGTGTCTCTTGCTTTTTTTTAAACTTTGCATGTTTACACAGCTGAAGCAGAAAGATGACAGCGAACGTCAGCTCACATAAGAATTGTGCTGTCCCAATTTTTTGTCTAATAAAATGTTTTAATTTAACTTCTCTCATTAGAAAAGCATCAGGGTGATAAATATACGTGGCTTGCATGACACAGGAGTAATTTACATGAGGATATTAATAGATTCATCATCCAGGCTTAAGCACATCAATTATGAAAGGCCTGTAACCTGAGAAAAGTAAAAAAGAGCCCCATTGAAATGCTGATGAGAAATATAATTACTGCAAGTACAGCTGAGGCAAAACAAACACATTAACAATAGGTTATAAACACTGAATAATGAAATCAAATTGTGTATAAATAAATCAGCTTATTTATGAACATAATGTTTCACAAACGGTCCGAAATAATTACTAGCTGCTTTCTAGTGTTTAGATTAATCATACACTAGAAATTCATATTTTATCAGCAACAGAAGTTGGACTGCTTCAGTCCCCGCTATTGACAGTTCAATATTTTATTTCTGGATTAGACCACAAGAGGATCTAATCAAGCTATAGAAAATCTCAAGGAGTTCATGATCTGTTTTTTTTAATCTCCTAAATTAGATTTTATCTTTCTGTTGCAGAAAACCATTTGTCTGTGCATTGGCAATGTAATTTCAGAGGGTTTAACAAACCGATTATGACAGTCAGCAGAAAGTCAGTACAGCTGATTTATATCACCCAAGACAGTAAGAAATTAATGATCAACGCTTTACCGCTGAACAAATCCCATTGGCAAGGAAGCAGTAACATGAACATTTACATTTCAAAAGGACATCTCTTCCAACCCCTTAGAAAGCAACCGAAGCTAGAATCCAACATTGCCATTTTCTCATAAAATACAGGGGTTGTGTTAAGATGGGATTTCAAGTGCATTCCACACACTAAATGAACAAACCCTAGGAACACCTGAGTAAATTTGGTAAAGAAGAGTCTTGCCAGAGGAAATGGTTCTGGAGGGATTAGTTATGTTTGAAGAGAAAACACTGATGTACCAAAAGGAAGCACATGTGTCAGAGAGTGTGACCTCCTGAACACGAAGAGCTAAAGCCCCAGTGGTGCAGCCGAGGACTTATGGCTATGTTGTGCTAGAAGAGCCTTGGACCCTTGGGGTTAGTCGCTCGGGCTTGGGCCTGAGGGAAAACCCCCATCAAGGGTATCGGGTGACTTAAGTGTGAGGGATTCAAGGTTTGAGAAATGGAAGGAAGGCTTGGAGGAATAAACAACAGAATGAAAGATGATTAGGTTCATGTGGAATATGGACTGTGGGTAAAATGGAATGACACGAATGCCTCCAATGACATCTATGAGTCTGGAATTTTTAGCCTATAAAAGAAGTCACGCACACTAACCTAAAATGAGAAGGCCTTTGTGACTGTGATTATGGGATCACATAGAGAGGAACACATCAGACACTAAACTGTCGCAATAATGCCCCAGCTGTCGTGACAGGAATAGGCTGTCAATGATGAGCACAAGCTGCTCTGGGCTCCAAGATGGCCCTGAAAACACGCCATAGATGAAGAGAGGTAGGTCTCTATGGTCCCTCTCTCGACACACCATCCCATGTCCATCGCTCCTGTTTCAATACCCAACTGGCATTTGATGCCACATGAGACCTGATGTTGACTCTCATTAAGTGGAACAGTAAAATCCCCAGAGGTCCACTACTCAAACTGCTTCATGTGCATGTGCTTCACCCACAATATGGACATACCCATACAGGAGTGCCATTTATTACTGTATAGGTCATGGTATTTAAATAGAGAGGGTTAGAGCTTGCTGGTTATACTTTTATATAACTACTTAGGAAAGTGACACCACAGGAAAACTACATTTTAAATAAATTGAGGTTACAGAATACAGAATCAAATGTGTGACCAGGGTCCCACAGAAATTGTAACCCAGTAGAAAGATTATAGAGGGAAAGGGAATTGAAGAGAAGGAGGGGGCATAGAAAAAAATTGGTAGCCTATCGTGGAAGTGCCACGGAAAAATAATACATTCAAAATAAGTGATTTCTATCTTGTGTAAATTCCAGGTGACGGGAGCTCATTTGGTTCCCTGGTGCCTATGAATTCCTAATGCCTCTCTCATGCACCTCTAGATGTCAAGAGTATGAGGAGAAAATAACTGAGCCAATTGCAGCCAATAGTACCCTCCTACAGACACAGTTATTATCTCTACCTATCTTTTTCTCACAGACACCCAACCCAACCACTGCTCTATACCAATTCATTTTTTTGCCCTTCAAAAAATGCCTGAAGTTGGCATACTTTTTAATCCCCTTTTGGAACTGGGTGGCATTTACAAGAGAAGTTCTAAGGGAATTTTATAAGCAATGGCATAGTGAAAGTTGACATACTAAGTCTTTCTAGTTTAAATAAGTTGTCTTTGCTGTCAGGTGCTATATGTATGCTTGTCTTCATAAAGCTTTCACTGGCAAGGACTCTCTAAGAGGGGTGGGGCAAAAATGACGAAACCTACGGGTTCACGCATCAACCGATGTCTAGGATAAAAATGCTGGTGGAAAGCCTACTTAATTATTTTTATGCATCATCAGTCTCTCTGCCTTCTTTTTCCTGAAGGCTTCTTTCTTCACCTGACACTCGTGTGTCCCCTACATCCTTCTCCTTTTTGTTTTCTCACCCTGTCATGCTCTTGTATGGATGAGCTGCTGGTAGAAGTGTGTGTATGTGCAAGGATTTTTGCTTAGGATTGTTAGTTTTATACTTGTTTAGGAAGTCTTTGGAGAGATATCAGAGGGGGAAGGTCTGAGTGCATGCATGCAAATACAGTAAATACACTTTAATAGGTACATCATGCTGGTACTGTGCTTGGATCCCATTTCATCACAACGCTACCATTGGAACGTGGCAGCAGAAGTTGAAACCAGGCAACGTTCTCCCAATCCCCTGCCCAATATGGCTGATACAGATTCATCATACAGATTGTAACCTCAGCTACCAGTTTCCTTAGCTGACAGGTTTGGCACCCAGTGTGGTCGCCTGCTACTGTAGACCATCTGCATCACGATTAAGCTATGTTGTAATGACTGTTTATTTGGGTTGCTGTTGCTTTTCTATTAGCTCATGTTGATCTGACCCATACTCTCTGACCTCTGGCAACAACAAGGCAAATTCCGATAGATTAGCAGGAATTTCTGAAACACTCAAACCCGCCTATCCGGCATCAACAACCATGCGATGTTCTATGCACCTAAAACAGCGTTTTTTTCCTATTCTGATCCTCTGTTTAACCTTGAACAGGTCATCTTGACCATATCTACATGACTAAATGCATGTAGTTGCTGCCATGCAATTGTCTGATTGGACATTTGCGTTAAAGAGCAGTGAAATAGGTGTATTAGTAAACTGGCTGCTGAGTCCAATGTAAAACATTTCATCTGCCCCAAGGAGCTCTGTGTCTCCTGGGATGCTCACTGCCCTGCTCTCACCTGCTCTTCAACAGAGCTTAGCAAATGCAACTGTCACTCCTTATCTTTTTCTTCTTTGATATACTGTTGCACTTAAATTCCTTCCCTTAAGTACCTTTGACCAGGTAGTCACAAAAATGGGATCAATGGCATGCAACTGAAGCAGCGTCTTGTAAAATACAAACAGGGATTTGATGCAGCGCTGTTGAATTTTAACTGCAAGATCTAGATTATAAGATGTGTGTCTAGGCACGTGGGTGGGAGAGGGTTTAAAATGCTGATGCATTTCCATGTTAAGCTCATGCTCTGAGGACATGTAAAATAAGCAGCAGTGAGAGTTTACACAAGAGAAAGTGCAGCAGCCCGACACACTCTCCATCCTTCTTTCTGCCCACTGTGTGCTTGCAGGATGGGCCACACCCAGTCCAGCGCCAGACAGGCAGTCTGCCCTGACTCTGTGGTTTAGCTGCCTGACTATATATGGAGATGAAATAGCAGGTTTGAGCCTTCACCCCCTTGTAAGGCCTTTGGGACAGAGGCCTCAAAACCGACCAAAGACTTAAAACAGCTCGTAAAAAGTTACTTCCCCAGAGCCAAGATGATTATAGTCTAGAACAATGCCACAATGCAAAATGAATGAAAAACCAGTAGTGGAGAGGGGGATTTCTGCTATACTTGACACATTTTTTTGTCTAATTTATATTTTATATTCTATAACAGGGACATTGACAACCATGTGCAGTGCAAAGAGATTTCCAATATTATTCCTTCAAAATTACATCTCAATAAATGGCCCTGGTGTTCTGGTAGTGGGTATTATTGAGCTAATCGGCAGATCAGCCACGTCAGCATATGCATTCAGTTCCTTAAATCAGTTTACAATGATGAATGGCCCTCATTTAGCCCACAGCTGGTCTTGTGCTGAGTGCCGTCCCTGTGTTTGGATTTGTCTCTGTCTCTGCATTTGGAAGGCTGTTTTTCGACCAAGCGTTAGATGGGTGATGCACCCTAAGGGGGAGTGGAAGGCAAAAGGTTACCCTATACAGAAAGTAACTATATATGAGCAGCTCAGGTTGTATGGAGGTTAAGCAGAAAGCCAAACCAGCAGCCCACCTGTAGCCTGTTAAAAATGACTCAGTGCACACCAGTGCTGGTTTGGCAACTACTGGTATAGGGGAAACCAAATCGAGTCTGGCCTGATGTGGCTGTACCACAGAAGAGAGTTTAACCACAACTAGAGTCACTATTTTGTCTGCCTCCGCCAAAAAAAGTTTAAAGTTAACAAACCAAACTAACAGCACAGTCTTTTCTAAGCTTGAGCGACATCACACTGATGGTTAAGATTTCTATGCAAACGAGAAAGCAGCAGTGAAGAAAAGATCTCCGCTTGATTGAACCATATCAGCACCCCCGCGTGTAACAGAGCAAGCTTTCTTTAAAGGCTTATCACAAGGTATAGCAATGCTGCAGTCTACTGTTGCGCCCCACTGTTTATCTATCAATGAGGTGCTCAGCAGCTGCAATTACTGAGTTTCTGACTGTGTTTGTGCAAAATACAAGAGGTTTTTGCTGGCTGGATCAGCTTGGATTGGGGATTTTCTGTAGAAGCTTCTGACATCTGGATCAGTGGCAGCAGGTTTTTGTCTGTGTCTCCAGTTTGAGTAATGGGCCAGCACACGGTTCCAGTGCAGTGTTAACTGAGACGGAGGACAGTTTAATATGCAACATCTAACAGCAAATTTGCCTTGCTCCTAAACTTTTGGACAATTTCTTAGGAATGAGAAAAGTCCCACAGTATCTGCTTTTGCCTGCATAAATCATAATACTCACCATGGAGTCTCGTGGTGATTTGGACTCTATGAAGCCATATTAAAGACGTGATACAGTTAACGTGACTTATTGTTCTGATTAAATGTGTTACCGTCTACATAAGCTATCTTCTGTCCTTCTTCATGTAAAATCTTACCTAGTCATTCACACGTCAAAGTCCACATGTCCACATGCTTTTGCATTCACCAACACTGTCTCCATGTTACAGGGTCCACTAGTTGTCATTCCAGCTCAGTGCCTAATCACTCACCGCAATTACTGACGCGCGAAGCTGTCCAATCACCACTATGTCTCAGGTGGAGTCACTAATTGAAAGGTATCACTTAATGCTGTTTGCATTCAAGGGCTGGAAATATCTCCTCCATTCACTCCACCTCATGCCAACATAACAAAAGGCAAGCAATTATCTGCTGCAGTGCATCAGTGGCTCACATACAATGCTGCTGTCCATACACAGCCATCCTTTGCATTCAGACTAACTCTAACTTTCCAGTAGTATGAAATTATGACAAAATTGAAAACACATTGTAGTAGAAATGCATCAAGCCAACAAAATACAGATTTAAATTAAATGCGAGGATAATATGTGACTGCATGCAACGATACCTTTGAGCAACTTTAGATAAATTATTATGTTTACACATAATTAATAGGCAAATTTGCAAGTGAATTTGTAACTAGATAAAGTCAACATAAAGTTATCTGTCAAGCACATTGGGGGATTAATTGCATCCTTTCACGAAATGTTTTGGTGTGACTCACGAAGTTGCTTCAACAAATATTTTCACATCATGTCAAATCAAAAACACTCGCAGAGACATCAAACCCTCACAGTACTTCACAATAATTTCAAAGGCCTGTTAAGTCAACCTTGTGATATAATTTTGTACAGTCACATATCACACAGCGGGGCCACTGGCCCAGTCTCCACTAATGAAATAGAATCTTTGAGCTAATCTTTGAGAACTGAAGGTTGATAATGATGAGATATACAAAGGCAGTCTTCTCTTATTAATACTTTATGTTGTTATTTGTTTCCACCGTCTTACTCTCCGGATCAGAGTTCAGGCATAACCCCTTTATCCTCCCAATATCATGACCTTTTTGCAGGATTAAAATTATGTCCATTGCAATAATCTTGTTTGTGTTTTAATTAAACAGTACGGCGCTAGAAGCTCCCTCCTAAGCCTCAACACCTTCAACAAAAGCACTCCGGACCTACCAACCCCAAAACGCCTGGCATCACCAACTTCTCTGATCCTTTTTTAATCCATCTCAGTCGACGATCGCTTTCATATACGAACTACACACAACGTGTAGAGAATCCTGTCCGAATATTGTCAGGTAGTTACTCTGTCACGCATGCAGATCAGGAGGAGATGTGTTGTCACTGGGAAAAAACAGCACTGAAATGACCACATGCTGACCTTTGCTTACCAGGCGAGAATTCACGCAGATGCTTTTTCGCTGCTATCTCTCTGTGTTTAGGAGATCATTCTCACTAGAACCAAAACACCAGTTCTAACCATAGCAGCAATTCTGTGGGAGAAATAGCTGTGCCAAGTTAAGATGACAGGTACTTTTGAAAAAAGCAGGAAAGCGCTGAAGTTTTCTGATTGGGTATCAGGCGGCTCTGTGATGTTGGGCCCCTCATCCATAAACAAATATGTGCTCCAGTTTAAGATGCATCTTTGCCTTGTGAGGGGAATCTTCTGGAGTGCAAAGCACAATGGGAGAAGATCACATCAAAGGCTTGATCTTCAGAGGGTCTCCAGAGAACAACCTCTTTCTTTTCTCACTTTCAGAACTAGTTTCTGCACACGTTGTACCCAAGTGAAGTTTAAAAAGAGCCTTAAGTACATACAATTCTGTAGGTGAGCTCATTCCCAGTGTGAATAGAGTGCCGACGTTTGAGATAATGATTTCTAATCAATTGTGGCGATTTCACAAATCTACTTGTAATTATCTGGGTGCAACAATGTCGACATGGAATCCCGTTTGACAGATATGTATTCCAGAACACAGCAATAAAAAAACTGAGAATTCAAAGTCTGACTGAACAAGAGTATTTGATCGGGTTTACAAATCGAGTATTTGATACATTCAAAAAGAATTTTCTTGTTCTGTCTTGATCTTTAGACTGGCCTTTGATTTTTCTGACTAAAACTTTGGACACTCATTATTGACATGCATTCATCTGACTGCCACTCTATAAAACTTATGAAATGTTTTTTGATTCATGGCAGTTCCACTGAGATGTATTTGTCAGAATGAATTACATCAAAGGTCCCACACAGCGATATAAGGCTGTCTATTTTCTTGTATATCTGTCTTTGTGGTACAAATTTAGATAATTAGAGGATGTTTTTAAAATAACAGGACATGTTGGCTGGTCCTTGCTTCTTGAAAAGGCTGTTTTGCCTTAGAACCAACTCAATATGTTTATGCAATAAACATATTATTACTATGTTTTATATATTTGTTATTTGTATATATTTTCATTTCAGTATATTCTTGCTTTATATCATTATGAAAATCGAAACCAAAGGAGAAAGCTGTGTATATGAGAGTGGCCTGGTCTGTATTCTGGTCCTGTATGTGCTTGATCTATCGTTACGTTTTCTGCAGGTGCAACCTAAGCTTTGTCAAGGAAGCAGTTAAATTATAATAGTGAATAAGTATTTCCAGATGAAAACTTTATATAAGTGCTGTAGCATTAGTGATTTAAACTACACATTTTTGCTGTAAATTGGATGAAATTGAGAAGTTATGCAATCTTTTACTTAAACTGTAAAATAATGTTCATGTTAATGTTCATGTCTGATACTGTAAAGTCCTAATATTAGGTTCAGAGGATGACATCAAAACATAACTGATCCAGATATGGAGTTGATACTCTCAACAGTTTAATTTAGACTGAAACTCAGCATCTTCTCAAAAATTCATTATTTTGTCCAATAGTTGAAGCATTAGGACTTTTTCAAAACAGACATTCAGGCCATGATCCTTGGCAAAAACTCATTTAAAGGGGAAAAGAAAATGTCAGAGATAGAATAAAAAGATACTTAAACATGGATGTTCCATCACACACCAGCCTTCTGAAGGATCCAAGAGGAAACACCCACTGATATCAAACATGGGAATGATTGATGTGTTCCTCACATCTGTCCACTCCATATGGAAGTAAGAAAGTTTCCCTGCCATCAGAGGTCCCAGTGGACATAATGAGAAGCGCAACGCAACTTTGCTTCAGTTAATAGAAAGAAGCAGTGAAGTGGAGAAGGAATTGCACTTTCTATTATGTGTTTCGCAGCAGCTCTTCAGGCAAATATCTTTCGCATTTAGTGTGACAATATAAACAAGCATCTTTTCATTGTACGACGAAATTAGGTGCAAGTCTTCCAGTGTAACATAAAACATTACAACAATACAAAAACCTGAACTTTATATTATCATACAACATACAACATTTTGTAACATAGTGCACTTGTCCTAACACTTAGCTTAGCTGGTGCTAGCATAGAGCTTAAAGCCTTAATGTAAACATAAGACCTAGTTTTACTGTAAACATGAATGGTGTACTGGCTCAGATTAGATTGACCACTTAGCAGTGTTCAGCATGGTGACAGCTGAAGGATAAAAACTGTTTCTTAGTATGTTTGTTTTTGTCTTAATGGATCTAAAACGTCTGGGGGGGGTTCAAACAGTGCATGTCCTGGGTGTGATGGATCCTGAAGAATTTTCTTTGCATTCCTGAGACAACAGGAGCTGTGAAGACCTTCACGTGAGAGGAGAGGACAGCCAACTATCTTCAGAGCGACCTTAATGGACCTGTGGAGCTCTTTTCTCTTTCTTCTACTGTGCAGCTGGAGAACCATGCGACAGTAGACCATGATGCTCTTGACCGTGGAGCGGTAGAAGGACACCAGCAGTTCTTCTGGGATGTTCTTCTTGATAACTCTCAGAAAGTATAGTCTCTCTTGGGCCTTCTTCACTATAAGTCAGTACAATTGGCCTGTAGTCATTAAGGCTAGTGATGGTCTGTTTCTTGACCCGAGGTACTATGACAGAGGATTTCAGGCAGGGTGGAACAGTGGACTAAGACAGAGAATGGACTTGTTGAATATCCTGGTAAAGACCCTAGCCAGTTGGTCTGCACAATCCTTCAGCACATGCCCTGAGATGCCGTCAGGTTCAGTTGCCTTCCGTGGGTTGATCGAGCGCAGCATGCGCCTCACTCCGTGCTTTACTGGTAGCAGAGTGGCCGGCCTGAGCGCCGTCTGTGGCTGCTCACTGCTCCCCCCAAGGGGGGATGGGTTAAATGCAGAAGAACACATTTCACTGCAGG
>JAUMTR010000011.1:11578955-11654523 GCA_032270685.1 Microctenopoma stevenorrisi | reverse complement strand
AGAACACATTTCACTGCAGGTTGTACACTGTATAAGATTGTATGTGACAAATAAAATTTGTATTTGTATTTGTATTTCCCACAGTGAAGACGTAGTTGATATTAGTAAATGGGGTTGATGTTAGTGTCCACCTCAGACCTGGCAAAGTAGCATTTGAGTTCCTCTGCCAGTAATAGATCCCCTCCCACAGTTCCAGTACAGGTCCTGTAGCTGGTCATGTGCTGGATGCCCGGCCACACCTGCCTGCTGTTATTGCTGTCCAGATGTTCCTCAATCTTCCTCCTGTAATCTGACTTGGCCTCTCGGATGCCCCTCTTCTGACTACCACGGGCTGTGTTGTAGAGGGCCTTGTCACCAGACCTAAAAGCAGTATTCCTCTCATTCAGCAGCCTCTGGACTTTTGTGGTCATCTAGGACTTCTGATTGGGATAAATGGGAGTCTGTTTATCCTCTGTGACAATGGCTGTGCAATTCTTGGTGTAGCACATTACACTGTTACTAAATAGCTCCAGGTCTGGGTGTTCAAAAATGTCCCAATTGTTCCTACTGAAACAGTCCTGCAGCTGCTGGGAGGCCCCCTCAGGCCAAGTTTTAACTTTCCTTGTGGTGCTAGGGGCCGCTTTTCAGAGTGGGAGGTATGCCGGGAATAATGTAGCCCTGTTTAATGTTTGTGTGGACTTTATCCAATGTGTTACCTCCTCTAGTAGCACATCTGACATATAGATGGTGAGGTTGGGCCTCCATAATCCCTGTGATCCAACCTATTCTTCTTCAGTCAGCTGTTTTCTCTGCTCTGCTGACAGCAGCTGTACTGCTGATTTCTGGCTATTCTCTCTATCGTAAGTAACCAGCTTACATAAAGCCAGCCAGACTTGTGCCATCTGACATGTGGCATCGGCGACTTAAACCAGAAGGTGTTTAAGAATTCTGTGGATATATTACACTTAGAGCACAGGTCTCACATTTGTAGGGTCATAAGTCCATCCTCATCTGCATCCTAATTCTGCTGTTAATGCAGCAATGAAAGAATGTCAGCACCAATGAAGATTTGTTCCCTGTTACATGACATGGTTGAACTGATCACAGAACAGAGGCCTGCCACCTCACTGGAGGTGTGTTATCAGGCTGAGGAGGAAAGACGGGAAAACTAGCCTAATCAGTTGTGCAAAGCGAGTCCCCTTGAGTTAGAAAGTGAGAACAAAGCACAATGCGTGGCAGGGTGTTGGCTGGAGAGTGGTATGAAGACAAAGCAGAGAAGAAAGATGAGGGAAGGAAGAGAGCGGTCTCTTGGGCATGAAGAAACCTTGAGGGTTGACTGTGGGCCCATTTTTAATTGGCAGGCCAGTGCATGCCTGGATGACCACCAAGCAGGACTAGCAGAGATGACCAGAGGGCAGAGTGGGCACGCCACCACATGGCACTAGTTTCCTCCCACAACCGTCGTCCTAGCCCTTCCTGAGTGTTCCCACAATCCCACAGGCAATTCCATCTGCTTCTGTTGTTCCTCTGCTCTCATTAAGAAGGACTGGCTGGGCAGCGGCACCACAAAACACACCCAGACAGGATAGGTGCCAAGCCCTGCAAATATGCCATACATGGCAATGCATCTCATTGACCCAGTAGGGTAATATCCAACTGCAAAAAGCCTCAGGTTACAGTACATATCATTATGAGCTAGAAAGACTCCAAATCTCTACTGGTTTGAATTCTAAAAGCACCTGAGATATTGAAAATAACACATTAAAACTTTGAAATCACCCAAAGTTGACTGTAAAAGTGCGGAAAGTATGGAGAACTTTATGATATAGAAGACAAAGTGGAATCCATTTTTATCCTTATTTTATATTTATTGCTTCAGAATAAAGACAATAGAAATTTTATTGTACTGCACTGTGGTAAAGCTTTAAAGGCTTTAGACAAAGAAGGGAGTGTTTCTCCGGAGAAATGAACCTTGAAGAAAGTTAGAATAACTAAAATGAGCATTACTGGCGTCATCCAGACAAAACACAACCAAAACCAAAAGCGTCCCACTTCCCTCCCGACCCAGAGAAGCTTGTGTATACATTTCCCTACCACAAACACAGTTTTCAGTCCAGGGCTCGATGGCCATCTATTATCAAGTGTTTATTTAACCCCAGGGAAGTAGACAAAACAGGACATCGACAGAGTTGCCTGGGATGGTTTATTTGGATTTCAAACATTGAGAACGGGAGACAGTCAAGCGACATAAAAAAAAGAGAAAAACTGCCAGGGTCCACTAACGTAAGCTAATTTGTGTTTTTACTGCGTTTATCACACTTACCGTAGAGATTCTTGAATCTGATCTTAATAGCTTAATGGAGGTGTGTGTAGACCCGATTAAACTGCTGAAATGAGTGGAAGATGTCATATATAACACTAACTAACTACAACCACCTAATGGGGTGAATATAACATGCATATACAGTGCTGTAAAAAAATATTTATATATAACTCAAACTGAACAAACCCAAGCATATCTTCCTCTGACCACTGGAAGGCCTGGCCTAGAGTCTATTGCTTTTCTTAATGATGCTATGAATTAATTTGAAATTATATTTCATGCGTTAACTAACCTTTTCTTGGTACGGTACTTTACTTGAGGTTATTGATGATGCTTTTTTGTATGCTGTGTGCACAAACACAGCACGTATGATTTGCTGTGGTCTCCTTTTTCCTTTCCTTCTTACATCTTGTCTCTTTTTTTTCCCCTCCAACCAGAATATGTATATTGATTCTGCATGTGCTACCAAATGCCTGTAGAATGGCTGACAGATAGACAGTACCTAGTCTAATTAAAATCCCTAAAATTGGTGCCACCATAATAAAACACTATATTTATACAAAAGGTTCTGACAGCTTTAGAACTCTTGAAGCTGAAGGGGCATAATTATTCAATTGTTTCTCATAAGAAGATTTGTGCTTCTTTTTTTGCCTTCACTGGTTTTGCATTTGTTAAATGTATCTAAGACAAATGACTCTGCTTCGCTGGGCTCCCTCTCATGAATGAATAACAATGTTAATCAGTAAGGGCTTTGTTCATGGGCGCTGCATGCTGAACAAGTGCAGCGAGCCCACCTGACCCTTCTATCAAATCGACACAATACCAACCCTAAATCTTCAACTGTGGGCACTTCTGCCATGCAAATTAATTTACCTGACTCCAAATACCAGGGAACCGGAGTTTAATCACACAGTGCGGGGATTGTGAAAAACTCTTCTTTCGCTTCTCAGGGTCACTTCGAACCACCACTGCCAGAATCGGGCTGGGAAAATAAAAAGGATTTGAGAGAGTTTTCTTTAGAGCATGACAGCGAGAAGAGAGCTTAAGTGTGATTGGGGTGAAGAGGCATGAATTATAACAGTGACTTCTTATCCCCGGTGTAGGTTTTACCCATCTCTTGTTTCAATTAGCAGAAGGGAGTCAGACCGACAGTATCTCTGTAAATCCAAAACTACTTCACCCCAATTGTTTCAGGAGCACGAATTGATCAATTCTCCCTTCATCTTTCAGATTTTTAGCTACATAATGCTCTTGTTTCATCTGCTCTTACTTTTTTTCTACCATCTTTTCTATTCCGTTTAAAGTTGTCATTTTAAATTAGCTGTGGAGTAGAGGCTTGTTCAAGGTTATATAACAAAGGGCATTCTTAAGGCCGATGGACAACAGTTAGAGATTTGCTCCAGAGGTTCTGCACTGCACAGTGACCCTGACAGTGAGAGGTTTGGATGATTCTGTCACAGTCATGCATCACTATGCCAAATTTGCTAAACTATCTCTCAAATTCATAATGGAATGTCTTTAAGCTGACAGCCGGGTCATTTCAAGTTTAGACGGGTAACAATTAGAGGTTTGTTCAAGATGAGTTTGTGTTTACCTTGACTAAATGAATTTGTTAAGTACATTTCTCCTAAGATGGCCTGAGTATTTGTTTCAGACCAAACCTCACTAAACAATGGCGTGTGCCCGGCCAGATCTCTCTTATAAAGATTAACTTTCCACACCACGGCGTGCATATGCTTACATGCCTTCTCCTCACTACTCACAGTGTGAGGGAATACTGCTCATTTAAACGTCCTACCACAGAGCCATGGGTGATGCTGTCTATGTCTGGCCTGAGGGCAGAGATACAAATGTTCCTACATTTTTCACTCACAAGACAGATAAAGAGAGCATGGGCCAAATACGAGGTACAGGTGGGTGCAAAGCTGGTTGGATTATTCAGCACAATGGTAATATAAGTAAAACTCTTTCAAACTGAACGTAAATTCAGAAGACAAGAGGATGAAACAGAAAAAGAAACCTGGGGCATGTATGGGTGGATGATGGAGATGTGAGGAACACTTGTTACCGACCTGAGCACAGAGAGTGAAGGAGATGGGGGCAAATAAAACTTGAAAACATGCTACTGCCCAAAGACGAGAAGATGGAAAAAAAAATAAATAAATAAACAGAAGATATTTAGAATTTTAGTGTATTTGTGTAGAGGCATATCATTGTTACAGCGATTTCATCACACTGTGACAGCAGCATATTTTAGAGTGCGCTGTCACACAGACAGTCCCCGGGTCAGCTGAGTACACCCTGTTAGAGGAGACTGCAGGGCACCTAATGAGCAACAGACCCTCCGAATAGCGAACAAGAAAACTCTTGAATACTACAAGAGAGAAGATGAAAGAACAAGAGCCACCCTTTCATCCAGAAACACACATACACACAAACATAAATGTTCCCAGGCTTAATGTGTCTTTCTTCCAGCCTGGTAAGCTGGTATCCATTCACTTTTCCCCCTTTCTATCTTATTCTGCATATGTTCTCTCCTACGTCTTCTTCTCGGCTCTCTTTTGTTGTGCAAACCTGTTATTCGTGGATGCGCCCTCTTTCTCCACATCTGCCTATCTTTCTCTCTCCTCTTATCTTCCCCATCCTTGCTAGAACATAACAAGCTCACTGACTCTCACTCTGTGTGTACCAGTGCTGGCTTGTTTTTATGGGGTGACAAATTATCCCAGAAGAGAACCACGCTGCCACTGCTGAGCAGTAAACAAGAAGCCTGCCTGAGTGGAAAAATACAGGTTTAGGACCTTCACTGCGACTGCTTTCCATACTGCTTCCTTTCACCCGGTTTCTGCCTTCCTCTAGCCTCAGAAGCATGCCCACTGCTTCCACATGGCTCGTGCCCAGCAAGCACAGGCATGGTGCAATGAGCCACAGCTTAACAACCATCTCAGATACTGACAGTGTGATTGCTGCTAAAGAAATGGAGCAGAATGGTGACTAGTGAAGCCAAAATGACAAGTCAACAGGCCTGAGAGTGGGCGATCACTGGGTAATGAAACAGTAATATTTTCTGTCAGCTGGAAGTTAAACAGGATGCAGGGATTGTAACTTACTACACTATAACCCAGTCAACATGGTCACAGACTATAAGTTGAATTAGGGTTGTTTTGAGTGAGAATTAGATGTGGTGACACAATTTATCTCTACAAAAATAAGAGTCTTTTCAATGAGAGCTTGAGTGGAGCATTGAGTCTCATGCAACAGCTAGATTGATCCCTTAAAGTTGCATATTGTAGCTTTAACTTGGTGTTTACTCGTTTTCAAACATATAACCAAGCCATAATACCTAATGTTTTATATGCAATATCTATGACCTTTTACTAGTCTTAAATTGACCAAATTTACCATGTGTTGTGGAAAATTCTAGTCCAGTGATAAGGTAAGAAAACAAACCTTCAATGGTACTGACTCAAGTATTAAAGAATTAGTCAAACCAGTTAATCAAACTGCCAGGGAAAGGTCCATCACACACACATGTAGCAACACTGCATAGCTCAAGTCCGCAGAGGTACCTTCCTGTGCATTATTCGTCCCTTCATAAATCAATTCCCAGAGACTGTCATGAGGGCAGAGGGCATGGCAATAATCTCCTACACAGTGTCATACCAACAGCTTCTACCCTTTTCCTCCTACTCAGGCTAACAAATTACAATCCAGCTATGAGAGCCAAATAATACGGAGTAAACAAAAAACCATTTCATGAACTCCTAACGGGAAAAAAAGCCCTTAGGGAAGGGTAAATATATTATACGTTAAGTAGGCTCCATAGTAATGGTGACATCTTAATTATGGAAAAAGGCTGCACGCCCATGGGGATAGGAACTATCACTATAGGGCAATAAAATTACAGGGACATGTCTGGAGGGGAAATTAATGTAAATTGACATACTGTAAGTACAAAATGCATACCGGCTTTTATAATGGACAACAGATCAAACAATGAGAGTTACATTCAGCACATGGTCTGCCACATTGAACGATAAATTAGACCCTAGAGCCATTAGTCATGTGTGACCCAGCCAGGCATAATCAGAACCTAATTCAACAGAGATACCACCACTGAGGCCACAGCCCGGTCCTCATTAATCACTGCAGCATCAGCTACAGCACCGCCTATGGCTTTAGTCTTTATTAATGGTATGCCACTTTAACTCCCTCTGCTTCTGGTCAAGCTGCACCACTGCTAAATGGCAAAGATCAAAACCCAAAGGGGCAACAAGTGGTCTCCAGAATAAACCATGCAGGGATTATTTAGGCCATGTGACTAATACAGTGACTATTACTACACTAAAATGCTCTCATTAATTAGATTTTTTTTAAGTACAAAACAGCTTAAGAGCTCAAAATCAGGTGTCAAATTATCAGCTACTGTTCTATCTGACTCTGTCGTTTTCCTTCTCTGAGATAGAGAATCTGCTAAATATAGGGAGAAAGAATGTCTTGGGAATGCAGTTGCTCTGTGAATTCATTATGCAGGAACGATGCCATTGACACAGATTTCTGAAGTTTGGGGAATTTTATTTGTCATTTTGTGGGCTTTTATACAGTAAAACAGAACATGTTTCTGAGCTGCAGATTGGAAAGTGGTTCTGTAATTAATATAATGTGAGAAGTTACTAATTGATCCCATGGGCCAGTCTAAACCTTGGTTCCTGACTTCTCTCTATCATCCACAGTAAAGGCCTAATGACCAAATAAATATTCATCAGGATTTAGTGAGTTTAACCCAGTTTTATTTTTACATTTTCACAAACACGTATTGTGTGCTGCTAAATTACAATAAGGGAGGTGATTTATGCTAATGTTATTATTCAAATGTGTTTAGGAATTTATTGTTTTCCTTATAATCTTTTTTTTGGGGCTGTTTACTTTGTTTCTTATTCAGCTCAGTTAATCCCGACTGACTTTAAATAAAGTGACAGAGATCTGGTTTTTAATAATATATAGGTGGTAATACTCATTTTCCTCCAGGGCCCCACTTTTTGTGACTGGCTTTGTATATTAACCAAGTGGAGATTGCAGAAATTTTCCTTGCTCAAGTTGAAACATTTTCAACTATGTCTCCGCCGCCTTGGGCAAATCTGCATCAGTGTACCTCTGTTCACTTCTTTCCATTGACTTTCGTATCCAATTACGCTTCTTCAAAATATTATTTTGTGTTGTATAATTCAACTAAAGGGCAGCATTTATCAGATTTGCTATTGAGTGAACTAGGGCAAGTTTCCTCTCACTGTGAACGCAGAATGATTGGGAAGTTCAAAATAGAAAACCTGGAGTGGCCTGGAGCAGAGTGATTACAGAATGATTTGAGCGTGGAGATGAAATTGCTGTTGTTCCATTCTGCTCGTGTGTGTATGTGTGTGTTCCACTGCAGCACATAAAACAACCGCTACTGTTTCAGCTAAGTCCCCGTCAGTTGAGTGTCTCTCAGGTACCTTCCCTTCTGAAAAAAAGAATACATGCTCAGGACTAGTTAAATTTTTTTAAGTCCCTTAATAGCACTAGTCCTTTGGGAAGCACTTTTCCAGCTTCAGTTAAAATATAGACCTATATATTTTTTAATGATTTCATTATTTTGGTTGTCATGTTTTTCTTGTTGTTGTTTCTGGTTGTTCTTTTTTATTATTCTAAAAAAATACGAAGGTGTGCACGCCATAACTTCTGTCCCAATAAAGGCTGTTGTAGTGGTCCCATTAGAACACATGGCAGCTTTACTATACCTAGACTTAACTATAGTAAGTAATTTAGCCCTAAATCAAGATGCTGCAGTCAAAGTCAGGACCTCCACTCCAGACAGAGCTCACTGTGCATAGAACCGATGGGTACTAGAAAAATAAGTAAACTATAAGTAAACAAACTGTTGTTGTTGATTTGTTTGGTTTTCTTTCAATTGTTTTTTCTTCTTTTGTTTTTTTTGTTCAATTTTAGATTTATGAAACATGCCAAAAAAGGTCGGCTAACAACAAGGGGGAAATCAATGTCCCTATTTTAGCAAAAAGGACAGATGTGTGTATATTTACACATTCATTACAATTATTTCTGAATAAGGCTCCATCAGAGACATGCACGCTGACACACTCCTACATTCACAATCAAACCACCAAACACACAACGATCCCTTTTCTCTGTGATAACTAGCTCCATTTTAGTCAAGCAGCACAAAAAGAACAAAATCATTAGCAAGACATCACAGAGCAATGAAGGTTTATCAGAACGAAAGCCAGAGAGGCGATCTAGAGAGAATAATGTGAGAAAGAAAAGAGTAGGGTCAGACTAAGGGGGCAGGGAGCCGTAAGGCAGGGGGTGAGGAGAGAATAAAAATGACGCACTCAATCAGTCTTCACTATAAGAGGCCTCTCATTAACTATTCCCATGATAATGACAGCACTGAGGAAGCCACTCGGGCTGTTATCAGAGACAAAGCACTTTCCTCTCTCCGCTCATCTCTACACTTGCTTTCTCCCCACTTTAGTCTCTGGAGAGAATTGCATATTCCTCCCTGTTTTTATTCTCATTTTCGTCTCTCATCTCAAGCGCGAGGCCACCTTAAACCGCTACTGTCATTTCTATACTGTTGTTAAGAAGTTACCCACTGAGAGCAACAGTCTTCTGCAGGAGAAGCTGCCTGGACCAATTTACTGTCAAAATCCAACAGTGCAATTATTTCACATTTTCCTGGTTACCATTGGCGGTACCTGTAATCTTTATAAAAGCTGATCTATATCGATATTGAACTGCACACATTTACTAACTAGGTAAAGGTATAATACTAGGTATAAGTTGTTGTATCTGTCTTCGCACACCGTTGATCACTTCACCACTGCTACTATTCATTACAGGTGTAGAGAGCTTTTGAGTCACCACATACTTCCATTACATGGTCCGTGTAACAATATTACATGCATAGTTGAGCCAGTATGACAATATGAGGGCCAACATCGGAGCAGGAAACCTATATCAGATGCCTTACAGAAAGCACTAATTTCCTTGAGCTTCCAGAAACACATGTAGCTACTACAGCCTGTGCATTGATCCACTACAGTAAGTACTGAAGCTGCTTGGAGAGTAATTTCATGCCAGGTAGGCTCTCTCCTCTCTCCTTGTCTCCTTGATCACCCATGACTGTGTAACCAGACCCGTAGGGCTCCTTCACAGCAGGTGCTCAGTTAGCGCCTAACCCCCCACGCCCTCTTGCCCACCCACACCACTCCCCTAGCATCCCATCCAACGCACATGTTCCCCGCAGCATTAAGACGCAGCACTGCGTTACAGTTCTATTAGCTAACTAATCTGAGAGAACTTTATTTTATTAGCCCCTTAAGACTCATGCCAAGGCCCTTTTCATCCTTTATAGATTCAGTAGCTGAGCAGGCTCTGTCTCTATGCCCCCTCCCTCTTCGTCCTGTCTCTCTCAATCTTTCAGTTCCTCCATCTTGCATGCTTGCTCGCCCCTTCTCACACAGTACTGTTTAGTAGTACTTGCAGAGTGCTGTGCATCACAGACACATGTGCGCACACACACACAAGAAAAAAGTCTCTTCTCAGCTGAGGCCTACTGCAGGCCAAATGAGCAATATAATAGACGATATATGAAGAATTGAAAGGCAAGCAAACACGCAGCAGAGACCTTCAGTTTCCAGCAAAATGCACCTCCAGTTGCAATTTAAACATTCAGCTGTGTACTAATGGCCCCGCTGACACCCATTGTCGGCATTTGCCTTAGATGGTTTCTACCCTATCTCGCAGCTTGCTCTTCTCCATCATCCAACAGCCACACGCTGAGGGTGTGGGCGGACGTGAGGACTTCTGCTTAAAGCTCACCACCAGTGATCAGCGGTGGAAAGGCAGCCCATGACATGATGAGAACTACAAGTTCCCCCGTGAAAAGGCTGGCTCGTGATGAGCTTCATCTGAATTCATATGCAAAGTATGTGCATGCAAACAGACGTTTCTGGTGAGTTTGAATTCTTTAAAATACCAAAATACAGTGTTCCTCAGATTATGGCTCTAGGTGTTTCTAGAAAATGTTGGTTCATGGCATACTCATTGTTAATTCTAGTCTAGTTCTTCATGACAATTAAATCACATTGCAGAAACCTTACGAGTTAAGTCGTACAGAGAAGGCAGCAGGGGCTAGCTTTGTATCAGCAGGTGTTTCGCGACCTTGAAGACACTCCCCCATTACTGTGCTTCTTCATTATCTCAGCTACAGTATATGACTGTGTTGGTGTGAGGCTTTGGTGGAGGAAGATCAGAGAAAAACAGAAGTGACATCAAACAGAGGCCAGATCCCTTCTGCATAGTGCTGGAGGGGAGCTTGGACGTCTTGCTCAATATAGAAGGGCTGAAGGCAGGGCAGCCCAGAAAAACGCGTGGCACATACTGACTACATGTACACTTACACAGGAATAAATCACTGAAGGCACGTTCAAAAAGACTGACAAAAAAATCGCACACAAGCACATGACAGAAACTGTAACACTGCCCTCAGAGATGTCCTAATGATATCAGAGGGCAAAGTGTGTGGGCATTCTTTGATATAGCCTCTTTGCCTCCTTCAAGAAAGAAGCCGAGCAGAGAACATGGAAGACGGAGAGAAAGGATAAGAAAGGAATAATTGTCCTTCTACACAAAAAAAGGCCAGTGGCGAAGGCTCTGCACAGTTGACAGTCCACTGCTGTCACAGTTACCGCTCAAGCTCTGGCTGAACAGTAAGGCTGGTTTGGCTAGAGAGTCTGCCGCAGTCCAGCAAACGGTCTCTGAGAGCAGCCAAAGACAGATCCAGCGTGCCCGCCTGGTCTGCCAATCCAGCTGCCAGCATTAACCGTGTACATCCGCCACATCTGCCTCCCCACATACAGTAACCGAGTGAGAGAGCTAGTTTCTGATCAGAGCTGTCAATCACAGTTCAAAGCCTCCTCTCCCAGTGATACCAGAGGTACAGAAAGTGTCAGCCAAAGAGAGAACGGTGCAAAACATGAAAATCCCGTAAGAGCTCTGTTAGTACAGCATCAAATGTGTTTGTCAGCTGGTACATCATTGCAGCGAACCACCCTATCCTTTTCCTGCGAAGGTGTCTTGCGGCCCACCGAGCACAGTTGACTTCACTGGTCATGAAGGATTGCAAGTACACATTTATTTTGAGTGATCCGCCAAGCCTTCGTGGGCCAAAAGATCAAGGCCTATGTTTGTCTGCGGGGAAGCAGCTGCAGAGGTCAGCAAATGACAGTTGGGAGAAACTATTGAACCGGGACTTACTGGATGCAAAATGAAAAAAAAAAATAAATCAATGTTCAACAGAAAATATTCTGTTTCAAGTTTTTTCGTTGAAAGGTGGCATTCAGTCTTTTGCTGTTGCACCACAGTAGTGTGAAAATACTTCTGCAAAGTCATCTCAAAAGACCACTCTGTTTGCAGTTTAAGCCAAGGTAAGATGAGATCAATAGCGTTTTCAGGTCAGCGTGTCTGGGACAAATCTAGGGTCACTTAGCTCAAAGGATGGAGACAAATTTAGCCGTCTCAAAAATTAGACACTGCATTCCAACATCAAAGCTTTTTTATTTCCATACTTTATCTGAACGGTTTGAAGACACAGTTAGAATTCTACTGGACACATTTCACAACCAACACCTTCTGACAGACCGAGTAAGGCTTGTTCAGCAGATTCGTGACGTGTTGTGATTCACACTTTTAGAGGCTGATAAAAGTTTTACCATTTGTGGATGCCACCAGAGCGAAAGAGCACAAACTATTACTGTTATTCTCTTTTTTTCCCCCATTGATTTTTTACACTGAGCTGACAACACATGGGGCGTTATAAAATTCTTACTGCATATCACGGTTTCACAGTATTGCAAAATTCATGTTTTAAATCGAAAAATGTGTTTTGTATTAGTTGATATTTTGATACAAATCCTTGGTATGAACCTTGCGCAGCACTGTGGCCACATATAGGTACCAGACTCTAAGTAACGGGAACTCATTTTGTGCTAGATATCAATCTTCTCATCTGTCTGTGGGTAAAATGGCAAAAAAGTCTTTGTCCTAAAATGTCGAAGTGTTCATTTAATAAAGAACAAATAAAAAAAAGTGTCACATCAGGCTGCTTGAGATACACACTTTCAGCTTAGCCAACAACTTAAACAGCTTCTTCTGCATTTCTAAGTTGTCTCTCCTCCCTATAAGTGTGTGTCTTTTGTGTGTCTGGTGTGTAAAGACTGCTACATCCTCATACAATTATGTGCTGCATCCCACAGGAGAAGAAAGAAACAGATGGGGAGTGAAACAGTGCTGCTTGTCTGCGCTCAGTTCCATGAAGGGGAGTGTGTGCGTGTACATTCATGTGTGTGTGTGAACGTCTTCAGCAAGCAGCTCTCTGACTCTGACGTGTTTGTTTTTTCTGATTGTGTTTGCAAAAATGGGTCCCATGGTGTAAAATGCCATTTTCATGCAGTGTTATATGTTTTAGCACATGAATGTGTGTGTGTGTGTGTGTGTGTGTGTGTGTGTGAATAACAACCACGATGGGGCTGGGGGACTGCGACTGTGTGCGTGCGTTGAGTTGTCTTCTGCTGCCCCTGGAATGGATGAAAGAAGTAGTAATTGGCCATAGCAGGCAACCTTTTCCTCCGCTCTTCAGCATCGCAGTGACTGTATTTGGATACACCGGAGCAATTAGGGAGTGGGAAACACTTCCACTTTTATGTCTTTGTCGGATAATTCCTCACTCAAAATTACAGCATATTGCCACAACTGACAGAGATACATATGCTATTTATTACTGGAACACATCTCTACACAGTCTCCTATGACTTGCTCTGAGTCATCTACTACCACGTACTGCTCCTTGTGTTGTGTTCCTTTCTTACCCATAACTACCTGACACAAAAGGCTATGATGATTATGATGCTTGTGGCATTTACCATCCACAGAACCATATTGTTTTTAAAAGTTGACCATCTGAATGGACAGCTTCAAAAGTGTTTTTTAGGAGCTTACAATGTCCGAGGCGAGATGTTTGCTGCAGTTCTGAACCACATCATGCAGAGAATCAGTACACAGCCTCTATCAGCTCTGAAAGTTTAGTTTGACTTTCAATTAGTGGCAGGGACAAGTCCTAGATTTGTTAACTGGTTTAAGTTCTTATGAATTAATATACTCAGTATGTCAATGTTGCTGCCAACGAGGTCATGGCATTTTCTTTGAAAATCACTGCATTCATCAAACCTTTGTTGTTTCTTTCTCAAGCACATTTAACTCACTTCTTGTGCATTTTATTTTATCCTCCCAGGTTCTCTTCAGGGGAGGTGGCTGTGCGGTCCAGGTCTATCCGTTTGTAGGGGAAGCTACTGGCCTTCTCCCTGATCACGTTCTGTTGCTGTTATTGTCTGCCCTCCTTTTCCCTCTCCACCTTCTACTCATCCCAACCAGTCCAGCCAGATGGCCGTGCACCCAGAGTCTGGTTCTGCTAGAGTTTTCCTTCCTGTCGGAGAATTGTTGGGTTTCTCACTGTTTGACCAGAAGGTTTTGACATAACTATTTAAAGTGCTCTGAGTTGATTTGGTTGTGACTATTATGTCATGTGATCTATTATACGTCTGTAACTTCCCTAGGTCTTACTCTGTATGTCTAGCCTCGCCATTAGTCATGTTGTTTGCTGTAACTACACAAGTGTTCCATCTGCCGCAAGAAACAAACACTGCTAAGACACTCATTAACTTCTTTCTTAAACATAGCCCACACACTGGGTATAAATATTTAAAAGACCATGCTGTAATTTGCCACATAAACAGTAGTGATTCACTGAAGTCACTGTGTTTAGATTTGTGCAGCTTTTATATTCAAGAGTTAAATGCTATAAAGAAAGAGTTGAATAAAACTGAATTCTTCTCTTTTATGTGCTGAACAATATTAAACCACTATAACTATGGTGGGTTGTTTTGTTTTGTTGTTTTTTTTCGATTTTTATAATATTCTACCAGTTCTCTGAGGATTCAAAGACAGACAATAGTAAAATTAGCCTTTTAAGTGGGCTCATTTCATGTAGACTCAGGCTGGGGAGGTAGGAAGTCTGGTTGGCTGTGATACACAGTAGCTTCAGAGTTCTGTCATTTTATGAGAGGTTTAAAGACTTCTGCCAGAGAGAAAAGAAGATTAAGCGAAAGTAGTGGTGCTAGCCAATTCACGGGGGCTGTCCGCACTTCTTTGATCACTGGTGTATATTGTCTTCTAAAATGGCATTAAAAAGGTAGGAGCCCATTCTAGCAGGCAGTTGAGCGGATTGAAAAACAGCCACACAAATTAAAGCTACAGTTTTCAGTAAAAGGTCTCTGACAGCTGTGCCTCCAAATCTCTCACCCCTTTAACTGTCACATAATGCCTGCCATGATGTACTGCATTGCCCAGCCTGTATTACCTATCCATATTATTCCACTAGAGTAAAATATGGTAGGTCACCTGCACAACCACCCCACTTATTTCACACTATGCTACTGTGCCCGCAGGTTAACTAACAGTCCATAAACACAAAATATAGAAAAAGAAAAAGGAAAAAAATGGAAAAATAAAAAAAGCAAGAGATGGAGGGTGAATGTAAAACAATACCCTTGATCACAGCAATTAATCAATTAACCAGAGCAAATCGATACTCCCCACCCAGCTTGGCAGGCTGACAGCACTCAGGTGTAATTAAAATTGTAACTATTGACAAATCAAGATGGATAGAGCACCTCTTGCCTGCTCTGCTGGGCTCTGAGAGTGATTATCTGCGTGTGGCTAATGCACATAAAGGGAAACAAATGCAAAAATGTACATGTTGGTGCAAATTAGTGTCGCACCGAGGAATGTGTGCTAGGTGCTACCATGGGCACCAATTAGTGCGTGTAAGTTGAAGTCAAGTGCAAGTAATGCTGCAGGTCAAAGTCCTGCGTTCAAGGATTCATCTCACGCTGTCACCTTCCATTATCATTTGGCCATTCCTATCAAGCTAACACTGTTAGGTGACTTGGTCATGTGTGAAATGCATCCAAGCAAATGATAATCAAGATGTTAATCAAATGAATCTGCATTTGGGAAAATTTCATTTTAAAGTGAAACGAAGAGTTGAACATGCGCCTTTCTCCCCAGGAGGAAGAAAGACGCATGTTCTTAAGGAATCATAATTAGCAGGCGATATGTGGACAGTAAGCATCTAAACGGATACTAAAGGGAAGGCTAGACGTGGTGTTGGAGACAAAACTGTCAAAGGAAGCAATCAGAAGCTGATTCAGCTGATTACAAATATCAGATGCTTCCAAAAGTTCCACTAAGGTTTTTGATTAGGTTCTAGTTAATTGGCAATGCTCCTACCACTGTTTTGACAGCAATGCTTTCTTTTGTACCTTACTTCCCCTCTGCGTGTCACTCCACATGGTTGAGATGTTTATAAAGTACATCTTTTGACAAGAAATACAACATTTGAACAGTTCTTGGTGTTCACATGATGTCTGGCAGCATTCAGAGCGTACTCTTCAAAAGTAGAATCCATGATCAATGAGCAAATGCCAACATCTTTCTTTTTTTTCTGATGAGACGTGAGATGCTTTCTATTGAGGGAACCATGCCTAACAATTAATCTCCTGGGCATCAGACATGGACAATGACAAAGATAAAAAAGAATAAGAACACGTTTCAGAAATGCACATGCGTATAGGTTTCAAAGCAGCACAAGGAAGCATTTGTTATTTTGTTGGAAGGAGAGAAATTACTGGCCTCATCCAGTTGGTGCACGGAGAAGACATCTCATCAGTACATTCTGCTGTTTGCAGGTCTCAATCCATGAAAAGTTAATTCTTTGACTAATTAGACTAAGAAAAGGAATATCTAACAACTGCAGAGAAAGGGATGTGTCATTCGGTATCATTCAGTAAAGGTTCCAGAAAAAAAGAAAAGCAGCAATTGTCAGTCACATAAAAAATTTAAACAGTGCCTCATATGCTGTCTACTCAGTTATGCATCTGGTTCTGTCTGATCAGTATTTTATTGAATTCAGTCTCTCTTCATATGCGGCTGTAAGTCTAGCTGCACTGTACAAGAAAACAATGCTCCAGGAAATATATATAGCTATAGATATATATACAAAACATCAGCCAAACCTTGTGCATCTACCAACTACAAGCTTCAAAGGGCTTTTAATGGGCGATTTTAAACTAACGTTGAAGCCTTTAAAGGAAACAAATAGACCAACACAGACTGTTGATGCCGAGACAAAAAGCGCGAGGACCAAGGGTAATAGCATTACAGCATCCAATAAAGAACAGCCCCGCAACACACTAACAAGATAAAAATGGATGTCCGATCGATAGAAAAAATTGTAAAATGCGCTCATCTATTTATCAAGATTTGTGTGTCAACCAGATGCTGTGACACGCAAGCGTGAGTCTGTTAGCGTTGTTTTTAGTTACCTATGCAAGGTTGACATTGAAAACCCATCATACTGTATAACTAGGCCATTTACTCTCTTTCCCTCTACAGTTTACACACTAAGAGCTTAATAAAGCCTTTATTCTGAACTAAAATAATCAAAAATCTAATGATATACAAATTCATGAAATTAAAGCTATAAATAAATCTCTATAACTATAATGAAACCTAACAAAAACAAATGGGAATGTAAAACTATTATAACCTTGGTTCCACTTGAAAAACTGCCCGCACACCCACAAAGCTGCGAAGAGGCTCTTCAGAGTGAATAAAATTCCACATTCAAGTCAGAAGACCATCATCAGCGTAAGCTTCATTTTAATTCACTTTTTGCACTGTATCACTTCTTGTGGAATACATTCGTCTTTTTGGCTTCTGAAGAGTCTCTTTGCTGCTTTGTCAGCATATGGGCAGTTTTTCTATGAACAGGGCTTGTTGTTTCTGACCAGGTACCTGCTGAATGGTACCTGACATCGTCTTTTGAAAGGCCTAGGTTTTAGTGCACAAAACCTGCAATAGGTTTTTTTTTATTTTATCCATCATGACAGAACTCACTGAACTCCCTGCAGAGTACAGTGCAGCAATCATAATGCTACGTGGTATAATAGTAAACCTAAGGCTTTGGCCGACTGTTGGCCATCTCATAAACCCTGCTTGGACTATTACTCAGATCACTGAGCATTACTAAATGCGAAACCTTTTCTGTCCATTTCACATTCAATAATGTGTCCATTTAAGAAAGGGTCTGGTTTCTGGCCCTATTACAAATAAGGTTATAATACAAGATATTTATACCCAAAGTTGCAAATGACCTGAACAAGAATGGACACTAATGATATGATATGATTATCCTCTTTCCCTCTTGGATAATGTAGACAATAATAATCTGGTAGACAGTTTAGAGCATTGTGTTGGTCGCTCTGGTCCAGTCCGTAGGTGGTTCAGGTTTTAAATTCAGTTGTTTAATTGTATTAATTTAGTCTTTGTGGCCATAGGCAAGTTCTCTGATGAAATACAGTTGATACACAGCATGGTGTTTCTCGTTGCTGTATCTAACAACAAGAGACTCCTGAACAGGTTGGAAACCCGTGGTACTAACCAGTCAAATTTAAAACTTTGACTAAGATGACTTTTTGCCATAGTAATATAATCAGAGTCAGACAATTTAAATGTTAATGTTTACTTTCATCGCTGCAAGGCTGGACTACAAAAGCACACGCTGGCCTCTTGTCAGTTTGTTCATTCCTGTGCTCAGAGCTGAAATGCACGGAGAGGCCTTTAATGGGGCAATTAGGGAAAAAGGTAACAACTGTTTTATAATTATCTGTATATGCTACTGCCAATAAAACACATAGAACGCTGCTGTATGTAGGATTTCATCAGACATCCCTTTCGACCCATTTATCTTACCTGGGGGATTATAAAGGGGCTCCTCTGTTGAAATGTTAAGGTGCTGCCATCCATAAATATATTTAAATGTCATTAGATGACTGAATCTAAAGCTTGGCCCTGAAAATAGAAAGCCCATTCAAACCCAGACGAATAAACATAAAGTATTCTATAATGTGTGAGTAATAGCTCCTAACAGCAAGGTTATCCTCCAAATGCATCTGGAAGCAGAAAAAGAATCTCATGTTCTAATAGTTGTGTTTATTCTCCGTTATTATTATGTAAAGCATAAAAATGTGTTCTCATCAAATCAAAGCAGCCCACAAATCAAAGTTAAGGCAATTTCAATCTTATTCCCCTCTTTCAAATGGCAACAGCTGTTTCCCTTGGTCAAAATTGCAGCGTAATTGCACACGGTAGCATATGGTTATGGCTGATTAATCCAACTGGGGGTGAAAGCCCCATTATTCCTGCATGGGATGGGTACATAGGCAGTGGATCCAAGTACTGGATAGATGGGTAATGGGATGGCAAAAAAGGGAATGGCCCTTTGATGAGATGCCTGTTAAAGATGGCGTGATTGTCAGAATCGATCAGGCCTTCTGCCACCGCTGTCCATGCCATTAAATTGATTTGCTTGTCATCCAGCTTCTTCAAGAGAGAACCATGCCACTGCTACCAAACTATGCAGAAAGCAGGAGCCGTTTAGACGGAATCCATTTTCATTCACATAATATATGGCTCTGAGCAGTTTCAATTTAACACCCCTTCAGGAAATCCATGAACTAGAGCTTCAGTGTTTTCCCTCATCAGTTCTGTTCATTGCAGGGAGACCACTATAGCCCAAGTGGTAACTGGTAACCATTTTCCACCATTCCTGTTCCAGGACTAGTTTGGAGTCTGCCAGAGTAAGTTCCTACAGCCAAATAACTGATTTTCAGCCGGGGAAATCCAAACTCTGCTGGTATTTAACCAAGAAGTACTTACTAGGGAGGCTGGGAGCTGGATTGTGACCAGCGAGATCAGCTTAAACTTGGTCGTAAAGACAAAAATCAGTGAATCCTTTATTAGATTTGCTTAGCAGCGCTGTGACTAATAGGATGTTATTCATATTAAAGAGCTAGCTAAAATCTAGGATTCACAATCAGCAGGGCACAAGTGCAGCACCAGAATGTTACAGCTAAGCAGTCAAGCCAAGTCTACCTTTTCTGGCAGCAGCTGAGACCTTTGGGTGTCATGTTCAATGTCACGTTGACGTGTTAATATTGTTTGACCACGTGGCACAAAATTCCCTCTATCAACGTGAAACTGCATGTCACCAGTCTGTGAGGAAAGGCTTACAGGCCTGTGTGTCCATTAGAAGTAAATATACCATACGCACGCACGCACTTATAAGTACATATAAATTCACAGTTCAACTGACATCTGCACACAAAAACACCTCCCCCAAGGAAAGGCAATTACAGGGTTCAGAGGGGGCTTCCCAAGCCCCTAGCCAATCTGAGTGCATTATGAACACACAATGATCTGCATGAATGAGTCACATTTCAGGGCCTCCTGAAGCTGGTGTCACCCTAAGGATCACGCTTATTTCCATCCAGCCATACGAGGGGATGACGCTGGTAAACAAGCCTCGACTGTGGTTCCCATCTGCCTGTCACCATAGGTATAATAGCCCTCATAAAAAGGAAGGCAAAGGTTCAAGTTCATAATCACATCTGCACACTTGGCTTATTCCTATTTTGGAGTCCACTCACTTGAAGGACATATGCTAGAGCAGGTCATACTCGCTACTAGGTGCTGTGCAGCTTGAATCAGTGTCCAGAAGGTCTCCAAGTGCTAATTATGGAGGCTGTAGGACTGCAAAACGTTGGCTCGGCTTGCCTCAGCAATTACAGAAACACAGGATTCAGTTTAATCTGATATTAAAATAAGGAACCAAGAATGCTTCGATTCGTTAATAAAAAGAAAAACGTCAGGCCAAAGCTTTTTTTTGTTGTGACTCACACACAGAAGATCGAAAGGAGCAGCAGCTTTGGAAGAAAAATTAAGTAGCGCTCTTCACATGTGTATGACACACATGTGAAGTATCAGCGTTCTGCTTGCTGTTCTTCAGAGAGTAAATACTACTAGAAAATAAAGGAGCACAGACAGAAAAGCAAATACATTCTTAAACCACTTTCATAGAAGTGGTTTACGTTAAAACACAGATGTAGGAAGATATAGGAAGCCTCGTATATCACAAAATTCCTAAAACATTCCTGCTTGCCCCGGTGCGTATGAGACTGATCAAAGTAACTGGTTAAGACTATGTGAGAGAGAAAAAAACACAATGAACAATCCACTTCTGTCGGAGCCCCAATTAAGAATAAGGGCCATGTGATAATGATAACCTGCTGCTCACTACTGGAGCCAAAAGGTAGACAAGTGGCTCCTCTGTTGTTTTTAAGAACATCAAACTGTTTTAAAGCCACTTTTCCAATTTTTCTTTTTAGATTTTATGGCTTTTTAAAATCTTTCAGCGTGCCTCTTTTTGACAGACATCTTCTATTTAAGAGATTTGTTTGATTCAGCAGGTCTGGCAGTAATCCGGCCTGGGTGTGGCATGCATATTTTAAATCAGTTTTGCTTAATCATCGTCTCCATTTGGTGTTTACTGAGGTTATATTTATGTAATATTAAAGTTAGTTCAAGGATCTCAATCACTCAGGGTTCCATTTAAAATTTTCACAACACTTGTTTCTTAGAGCTGGAGCTGAAATTTTAAGATTCTTCCAATGTACTCCATGAGATGTCAGAGGAAAGTGGATAGCGGCCAGTGTGCCAATGAGGGAATTTGGAAGCAAATGCAGTCACTGAACAGATAGCTGTGAAACAGCATTGATTATGTCTCACCATTGTCACACAGAAGCACTCTCCGAGGAGCGAGTCATAGGTGGTGGCACCATTTTTATGTCATCTCGTCCCAAGTTAGGCTGACCTTATCTTCTGCTGTATTAAAGCATTAAAGCCAGAGTGGGAATTTGAGTTTTAGAGCCATTGAATCCAAAGATCTGGAAAGCAGCTACATCCAACAACAGCTTTGTTTTTAGTAGGAGGAAACATTTTTAAGCTGTTACCTGTCTGCGCCAATGCATGACGCAGTAAGATTTGAAGGTTTGTTATTTGCATTTCTGTTCTCCGATCTGGGTGCATGGCTAGTCCCTTAGTGGCCCTTCAGACCAGCATTACCCAGAATAATATTACTAAAGAATAATAGCATCATAATGCTTCAGGCACCATTGAGACATGAAATGCAGGAGGTAGAGAAAAGATTTAAAGGGTCGTTATAATGGAATCACGTGGTAAATACCAAAAAATATGTATGTTTGTGTTGTAAATTAATCTTCAAGGATCGTTTGTTCGTACATTATTGACTATAACAGCACATAACCAGATGATGCTAGGAGAACTGCCTTTTATCGTGCAGGTTTCGAGCGAGTCTGCTTTACTCTCATGCCTTGGCACCAGTGTTAGAGCCATCTGCCTACACAACTCATTCAAGAGGTTATCAAAGGGAAGTCTGTGTTCTTTCCTGTTTATGCTCGCAATAAGTACAGTCCAGATAGGAGGTTTAATAATAGCACAATTTATATAAGCATTCTGACAAGGTGCCTTTTTGATAGCTCAAATACAGGGGATCATCTCGAATCATCAGCAGCTGTTTTGATGACGTCAAACAGCATGAGAAAGGGTCAGAAATCAGACTGAGCTAATCAGTGTGCTGCTGTATAGATAAAACCTTGATGAAGCTTAGGACATGGAAGCTTAACAGATATTCACACATTCTTGCCCTCCCCTTTCCTCCTCACACATTTCGATGCGCAAAAGGAAGTATCTTCACACAGTGGAAACGAGGACACCGCAGTGCAAGACAAAAGTCTCTGAAGCGCTAAAGATGCCACGATGGCAAAGTCTTTTCACGTATATTCCTAACAATGAACAGAGTTAGGCAAACAAAACGAGACCTCTATTCATGTAACAGCGGAGGTAGGTTTATTTGAAGCCCCTTTTTGGGGAAATTAGACTTAATGGTGACAATATTACCTTGAGTACTAAGAAGCAGAGAGAAGTGATGATCATGTGAATACACTGCAGTCTTAATGCAGTACGGTGAGAGGCAGGTGTGTTTACCCAGGAGATAAAGAGGTGTGTTTCTTCCTATTTCTACAAAGTATTAATATTTATATAATTGTTATATTTATGCTGAACACTCAGTCTAATTATAATTTCTCACAATGTTTGAGTGGAAAGTTAAAAACCCTGACAAGGTCCAATACGCTTAACCTCTTCAATTGATTGGTATAGGGAAACAGGGCCCAGATCAATAAAAAACAACCCCACTCTAAAGAGCTCTGGAAGTGCTTTCCAGAGAGAAAAAACAGAGAGGTCTTTCAGTTACGCCTCTCTCTTGAACTTGCCACTACAAGAGACCTTGGGTGGGAAGTTTTGTTTTATTGAATATAGCACAGTGAAATTCTAGGCATCCCTCTGAGAAATCTATCACCGGACTTTGACCATGAGTTTTCTCACTAGCCCAGAATACTAAAAGCGATATGTTGTGACCTTTTGCCAAAGTGCTGGCTGCAGCGAACTAGGAAAGACTCAGTCTTTTATTTCTGCAAATCATTTCACGGGGCACAGCTTCTTAGAAGGGAACAGATATCCCTCAACGTCTCAATTAGGATGAGTGACAAATCAGAGCATTTGTAGTCCGGAGATATTCTCTCAATCAAAACTGTCTTCACAAATCACTCACACTCAGATCTCAATCTCATTTTTTTTCAGCTTTCCTCAGATCCATCATGTCGGCGCCACGCCACCCAAAAATGAACGCATGCGCCTATAACAGTAAATCATCTTAAAGACCAAAGAATAGTTCAATCATCTTAATTTAAACGTCTGTTCACCTAAACCACGCACAAAGGGCTAAGGAATGGCTTCTCTGTGACTCACGTATACATGCTCACACATCGAAAACACCACAACCTGCCACAGCAAAGGAAACTAAATCACAGCAGTCTCACGTTGCCCCATGCACCTCTTCATCTGAAAGCAATTGACCCCCTCCCCAAACATTTCCTGATGACTGCTCGCCTTATTCTGCTGCTCGTGATAAGAATGCATGCAATTTCACTTCCTTCTGAAGAAATTGTTAGATGACGCCAAACTGCGCGCATTTAAATCTAGTCATACAATTTCAATCCAATCTCCAAACAGATTTAAAATGGAGAGGACATCCTTGACTTCCAGTGTGTCAAGGTCCATGTGCAATACAGTAAGTTAAAAACAGACCGCCACTCAAGACATTTTGTGAATCCTTGCCAAACAACAGTATAAGATAAATCATTTCGTTGCCGGCACACACACACACACACACACGCTGTCATATCCATCCTTATGGATGTTAATCTGAGCGCCAGGCCTCTGACAGAATAAAGTCCTCAACTCCCGCTAAAGCTCCTAAAGTCGAGCTGTAGCCAGTCAGACTAATCTGCAGACACTGAGTGATGCAGAAGTATGTATGCCAAACATGACATTCCAATAGAGTCGTTCCCTGCGCTCCGAGCTCCAAAATAGACGTGTGAGAAATGACAAAACCAGCAGGCGAGCCCGGCATTGTCTCGGCATGACCTCTGTGAATGAATGAAAGTGAACAGTTAGACAGACCAGACAGCTCTCCTATAACTGTCACTTTAAACAAAAACATCCAGTGTGACTCGGGAGAGGGTCTGTTTTTTTGTTTTTACAAGAGTTAGGGAAGAAACAACGTTTGTATGCGTCAGCTACAAAAAATAGGGTTTAAGTGGGCGTGTAATTGAAATGGTGAATGCTTCACCATGGCCAAGTGTACATTACAGTCAGATACTGAAGCGTATTTATTAACTTCAGAACTTATTTCATTTTCCTGCTGTGCGGGATTATGATGATAAATGACAATATACAAAATATCAGAAATGAAAACGATCTCTCTGCTCAGCAAGCCCCAAAGCAAGACTTCATAGCACTTTATTCTGATGAAGGTCGCTCTCCCATCGTTAAAAAGCCATTTCAGTAGACTGGTCATTAAAAAGTGGCAAGCAGTGGCTGATTTGTCCGTCCAGAAGCATGCTACTTGCCTCATCATGTTCTTTAATCATTGGATTGAAAAGACAGCAGCTCGCACTGGGGTCACTTTCAACGAGCCCTACTCCCAACGGTCTGAAGAGAGTCCAATTAAATCCGACATTTTCTGACCCAGGAGCGACTGCGTAATGAAATCTAAGGATGAACTTAACAGAAAGACAGTGACTGGCAGTCCTCGTCGCCAGCTCCCACACATGCACAGTCACATTTACTCATTTTGCTTTGTGCACCCATGCACATCCTCCCAAAAAAACCAAAACAGGCACAGCGTTCTCGCCAGTTCACTGCTGTACGTAATATGTTCTTATTTAACTTGCTTGGTTAAATAAGCAGTCGGTAGGGAACCGGAGAGGACTGGGACCAAGCATCCACAGTCAAATACAGATAGGAGGGAGAGATACAGTTATAGTGGGAGGAAGCTACAATGTCAAGATTCATAATCCCTTGGACACCAGAGTTATCAATCTCCTGTAAATGTCAGGCACTAGAATATGCCCTCATGAATGATGGATATCTACCTTGTTTGCTTTTTTCCATCTTCTCTACATTGTATCACTGAGTGAGAACCACTGAGGGCTCAGACTCTATCTTGAGAGGTAACACTCCCTCCTTACTGTGGCAGCAATACCTGAATAACCCGAGCGGAGAGGGTCGAGCAAAAGGAAATAAAGAGCGAAAGGATTCGCTCAGTGTCACCCTAAATAGAACACATACGTCTAAATGAGACATTTCCAAACCTCCAAATGTCAGAGACATCAAAAAGTTCCACTTTGCAGCCGCCGTCAAAAAGACACACAAGACAACCTTCAATGAAGATCATCACTCTTCATTATTGGTGCTTTACTGGCAGCACACGCGGGATCCTCAAGGATCCAGCTGTAATGACTACAGACCCCACATCGGTCTAAATGAAAAGTAAAATGCTCTCTCTTCAGCAGACATTCATTTCCCAGAGCAACTGGCTTTTCACTCCCCAAAACAAACTGTCATCGCTGACGGAATCATTTTGAAACAGACTGTACATTAAAAAGGAACTAATATCCCACAGGGATGTGACAGTTGGGTAAAATCAATGGAAGAAGGCCTGAGGTTACAGTAAACTCTCTGCTGTAGGCACCAGAGACACACTCAGATTCTCCACAGGAACATTACGCAGCTCCTGTGGGATTTGTGCGCAGAGAATTCGTGTTGTGCTCCAGCTCTGGCAACTAGTCATGAAAAAAAAAAATAACATCCTGCAAACTGGTTGTTGCTCCCCCTGCGCTCAGGGGAAACCGGCTGCATAATTTACAGAGAACCAATTAAATGGCAGCATTGACTGTTCCACAGGCTGCTGCCCGCGTTGGATATGCTCGTGTTTGCCGCGCAAAGTTTAATTTGCGTTGACTGATTAATGAAATTACCATTTCATTAATCATCTTAGCACTTTTAACCGACCTATTTCTAGTGAGACTTTCGTGGCTTCTGTTTCGCCTTCTAAGCACTTTAAAGAAAAATACAAGCACCAAGGATGACACAAACTTCATAAAGTTCAGCTGCAACAGAAGTTCGAGGCTCCGGGAAACAGAAATGTAAAGTGTGTAATAGCAGCACGCGGCGCCAATATGTGTGTCACTGGTCTGAAATGAAGAGTGTGTGCGTGTGTGTGTGTGTGTGTGTGTGTAGGTGTGTGTGTGTGTGTGTGTCAGCGTGCTGTGGAGCCTGACGGGGAAACGACGGGCTACGTGCAGACGGCGATGAGAAAGGAGCTCATCACAGATCCCTTCCATGCAGAAGAGGAAACGCTTACGACCTGGCAGACACTGACAGTCCTGTGTGGGGACTGAGCTGGGGTCAGTCTTACCTTGAGCTTGTGAGGAGTGGATAAGTACGGAGGAGAATAAAATCCATGTGGCGCGCCACATTGATCTGCTCCAGAAGTCCTCAGACATGCTTACAAAGCGGGCAGACTTAACAACAAGTGCTCGGTGAGCCTGGGGCATGGTACTGTGCCCGAGACACTGTGTGGTTCCGCTGTTGTCCGCCCTCTGCGGGCTCTCTCTGCCTCGGAACCTGCGGCCACTCGAGCCGGACGGAGCGCGCTCAGCTGGCGGCGCAAAAACGAGTCGCTGCTGCGCGCGAGGCGAGCGGAGAAATTCAGTCACACAGATTTGTTCTACACTTCAAATTCGCCCTAGATTCCCAGAGTCTTGTGGGCCAGTGAGGGACGCGCCTCCAAACGAACCCCGCTGAGTTGGGTTCTGTTCATTCCAGGTTAAGTCCGTCTATCGCGGCACCTGTGTGAAGTCTGGCAAAAACCTCGCACTTTCTCATCGTCACTTTGCGTCCTTGAGAGGCTGCTTTCGTCTTCTTCCTCCTTCTCTGCTTGAAACTTCAGCTTCCACCGAGTGGTCGCAGTTGATCTAAAGCAGGGAACAGACTTTTCCTCGAATCATTTATGGAGAGGAGCAGCAGCGAGGGAGCGCACCCCCCGTAAAGTTCCTGCCCACAGCGCACTGTCAAGGTCGGCGACTCAGTTTGGCAGGAGCGCGGAGAAGAAGTTCGGCAGCGCGGGGAGCAGAGGATGACCACGACGAGGGCAGGGAAACTTGCGCGCAGTCATGGTTCGAGCCTGCCGTGGAAGAGAGCCCGGCTGCCGGTGTGCGTCGGATGAGGACGAGTCCCGGGTTCTTTATGAGGAGACATTAGGATGTGATGTGTTTGCCAGCGTAGCGCAGGTTGCCACCAAGCGGCCGAGCGCAAAAGCGCATTCTCCAGTGCCACACGGCCAAGCACCAGATTTCCAGGAGAGGATTTCACTGCTTTCCACATCACAAAAATGGAAAATGAATATAGTCCTTTGTTAAAGAGATTTAATGAGCATGTGTTCCGTTTGTAGTGCCAGGATCAGAGTCTAGGGGGAAAAATGTATCTGAGTTTATTGACCCTGTAGAGTTTAATCCACCATGTCACCGTTATATGGATGTTCTGATACTTTCAGGAACAAACAGATTTATACTTTTATTTTTTCACGGAGGCAACACGCGCAAATGGCAGGATTGGAAGAGCTGCGTGGCATCATGTCAGTGTTCTGCAGGATAGGAGCAGAGGGCGAGGAATGAATCGCAGGGAAACAGAAGGAGGACAAGTAGAGAGAAAGAGAGAGCGAGAGAGAGAGGAGGGGTGGGGGTTATGGAGAGTGACTGAGCAAATGCTGCCTCCAAAATGACAGTATCAGTAAAGCAGAGGCTGAGGGAGAGAATGAGAGAGCATGACTGAGCAAATGTTCCTGTCTTGGAAATGACAGTGCCTCGCCAGGAGAAAGCAGAAGTGCTTAATGTTTGTAATGTTTTTGCAAACTGCAAGTCCCATCTAAGCCACCGCAGGAGGCCTAGAAATAATGCACCATGGTAATGGCTGCTCCCTATCCGAAATGTGACACCTTGCACAAAAGTTAATAATAAGAGAGTTAACATCAGGAAAACCAAGACAGAGTGCTTCCTCGGCCACCCCCGGGGCTGCTCAGGGACGCGATTATGATTTTTCAAAGTACTTACTGTGACTGAACTCAGCAAGCGGGTAATTTAGAAAATCCCTGGACACAGTATTTTGAGGCACCACTTTCTGCTCGAAGTGGAAAAGCTGTTTGTTTGTGTCCCTCCTCCCAGCACCTTCTCTACAGACCACAACGTTGCCAGGTGTTGGTTGAGCAATGGCTAGCTGTGATCACAGGTGTTAAAGCAGCTTACTCCAAACTGTATTTACTTCAGCGTAAAACCCACTCTTTATCCGGCCCTAGAATTAACCACACAACTGGTGATGATGATTCAGAGTTATCTACAGCAGACTGCAATTATTTCAAGCTATTCTGACATTTGCCCTGGGCATCCATATTTAACACTTGGAATCAGACCGCTGGATGCCATCTTTGACAGGAAGGAGTAGACAGACGGGAGTGAAAAGAAATATTGAAGTAATTGGACGCAGCACATGTACAGAAAAGTTGTTTTTTTTTACCTTGAATGACCACATTAGTGCGGATGTGTGATTTTAAGCTTTTCTCATCTCAAATAACGTTGGAAGTTTCCTGTTAAATGTGTATCATTGTTCCTGGCAGTCACTGACACAAATTATTTTCTGTGAGACGTGAAAATCAGTTGTCACAGACATGCGGGACTCACACATGCAAGGATTAGGTACAAGAAAACAGCTGCGTCCATTTGTAGTGAAGTATAAAGTAGCATTATTAGCAGAATAATTATTATGCACAGTTTGGAGTAAATAGGCAAAGAGCCTGCAATGTGAAACACCGATATGGTCTAACAAGCAAAAATAAACATGCTCGCCGCTGTTTCTTTTTTCAGTGGAACACCTTTCCAAACCTTTCATTCAACCATTTCTTTACTTACTGAATGAAAACGTCACGAAGTGCAGCACAGGCAGCAAAATTCTGCTCTCATTTCATTTCTACCAACAAAGTGAAAGAAACACTCCGAGGCAAACCACCCCACCCCCCAGCATTTGCTGAAGCCCAGAGGAGAGCAACAACGTAGAGGAAGAGAAGGGAAGAGAGGCGACGCATCGCTGCACAACAAAGAGCATTCAGCCAGAGACTCAGCCAGAGTCAACAGCTTGGACCTTAACCTGTGAATGCTTGTGGGGATTTTACCTGATGAGGTAAGATCCCAAACAGAATTGTAGCGATGGACTGTTTGCATCTCCAACAAATGTGAACAAATGTGCATACGTGCGTCTGTTGCATGTCACACTGTGGTTCACAAAAGAGCATTTAGTTACCACACATGTGCAGCGCGCTTATGTGTGGAAATTCCACTAAACCTAAACCTGAACGATAGCATGTGAAAGGTAAATAACACCTGGGGAATTGTCCTGTAGTTGCCTGGATTGAAAGACAGGGGTCAGAACTCCAGGACTCGTCCAGCACCTGCACACACACACACACACCCATCATTCTGATGTCTCAATGCACAACTAGTGATAATTTGATGGTAACACTGAATGCATTAACCCCTGATGATACTTTACTACCAGACACCACTAAAAAAGCTGAATTGTAGGAGAAGAAGATGCAACTCTTGTTATCTGATGAAGCGTTCACCACTATTTATCAAATATTTCTCACACCATTAACATTTCGTTTTCAATTAGCATCCATTTAGGGAGAGGCATCAATAGAACAGGGATCTTCTTAACCAAAATGAATGCTTCATTCTCTCTTCCAGCACTCTGACCAATCTTGCTGGAGGTTTAATGAATCGGAACGAGCAGGGTATAATGGGAATGGGAGCTCAGTAGGAGGCCGACGGGGTGATGAGCGTTGCTTATTACTGTACCTCCAAGGCCAATTACAATAAAGATCTGTCATAGCCTCCCTGTGATAGAGAAAGACTCTTGGTCTCCCACGGGGCTTTGCAGACCATCTGAAAACCCCCAGTTAATACGAACACACTGAATTGAATTCAGAAGGATATTTCTGCAGGCATTTTTCATTCCCACTGTGAAGGAGTGTGAGCTTGTAAACACTGGTATGCGGGATTAGCTGTAAGCAACTTACTGTACTTCAGCCTTCCTCTAAAAATTAAGTAGTTGGGTCAATGTTTGCTACGGATTTCTGCGTTAGTGAAGTTAGGGGTTAAACTAGATATTCAGGTGTCCACCACTTTCAGTACAGTGTAATTAGCACTGACTTGAATAATGAGGTCATACAGTAATGACATTCAGGGTTCAGTAGCTAAACAGAGGACCACTGAGGAATGTCTCCTTGGTGCAGCATCACCAAGGCCATGGAATGACATTATATACATGGCAGAGAGGCAACATTTCATTGAATTGGTTTTAAAAAGTGACATTCAAAAAAACCTGATGGACAGTCTAATTTATGTAAGGATCTTTAATCAGAGGCATTTTGGCAGATGGAGATGAGCAAAAGATAAATCCAACGACATTCATCAGAGAGACAGATTAGTCAAAAAGCAGCGAGAGGAAAGAGGAGCAGAACTGTTTGTGTAAGTGAGACAGATGGTCAAAATAGAAAAGAAATATGTTAAGCAGAACTGCGCCAACCTTGGCAAAGGGACGCCTTAATCATAGACAGAAAGGTAGAGAGAGTAGGTGTCAGAGTTAGGAAGGAAAAAAGACTTTAAAAAAGAGAAAAACAGTTTCAGGGAGTAAAGTGGTTTGAGATGTAAACACAAGAAAGAGGCAGAGTGCAGTAGCAACACAACGCTCCGTTTGTTTTAGATTTCACCGGCTCCTCTCCGCACATCCCACTTGACCCGCTTTCCACACACATGCTAAAATGCCCAAATGTTTGTATGCATGGATATGATCATGCAGTACCTGAGCAGCGATTGCACCTGACTGCATCACCCTCTGATTCACCAATGCACCTCGCTCCCTTTCTCACGCATTCAAGAGATTGCAGAATAAATCATGAGGCTTTGAGCAACATCATGATTTTGCTGAAAGAGCTGGGTCACCCAAATCTTTTTTTTTACGACAGCGGAAAAAACGAATATGAAGCCACATCAAAGCAGAAAAAGATTATTATTCTTTTAGCCTCAACGGATTTGAATGGCCACTCTGCAGGACTGAGACACTCTGTCGCTGACGCCATCTGACGCAGCTGCACTGTAAAGATTGAACCTGTACAACGTGGACACATACGTACATGAAGGCACCTGCCAGTGCACGTGTACCAGATCTTCTAGAAATCGCACCACGACACTCGGCAATCCTTCTGGTTCTTTGCTTTAGGGGTGAAGGAGGCTGAGCTGTAATTTGTGCAAATGCAAAACCTGGGGCACTTACATCAGACGGAGCATTGATATTCCTCCACCCACTGATGTGTTTCGGTCAATGTACAGTATGTGTCATTGAGCATGGAGACAGAAAAGGCAGCCACTGCACAATTTACTGCCTAGGTAATGGTACTCGGTCTCCACGCAGGAGTCCTCACCCTCGACCCTGGCATGTTGAATACGGCGGTTAATGCTACGCTGCTGGAGATTCATTTCATTTTTCTTCTTCCCTCTGAAAGAAGAGGACACATTGGTTGGGAATATTTACCAAGGTTGCGATATTATTTAGCTCCTTTGTATCTGTTCATTGTGTCTCCCTGCCCATGCAGGTGAAGTGAGATACAGGGAAAGACAAATGGGATGCGTAAAGACCACACACAACACCAGCTCATGCAAGGAGATAAGCAGCTATTACCTTTTCAAATTCCTCCTCAGACCTGCCCTTGTCATATTTAATGGCCTGTGGTGGGATTTTTTTCCTCCTGTGCACCTCACAGGAAAAAAAATGCACTCTGACAGGAAGAGGAGGAGCAAGGACACATGATGGATTTGTTGTTGAACATCTCTTAAACCCTGTGATTCTGCTCAACCTAATTTTGTCACAGAGGTCAATTCTTTTGCATCTGCTCTTCAAATGAAGAAGAAATGCTAAAGCCGTGCTGCATGTGCGCCATGTGTCCACCCGCAGAGGCTGATTGTTGCGGTGGCTGAGGGGGACTTTCAGAATGTGAGAGGCAAACGCATCCGTTGCCGCTCAGCCAGACTGAGTATGAACCTGGCTCATGATGCAGGTGTCACTCAAATTGCTGTGACATCAACTTTAAATGTCAAGCACAGGAAGAATGCTCATGTAGCAAAGGTCCTCCTTGGCCTAGATGCAGAATGCAATCCTCCACAATGAGCAAGGTCAGACCCATCCTTTGCTGTGATATTTGTAATACAGTGTGGATGAAACCATGTTTTCCTGTATGATAATAGAATAATGTCCTGTTGATGCAGTGTTACCTCTTGCACTGTGTTATATCACTGGGTTTCAATAGCATCAGGACAGTAATAGAGAACCTCATCATTACTTGCAGCGTTCCCTCTTCTTCCTTTGAGAAGCCTCCAACGCTTTCTTGTCAGCGGTGGATGTGGAATCCTGACCAGTCAATCAGAGCACTGTGATTTGGCGTGTGAGTGAGCCAACATCAGTAGAAGAGTCCCACATAACGTTGAGTTTAGGCAGCCACTGTCTCTGTCACAGCAGACGTTCGGACTGACAAGAGCACGCATCGATTATTAAGGGTGACAGCTCATTTCACGAAGACGGAAGAAAAGACCAGCTCAAAACTACTGTCTGTTCTTCTAAGTTGTGACAGATTTATGGGATCCAACACTGGGGAAAGAATAAGTGACACATTTCTGCAATAAGCCTCATTGCATCACATGTGATAATACTTTTTAAAGAAAATTAAAAAAACCTTGACAGTCTGCTTTCCCTCTGCAGCTTGAGCTGAAAAGGGAAAAAGATGACCTGGAAAACCTCGACTTGTGAGAAGAAGTTAGAGATAATTACCGAGCAGTTTGCAATTGGCTGAAAGCAATAAACACACTAAACAGCCCACTGGCTAAGGTGACTAAATTCAGCATTCTTCTGTGGGCTGAAAGAAGCTTTTAAGGCAGAATATGGTGCCAACCCCATTATCCCCCAGCAGCATCACTCAGTCGAAATTTAAATTTGCAGTTTGCAGAAGCTGTGATTCATCACAAGCTCAAGTCTTCTTGAGGCGTAACAACAGTTCTATAATAAAGTTAGAGTACTGCTGTTTTTGTCTTGATGAGGGAAGAATGACAAAATCATGTCATTAATGTTCTCTGAATCTAACAATACATATGATGCATGTAATCAATCGACTATCTGTGGGGGCAGAACTTCATCGTCATGCTGAGCATGGATCAGCAGCGGAGACGACAGGCAGAACCCCAGGCCCAGCCCCGAGACTTTCCAGCTGAAGAAGATGAAAAAGCAAATGGTGTGTGGACACTACTGGCCCCTACATCAAAGCAGCATCTGAGACTGGGACAGACGAAATGAACTGGAGAGAATATTCTGCATCTGTTTCAGGGGTCCATGGTCTTGGTCAAACCTGTAGCCAGTGTTCGAGCTGAGAGGGTCATAGATCAGGAGTCATGCGTCGTCATCAGGCGAGGCTGAGTGCGAAGATGCAAAAGGACTTTGAAAAATACTATCCAAGCATTTTGTCATGAAAAAAAGTAATATTATTTCCTCATACTGGATGTATGAAAAGAAAACTGCAGGTGTAATTTAAGTAGAAGTCTGCATTTCTTTAATGTTAAAGGAGATATTCACAGGCTCACATACAGGAAGTTAGTGTTGGTGATAATGAAGTTAAAGACCCACACAGACCCTCAGAATGCCTCCATTCTTTTTATTTTCCAAATTTGCTCCTGGCTTCAGGCCTCTGTATTTACAAAAGGTGCTAATTGACTTCAAGCCTCAAAAGGATTTTGAGAATACACCTATTACATCTGTGTTGAACGGGCTTTTATCTAAAGCCAAAAAAGCTGCATGATTCCACCTCACTGGGAAGCTTTTGGTTTGTAGATAAACACAGTGTTCATTTGTAGGTTAAGCAAAGACCACAAGATTTTTAAGATGCAGGCGCTGTTTGCTGTTTTTCCATCAGCACATCCAGATTTAGAAATGATCAGAAACCACATACGGATACGGTCAGTATTGTTCAAATTACAGGTTAGATAAGTAGAGAAGATCTGTTTGGGAGATAAATACTCATTTAGAATGAAGATTTCTAAAAAGACACAAAGGCGCAAACAGGAACATGAGACTACATTTGTTATTAGTGGATCTACAACTCCCCGAGGTTTGAGAATGAATCAACACATGTATGGCATTTTAAATCTCTGTTGAGACCCGGTGGACGTCTGTGCCAAATTTAAAGAAAACCCATCAAGGCGTTTCTATCATACTTCTGAGAACTGTTTAAACAGATGGACAGGAAACCTGAAAACATAATGTCGCCTTCATAATCTTTCATTACACGTTGCCATCAAATACAGACTCACAATCATTTCCAGAAGTCTAGACACAGGCGTTCGTAAGCTTAAAAAATGTCCTTCTCAAGCCTAAGCACACGGTGACTTAATGTATGTGCTCACATCCGTTCTGTCAGGATGTCTTGCGAGTTCGGTACGTCTACGATACCTTCAACGCTCAGAAGAGTCAGCTGGAACGACCTGACAGCAAGCTTCCCAAATAAAAGGTTAGCATACTGAAACAAATGATCTCATCAGACCGAACTGTGATGTAAACATGTGTCACAGCAGGTGGGCTGCAGCTCTAAGGAGTGTTCCCTGTCAGTAGATTTTCCATTTTTACATTTATAAACACATGTAAGCTTGAGCTTGATTTTGCACGTTTAGTAAGAGGAGAGGAGCATGTCTTAATGTACAGTACTGAGAACGTAAATGCAGGTAGAACATTAAAGAGGAACTGGAACGTAGCTTGGCAGCAGCTATACAATTACATGCTTGGTTAGAAACATAATAACCACGGGCTGGGCATCAGTGCGCCGCGACACGCTGTGGCGTCCTAACGCAACTTGGCCCAACGTGTGTTATCTTCGCAATCACGATGATGGATCACCTTCACCGGCGTGTTGGGAGACATTTTGTAGCCTGGCAGGTACGTCAAAAACAATTTGAAAAATACTGTGAATCACAGTTTCCGGATGCAAAAATAGACAACGTTAACATAAAAGCGAATTTGCTGCCAGGCGTGCAAAATGTCACAAACGAGGATATAATTTCTGTCACGCTGGAATGATCCTGTAGAGCAGGTGTGCTTTCTTCAGCAGTCGATGTGCCATTCAAGTCAGACCTGTGAGTGACAAGACCTCTAGTGTGACTTTTCTACATCTCAGGAATGACTTCAGAAAATTCCCTTTGCTTTGCTGGAGGAGCCTCCCTTTCAAATGGAGAGATATTTTCATGGTTTTCTCTCTGTTCTCAGCTCTGATTGATGAGCAATCATTTCTTTCAAAGTTCTTTGTCAAATTTACGTTTAACTGACACTGTCTTTTCCAGCACGCCTGCGCTCTCGTTGAGGAAATTTTCTTCCCTACCCCACTTACACTTGTCCTCAAATCTATGCTTCACACGAGGGTTTCAGTGCCGGTTCTCTCTGTTCTTGTCACTTTCTAATGTACCTGCCAAAATTGTGCAGTTCTTGTTGCATTTATTTTACCGCGGAGCATCTCAAGCATTCATCAGCGCAGAAGGAATTTGACTCGTGTGACTACAGTAGGGATTAGACAAAATATTTTTCTTAGTGTGGTAGTTCCAACATAAGATTTTTTTTTTGTTGGTGACATACTGTTTGATGTAAAAAGCTACACTAAAACTGAATTTGCATTTCACTGCTGTTATCTCTGACACTATGACAGCTCACTAAATATGTGTCTCCATTTGCACCCACCATTTCTCTCTAACGCTTTACGTCAGATAATCAAGGTCTCTTCGGTTTAAATGTTGAAACAGACTTAATTGTCAAGGTAATGGCAATTTCTTTGATCGACTCCTGCGATGTTTGTTTTAGATACATAAGGTTTTTCCACCGCTGTTCACGCCATAAAATATATTGCAAAAAAACTTTTGAATCCTTAGCTGTCAAGATAAAGCGGGCCGCGCAGAAAATCTTAAATATGATGATCTTGTCTTCTTATGAAATATGTAAATTCCGCGTTAGAATTTCTAGTGGAAAACACATCAGTGATGATTCATTTGGTGAGGATTACAGTTAGTCATTTTCAAACCCACACATCTAAAAATCTTGCAATCCCTACATCTATCCCCATATCTGCATGTCTGTCAATCGGTCTTACTTAAGAAAAACATAAAGAGTAGGAATTGTCAGAGAGAGAGAAGGGGAGAAATAAGGAGAGAGAGGCGTTAGTTCTTGATCTCCTTGGTATAGCTTCACTCTAATTGCCATGTATGGGTGCCTGAGTATCTGCGCCAGCCCCCTTTATTCACACAAAGCTCCTCATTAAGAGCTGGTTGGACAGTGGGCTCAGTGCCGAGGTGAATGCTGGCTAAAGGAGCCGGCCTGGCATCCACATGCAGGTGCAGAGCCGTCTGCTTTAATTGACAACAGGAGAAGCAAAGGCTCCGTGCTGTGCATGACATACCCATCCTCTCCCTTTCACTCGCCCCCCTCTCTCTCTGGCTCTCCATTCCTGATGTGCCTTAAGATATGGATCCATCTGATGACACATCACCTTTGATTTTTTTGGTCCAAAACACAAATCAGACTCAACTATTTCTCAAAATCCCCCTTTTCTTACACAGCACAGTCTAATTTGCTTAGTGGATCTCTTTAACGTAATTCTACTACACTATCTAACAGTCTTCTGAGGATAAGGGCCAGGTGCAGCAGCCCAAAAAGTAGACAAATTCTGGTGCCCAAAACAAAGCAACTTACAAATAAACTTTGTTTAAATACAGGAGTATGTGGTTTGAATATAAATCGTACCAGTAGATACGTTTCACTCCACATCCACAGAACTTCATCAGTCATACTTACAACTTAGAAATCAGCAAATAAAAAGCGTTCAAATCTAAATAACGTCAAGTGATTTATGTCTCTTTTTGTGTTAGTCTCTTCTCCACCGAGTTAATATCAAATATCTAGCATTTTGGTCCACTTTACCTCCATCTCTTTATTCATTTAAATCATTCATGAATTTTGCTGAAATCGTTTCAGGGAAAGAGCTTTTTAATTAAGGCTGGAGTGCAGAATTTTATTTCTCCTATTGACAGGAAAGTGCACCTTGTGCAGACAAGTGTCTACGAAATGCCTCTATTACTAGGACATGCTTGAGACAAGCATTGATCATGGTCTGAGTGTGCATTTCTACAGACCTCATCAACATGAGAAAGAAGTTAAGTGACAACAAGTTTCTCTGATGTCCAATACAGGTCTGTAAGATGAAAGATAAAACAGCAATATTATTTGTCCTATTGGTTTTTAAATCTACACCGCAGGTTGTACAATTTCAGTCAAAAGCACTTTTAGTTGTGTTTAAACAGCCGTGTCCCTCGAGGGATGCTGTGGTGTGTGCTCCAAGAGTACGGGTCCCAGTACAGGGGGAGCAGGAGCTCAGTTCGCATTGCCGATAATAAGTCGGACTCGTTCCCAGTTAAGGTTGGACTCTGCCAGGTCTGCACTTTGTCACCGATTCTGTTCATAACTTTTATGGACAGTATTTCTAGGCGCAGCCAATGGGCGGAGGGGGTCCTATCTGATGACCTCAGAATCTCTTTGCTGCTTTTTGCAGATGATGTGGTTTTGTTGGCTTCATCCAGCAGCGACCTCCAGCTCACACTGGAGCGGCTCACAGCCAAGTGCGAAGCTGGTGGTGCGGAGATGAGAGTCAGCACCTCTAAATCCGAGTCCATGGTTCTCAGCTGGAAAAGGGTGAAATGTTCTCTACGGGTTGAGGACAAGGCGCTGCCTCAAGTGGAGTTAAACCTTTGGAGTCACTTCACTCTTGTTTCTCTTCAGATCGTGTAAATCTTTCGCCTTTTACTAAAGATTTCCGTGAAGAGGAACAACAAGAATTTTACCCAAGTTTTTGATGCCCTGCATATGTAGGGCTTCCATAAAGTGTTGTGTGCACCGGTTTGTTGTGACGAAGAGAGGGTTGAGCCGAATGGTGAGGCTTTTGATTGACCAGTCGATTTTCGTTCCCACCCTCACCTATGGCCACGAGCTCTGGGTAGTGACAGAAAGAGAAAGATCGCAGATACAAGCCGACAAGATAAGTTCTCTCCTCAGGGTTGCTGGACTTTCCCTTAGAGATAGGGTGAGAAGTTCAGTCATCCGGGAGAGCCTCCGAGTAGAGCCGCTGCTCCTCAGCGTGGAGACGAGTCAGTTGAGGTGGTTTGGGCATCTAGTCAGGATGCCACCTGGGCGCCTCCCTTGGGCATGCACCACTGGGAGAAGGGCAGAACCAGGACACGCTGGAGGTATTGTATCTCCTGGCTGGCTTGGAAACGCCTTGGGGTCCCTCCAGATGAGCTAGAGGTGGTGGCCAGGGAGAGGGAGGTCTGGCCTTCCCTGCTTAGGCTACTGCCCCTTCAACCCAATAAGCGGTTGATAATGGGTGGATGGATGCATCAACAGCTATTAAACTTCTTTTGATCTCACATTTGTATATATTAAATACGTTCAATGATCTTTTATTTATATCCTGAAATGTAGAGTAGCATTACTCTGTCAGGTCTTCTTAGACTGCTTAAGGGTATTTATCCATCGATTCAAGGTGAAATGTAGAAGTGGAAATGGGGTTTGAGCATGCACATGCACCAAATCGTCTCCAACTGTGGATGATGAATATCTTAACTCTTTTAGGTTACACCTTCCAGCTACATGCATATCAGCGACTCTTGATCATAGGTCTGCAAGCTCTTTTTTGCAGGGCATGGCTCACATACGGTGATGCGCGCTGACAGTGTTTGGGTGTTTTTAGGAGTCATGGTGGCTCTAAACCACACCTCTATTCTCATTTCATTGATTAGACTCAATCAGGTTTACTAATATGTGCAGTTACTCCGGTTGCTGTTTAATACAGAAGCCTTGTGTTTCACTCACTTTTTTCAGAATTGATTTATCCATTTAGTGGGATAGACTGTGATTGTTTGTTTCAGCTTAGACATATTGTATTTGTAGACATTTGTGAATAATTGATGACTAATCTGATGTGTTTTTTTCTGTGTTATTTGTGTTGTTATTTATGATGTGTTATTTCTAGTATTTACATGTGGGTGTGATGTGTAGTCAGTGTGTGTGTGTGTGTGTCAGGTGGGAGAGTGGGAGGACAATGGCATCATGAGTGAATACGAACTGACATTGAATTTGATAAATATGGCATTTTTCTTCCTTACTTTTTCTACAGAATGTATTTCTTAGTCAAGGCTATCATCTAGTTATCCTCTAACATTTTGCCCCTTTATTCTTGATTAATCCGGGACATTTAGGCAGAGCAGCCAGAAACATTTAAAATATAGTGAACTTTCAGCACTACTGTATAAACCTGAACCTTTATGACCATATTCATAAGGAAGTTCTTCATTTTGAAAAGTAAATCTCTACCATGCTAAAAACATTAATGCTGTACCTGTTTTCTCTGTTCTAGTACTAGAGACTAGCAACTCCAGAGTTTGTTTAGTGAAAATCACTTATTCTCATTTAAACTTCTTACTGCTATGGAACAAAATCTGATTCATAAACCACATCGTCCATTTGTATGAATCAGAAACATGTTGTAACGTACTATGAATTATCTAGATGAATTTAATGAGAACATTTAGATCCCCAGAATTTGTATGAACATCAATCTCAGTGCATATTCACATGCTCACCGAAAGACCAAACAATTATGCCCAGAGGCACAATAACTGTATTCTTGACTTTGTTCTTTGCGCAAACATCAACTTTGAAAAGGACATAGCTCTGTCATCCATCTGTTGGTGTGTTGAGTTGCAACTTGTTAGTCAGAAATGTTCGGCTGTATTTCTTTTTGAAAGAAGCTAAAAGCTTTGAAACAAACTTCAGACAGCTGAGAAAGCAGCCTCAGATACAGGCATGCTTAGTACTGCACGCTCAAGTATGTTAACTTTTTGACTGGAAAGAAATCAGAGTTTGTGCTGTCTCATTTTTTTTGTCACTAAGATACTTTAAACTGTGCTTGTCATTGTCATTTTGATTTAATTTTACGTTTTTATGTTATTTTATTTTGTCTTAACTGGTTATACGTTGTATTTTTCATGTTATTGTGAGCTGTGTGCTTTCAGGATTCTGTCAGAACACTGATCGACTAGTTGCTAATTAATCATTAGGAAACAACCTCTTATTCATTTATATCTGTGCACCTATGTTGTGTGGAGCTCAGCTTATACTCATCAGGGATGTTACTCAATATATGAGTTACATGTGTCATGAGAGGTACCGCTGGTGAAAACAGATTAATTTACAGATTTGTTTTTCAACTTTTCAGTTTCTCTTCAAACTGTGGGAGTTATCTGGAGAGTCTGTCTCTTTCTTTAAACACACACTGTGCCTATAGGAGACAGGATAAGACAATGCGAGTATGAAAACATGCTTATTTCCTTTTAGACTTGTTTCACTGTGAGAGACAAAACAACACTGTACTACGGAAGACACATTAGAAAACTGCAGGCCAATTTTTGACAAGTTACTGCTACACCCTGAAACTTAGTGAAAATTTATGCAACCGCAAGAATAAATTATCCTTCAAAACATGTACACAATATGACTTACTTTATTTGGGCTGAAGGGGCTGAGAGGCTGAAAGAATCGGTATCTGATCAGTTTGGGTGAAAGAGTCGACACGTTGGAGATCTACATGAGCAGCAGTGAACAAAAATAAAACCTCAAATAAAGCTTGCACAGAGGCACCAACTGCCTTCACATCCCCTCATTTCTTTCAACCGCTGTTTTGTGGGTACATGAAATAAAACTCCAGAGCCAATAAATTATATATGGAGTAAAAGAAATAGCTCAATACGTTCGGATCATATACCTTTCTGGTTTATTTCTCGCCGTAGCCACACCTGGAGTGACACACGGCTCAGCAGAGTTGACAGCTGATAATTTTGTCACACATATTGTGCTGCTTTTGATTTGATCTCATCATTTATTCTGACAACGCTCATGTTGTGAAAGCAATTGCAGAACACGATGGAAGAAATTGCATTCTGTAGGACTAATTTGTCCACGGTCATTCGTGGTTCATTTTCATTGTCACATTTCCCCATTGTAATTCTTTGCTGCTGTCAAATTACAAATTGTCAGATTAAACCCTCACATACACACGCCCCTCCAGCTATGATTAGAGTAGATTTAGACACAGTTTAAAGTATGTCACTAGCTGTACAGTGATGACGTTGATCACAAATAGCACTGAATGTTTTCTGTAAGGCCATCACAGGTGTAGTTACAAACTTCAAGCAGTAATTTTTTTTGTATGAACACATGTATATGTTCATATATATCAGTCTGAAACCACGGATATCTGTGGATGTAGGCTTCCTCACATCCTTCTGTCTCTTCATGTGATTCCAGACACACTGGTGATGTTGGGATCAGGGCTCTTTGGAGGCCCCACCATCACTTCCAGGACTTTGGCTGTATGTTTTGGGGTCGTAGTCTAGCTGCAGTATAAATTTGGGGCCAATCATACTCCTCCGTGATGGTACTGCATCATGGATAAGTATCTGCCTGCATTTCTCAGCATCGAGAACATCATTACTCCTCCAACTCCATTTGCAGAAATACAGCTCCAAATGTTCAAGGAACGTCCACCATACTTCACTGTTGCCTGCAGTCACTCATTACTGTACTGCTCTCCAGCCCTTCGACTAACAAACTTCCTTCTGCTTCAGCCAAATATATAAAATTTTGTCTCATCAGTCCAGAGCACCTGCTGCCATTTCTCTGCACCCCGGTTCCTATGTTTTTGTGCATACTTGAGTTGCTTGGCCTTGTTTCCACATTGGAGGTATGGATTCTTGGCTGTAGCTCCTCCATGAGGACCACTTCTGGCCAGACTTCTCTGGATATTAGATGGGAACTGGTTTCTGCCAGTTCTGAGCTCGATGTGTCTCTCATCTGCTGCAGGCTGACCACTGCGTCAACGATCGTCAACGTTGCTTGTGTGTTTGTGCTTCTTCAAAAGAGCTTGAACAGAACATCTTGAAACCCCAGTCTCTTTTGAAATCATTGTCTGGGAGAGACCTTGCTGATGCAGAAGAACTACCTTGTGTCTTGTGGGATCAATCTTGCCATGACATGAAACCAAACTGTCCTTCTCAACCTCACCTTGGTAGCCGAGTTTGGCTGTTCCTCACCCAGTTTTAAGCCTCCTACCCAGCTGTTTCTGTTTCAGTTGATGACTCTGTTTTGACCTACGTGTGACATTGATAATCATTACGACCCGTTTGATATAATTGGTTGAGCATACACCTGACTATAATTCTACAAAATCCCTGAATTTGTGCAAATTGATGCTGATTTGAGAGCAAAAGGTAGTAACATTAAATATTGATTTAAAATCAATTCTTCATTTGTTTGCTCACTTTGTATTTTTTAAATTGATAAAAATAAACAACAAAAAAAAATCATATCCAAAAGCGCAAATGATTTGAGAAACATTCTCCACTGTGGGCTTTTGCAATACATGTCTCGGCAAAAGAAAGAGCATCTACTAAACAAAGTTGTTACCTCGGGATGAGGTAAAGCTAGTTTCTAGTGTCTTGAGGGTGTAAAAGTCCTTAAAGTCCGAAGGACATACACTCACTTTACACCTAAAAGGAAAGAAAGGATAAAAGAAGAGGACATTACTCAGTAGACAAAGGAATATGGTGGAGCTGCTCACAGCAGGACAGATAACTTCCCGATTCAGAACATTACACGTATGGGAGAGGTATTGAATCTGACTTGGAAAGAAGTAATATTGAGAAAAAAGAGAAAGGGATTCTCTAGCAATTAAATATAATCAGGATTGGTGGCAATTATTTTAAGAAAAAGAGATCATTTTTGGGGCAATGAGGTTAAACACAAACAAGAAACCTTCCATTTAGATCTATCTGTTTATACACACGCAAATTAGAGTCACCTGCTCACCTATCCTGCATGTCTTTAGCTTGTGTGAGAAAATTGTAGCACCCAAAGAAAAAAAAAGTCTTCCGTGCAAGCATAGGGGAGAACATGCAAGCTCCACAAGAAAGCAGCAGTTGTCCAGTCGGTGGGAAGAGCTGCTTAAAATTAGCATTAATTATCCACAGAAAGACAGGAATATTAAGGTTGATTAAAGTTACAGACTTTATAATTGACTTAATGAGCTACTGCAGAAAACAAAAAAGGGCAAAGACTGCCCTGATGTTTAAACAAAGTTCAGTCATAGCGCACAAGGAAAATATTTTGTTTATATCACTAGCAGCAAACGGGCTGGTTAAACAGCAGCTTCAGACACCTGCTCTTCCACTTGACTCATCTGCCGACTTCACTCAGAAGGACAAAATAGACTGTAATTGTTAAAAATGAGCAATTTCTCAGAAGAAAATCTCTCTCTTGGTTGGAAAACATTTAAAAATCCATGGAAAGCAAACAAAACTAAGCAGAGAGTCAATGACTCACCTGAAACATGGAAATTAAGTTCAGACATTTCTACAAACTTTTACGAGTTTTTAATGTGTTTGTAGTCAGTCAGACGATAATTACTGTAATAATCTTTAATTACGTTGCAATAATACAATTTAGAATCCGTTTTTTCTAAAGATTATTCAGCAAGCTGCCTTTTTTCACCAAATATAGAGTACACTGCACACATGCAGATCAAAGACTACGCAACGCACCAAGGTGATGTGAGAAAGACTGCAAATGAGGTGAAATTGAGTGTGTGGTGATTTACCAAGAAGCTGACAATAAAAAAAAATTAGTGCAGTTTTGTGCCAGTGAGTTTAGGATTTAGCGGCTGTGGGAGATCTTTTTGGAATTTTCTGGGATTCCTCTAGTCCTTGTCTTGCAGGATTACATTTATAAACAAAAATCCCCTATCTGTGTGCATCATAAAAAATGCTAAAATGCTTATTTATACTCCACATGCTAACAAACTAAGCTATTAGCAATGTTGCGACCACAACAACAAATGTGGACATCCATCTATTATCTTCCGCTTATCTGGGTCCCAGCTGTCTTCGGGCGATTGCCAGTCCATCATAGGGCCAAGACATAGACATACAGACGAACAACCATGCACACTCACATTCACACCTACGGACAATTTAGAGTGACCAATCAACCTAACATGCATGTCTTTGGACATATGGAATGTGCACATATTAGGTCTTAAATAAATATTGAATAATGGAAACTAACCTAGTCATCATCTATAATGCATATAGATTATTCAACATTTCTTGAGTAAATTCTTATATTTATGTTCTATAAAAAAAGACTAGCGGAGAGAACGCAGACTGTACACAGAGTGGGACGCTAGGGACACATGAGGCTCACATCCTCAGCCTATCTGTGATCAGATTCAAGTAATAACAACACAGCTTTCGGTAAGATAATAAAGGATTATTGTGGCTCTATTATTTTTGTTACTGGTAAAAAAAATCATAAAGAAAACTAAAACACAACAACGAACTGTGTCTGCTAACCATATGGTCTGTGAATCCACAACCTGATTTGGTTTATTTGTCTGTACCATACATTGACCCACAGTATTTCAGTGTATGAGCCCTGAAGTAGGAAAGAATCCATTTAGAAGTCTCAAGCGCTATTATGAGTCGAGGAATTGTCAGCAGTGATTTAATGCAGTCTAATGTAAATTCAGTTAAGCACAATAAGTAATTTGTACTTTGAATGAAACAAGGTCATCTGAGAAAACACGGATCCACCATATTCAGACTAAATGTGCAGAGTTAGACATAAACACTCACAGAACTGTGATAAAGTCCACATTTCTTTATATGAAGTATATACAACACTACAAAAACATAATGGTATAGTGTTGAAAATGAAATATTGTAAGAAAAGGGAAGAAAATGTTACATGGACGTGTGCACCATAGTCTTTCTTTTTCTTTTTCAGATGGGAAACCACTGGATGGAACAAGTTCCTGTCTCTGACCTTAACCTTTTACTTGCTAATGTATCCAATGCAGCCTTATTCCTCCACACACAAATGACCCATTATGTTCCCTCAGATGTTACATTTTTTTACCAAACAGAAAGATGTAATGCACACATTACAGCTATCGTGTAAAGGTCTGACTATCATGTTGCATGTGGTATGTATTCACTTGGGCCTTCTGATAATTTTCATAAAGTACAGTTTGCTTTTAACAGGCTATTTCCAGGGGTCAAATAGTGTGCTGATGTGGGATTTGTGCGGAGGACTCCACAATATCCCGGCTTGGCAATGATTTTGTTCTTGTTTAGACAACAAACTGCAGCTTGTGGAAGTTGATGCTGACCTGATTATAGCAGCAGAATGTTCACCTCACACAAACAGGAAATCCACTGAGACTGAGGCTGTGTGGCGTCATAACATAAACCTATAGCACGTTACACTCACAGTTTTTTGTTCATTATTTAACATAAAATATTTTCTTTTTTTATTATACCTTACTTAATTAGAAAGGTTTTGTGTGAAATCCCATATAAAGCACAACTACTAACAACTATCAATCAGCAAAAAGCAAAAGTACAACATGTAAAGTGATGTAGTGGAGGAGGGGGGTGAGATTTTGATGGCAATGATCACATAAAAGTAAATAAAATAAACTGTTTTTGAGTCAATATACTTTCCTTCCTGTGCTTATTTTCATTCTCCTCTGTTGTTTGTCCTTCTCATGATCACTTCCCCTTTGTTTCTTTTATCATTTTCTAAAGCTACAGTATATCAGTATACAGTGTTTTACCCCCTCTGGCTGACCCCTGCACCTCTGCTACAGCATGCGGTCATACTTGGCATCGAGTCAGTGAGCGTCTCTTCATCTTTGCAGAATAAGAGCGAGGAGAAGACAGGATGCATTATACATGAAGTACAGGCTGGCAGACAGCACAGCACATGGCACCCATTTCAGTGTGATGAGCCTCGGCGATTTCTATTAATTCTACTAAAGCATGCATAGTGCAGAGAGTGAAGAGATAAGAGATGAGATGCTGCCGAAGAGCATGCGGGGCAGAGCGTTTAAGGGATTGATGGTAAGGGCAAGCAAAGAGGTAGCTCGTTTGGTAAAATATTCAGGTGGAGATGAGTGGATGGCTGTGTGTGTGCACACTTGTCTAAATGTGGCTTTACATGCAGTGGAGGGGGTCACATGTCTGTATTTGTGTGTATATACCCAAGGTGGGTTTGGTGGTCCAAGGAAATCCTGTATGAGAACTAATATGCAAACTGAGGTTCTAGTCACATCTCCCATCAGCACCACTGGCAGGGCACACACACTTCTCTGAAACAGAAACGCGTTTCTAGCCTGGTTTTTGTTTTGTTTTTCTTCTTCAAGAATAAAATATCTGAACATAAATCTGGAAAATATCACAAGAAGGTTTTGACACTAAGCTCTGGTGGAGTGGGTACTGTAACGCAGCAGAAACACACTTTAAGCTAATTTCCCTGCCACATGGTATGGGGTCAGGGGTCATTACAGCTAAGCAGGGTAATATCTACAGCCCTCTTTTTCCACACACGTTTTTCCACACACGTTCACAAACACAGTCGCTCCCATTCCATCTTCAGTCCTTCACTGATGGAGTGCTTGTCTTGATCCCGGTGCTATTGATCTGAAACACTCTCTGATAGCTTCTCCATGGCCACAGTCACAATGTCTCCACATTGCCTGAGCACAGTCAAACTAACAGCAATTGATTCTCTTCATCCTATCAGTGAGACATTTCATTTACTAGAACAAAGCCACCTTGTGCTATTGTTGTTGTATTTACTGACTGGAATGGTGACAAGAATAACTTTGTCTAGGTGATAACTATGATTGGGCGAGTGTGATGAAAAGAGAGCCACGGAGAGGAGGGGTGACTTACAGGGTCTCTGCAGCATAAGGCTCAATTTTAATGATTCTTCCTACATGTGCCATGATTCCTGTTCCAAGGTTTCTCATTTTGCCATCTGTTCAATGTCAGTGTGTCAGTGTCATTTGGTTACACAGAAAATTAGCTGGTAGAAATCAGGAGCACGGTGTTAAAAGCTTAGTTTTGACTTTGACAATGATTAATCACCACTGGATGTAACTGACCAAAACACACAGATGCGTAGCCACAAATCAATCAATGCAGCACAGATCTCAGTCTTCCCTCACCTTGAGAACACAACTGGACTGGCGTGCGGCATCCCCCGCAATAACTCTTGATCAGGGATTTTTTGATGGCAGAACCCAGGACAGGAAACCAAACGAAGACTGGTACGTTGATTTTATTTGTTCCCACCAGACCTAAACCAGATGATGTCAAATTCATCAACAAAGGTTGCGCTGTATACACACATGCAACGTGTCACAAATAAAGATGTATGTGTGGTGAGAACATGACACGGTTGTTACTCTATATGTATGTTTGAAGGTTCTCAGTCAGTTCTCAGTCACCCCGTTATCTCCAAAAAGTTTGATCCAACCCTACCCCTAACCCTAACTGGACAACTAGTCCAGTTGCTATTGGCTTAAACTTTTTTGAGATGGTTTAATATGGTTCCAGGATTTTTTAACGTACTCTACCCAAGGATGACACAGGGAGGGACACAATCTAAAGCGTTGTTGTACAACCTTGTTTATATGGCACAGTAGGACCTTTTCACGTCACACAGAGACTGACACGTCATAGCAGTTAAACAAATATACTAGAATGTGTGCCATGCTTGTGCACTTAAAGGCACACAGTAAGAGTGGTATGAAAGCGCTTGTGCTTCGATTTAAGTTCAGATCCACTGAATGAGCCTGTTCTGTTTTACAGCGTCCTTACTTTCTTTTGCTGATCATGTAAAGACTGAATACACATACGGCAGAATGTGGTACTTATGAAGCAAAAGGCCACTACGCTCTGTCTTTTCTTACAGACTTTGAGAGAATCCCGGGAATGCAGCAACATAAAAGATGCATTATAAAAGGTACATTTCAACTCTGCCAAGGCGCATTAAGCAACTGGGAGCATTTTCATTGACAGCTTAAAGGTCAATAGGGAAACATAGAGTGGATCCAGTGTTCCTCCCACTCCTTTGCCACGACTGTCACAGACAAGCTGTGGTGCCAGCTATCAGTGCACACCCCCTAGTGATCGGTGGCTAAAGATCAATATGAACTACTCCTACGTGCTCCATGAAAAGTCTGTAAAGGTTAAAAGGCTCATGTGGTGGTTGTCAAGAATTTAGGAATCTAATGATGAAATTAAGCATAGATTAAATAACATATTCTGCTGACTTTAATCTTTAGTCTGGAATCTAGTGGAGTCCATTGATCTTGTATCTGTCTGATCCACTGATGTTTTATTCTCACAAACTGAGTAAAATCTACCTCCTTCCTACTCCTTCCTGCTGAAACATCCTGTCTCCATATATTTGACACTGGGGCTGAGAAGGTCTGAGTCTCTTGCCTCTCATCAAAGTGGAGCCTACAGGTCCACAGCCGTCAGTCAAACTTACAGAGCCCCAGTGCATGGTGATCATTCTGTGAATTAGAATCACTCAGTTACCTGGAGGGAAAAAGGCAACATGAAAAAGGTGTGTTGGATGAGAAGTGTCTGCCAAGTCACAGCTGCAGAAAGCTTCCAGCCTGTGGACCATTACTTTTGTCTGCATTCTGAATGTACTCTTTGAGTGAACAGCAGGACAGACAGACAGTGATGGAGATAAAGGTAGTGATGGAGATGGATAGAACAGTAAGAAGGGGAGAAGAGAGAGAGAAATGAGAGCACTGGGCAAAAGGGAAACGGAGTAAGTGTACGTTAAGGAAACTACAGATATATTGGACTTGTATCTTCATTCATGAATGTTGTCTCTCACTTTAAATCTGTGAAACTCCAGAGCTTCACTACTCAGACTGATCAATGCAACCTTTTTAGCTACTAAAGAGATGAATGTAAGAAGAAACCTAGACTTTCTGAAACCAAAGTTTGGGTTATGTGTACTAAACAAGGAAGAAACTTTTAATTAATTTCTACAGAAGGTTTAGCCATGATTTGTTATTTTCATTCCAGACATTGTTTTATTCCCCTGTGTTTATGTTATATTTCATTTTTTCATCTTTTTTTAAGGCATTTTGTTACATTTTTCCGTATATGTGCTACAAACATAATCAGTGGTTATCTGAAGTTGGCTGATGATCACTAATATCGCTGCTGTTGACGTGTGATGAATTAATCAGAGTAAACTTAAAACCCCCAGGACACAGCCAGCCCAAAGTATGGGTAAGGAAATATTAGGCTTTGTATAAATCTATGCGACTGTAACAGTGGTGGAGGAAAGGGGCGACAATTGTTTGAATTCAGCGAGAGAACACAAACGCACAGATTAATTTGAGTTTGTGTGTTTGACCCCGTTTGTAGCTGGCACACAGCAGAAGCAAAAAAAAACAAGACTATAAAAATGAATCAGAGGCATGAGTGATGTGTTATTAATAGCTGGAAATGCTTGTAAAAATGATTATTTAAGTACCACATGAAGTGTCCCAGACAGGTAATTTGGCAAGCCTGCAAAAGCAATGTGTATAAATGAGACCTAAAAAATCAGTCAGGGAGTGATTACACATATAAAAATAATGGCTCAAACACATAGGATCTAAGTAGCATATGCAAATAAATGGAAGTGAGTTTCTTAACACAGCAACATACAAGAGGTTGTACAGGGTTTCACTGAGTGATCGTTACTGGTTCTGCAATGGAAACATCACACAATGCAACAAATGTAAAAAAGGCAAACCCGGTTATAATTAATGAAGTGTTCATTAAAGAGTCCGACGTCACACATTTAACAACGAGAAGCCCGAGCGATTGCTATCGAAAGCATGGCCTCTGGTACAGGATTCGGTAAGTGAGTGGTTGAAGTTAAGACCACATGAAACCTCGTAGCTGCAGACCAGTCAGGGTGCTCATGCTGCTGCTGTTCAGCACAACTCTGTAGCCCCTTATGGTCTGTTGTGGTCGATCAATGCACGTAAACAGAGAATGGAGAGCTCCACAGCCCCACCTAAATGTTCTCATGGCAATGATTGAAAGGAATAGAGGACATAAATGATCTGGTCTCCTACTGCAATGTCACCCCACACGCACCAGCATCCATAAATACGGAGCATAGTTAACAATGCTGTCTGGTAAAATAAAACTAGAATAAAACAGTTAAACACAAAGCAACAAGGAAAAGGAGACAGATTGTGACAGATTAACAGATTTCAGTCCAAAGTTTCTTTTTAGAAACCCGCTGTTCATAAACATCATTATGGGGGTATGCACACTAAGAACCACTCTTTCTGAGTCTACGGTTGTATATCTATGTATTATATTAAGGACAAATAATAATATTTCTCTATTCATTATGGTGTGATATCTCAAGAAATACCTGATACTGTGGCTGAGCACCAACTGCACCAACTTTTTCATTGAAAACACTCATTGATGAGATTCTACTGAACCAACAAAACTGAGGAAACAAAAACTGCAGAATCAGGGGATAATAAAAAAATTAAAAGACCTTCAAACTGTACACATTCCTCTCTGAAGCACGTTTACTTGCCCAATCTCATTAATCACTGCCACAGTGTCTGTGACAGCTGGAATGCAGAGAGGTCGGCGACAGCGACTCACCTCTCATTCTCTCCTCTTCCTCAGAAATAAAAATATTCTTCTAATCTGAATCGGCCAGAACACACGCTCATACGAGCACAGCACTGTTGAACCCGTAACCTCAGCCTAGCTATTCTTGATCTGAAGCTTGATCTCAGTATGTTGTTTTTCCTAATTTTCCCATTGGACCAACACAGAACTGTTGGTGCTGTCGGCATGTGCCACTTCACTTATTATGCTCAAACTGTTCTTTGATGCACAGAATGGATTCTTCAGGGGTCAGTGTTTCCTGAAGAGAAATTCTCCTTCTCACTGGAACGTGTGACTTTAAGTCACTATGCAGAAAACTTGTTCGTTTCCTTTTCCACTCTTCAGCCAAAGGGAATAGACAAACTTATTTCAGATGTTTTAACATCTAGCAGAGAAGAAGTGGGTATTCATGATCTATTTTGCATCATACACACTCGATTTAATGTAAAAACAAATATTCAAGTTTTCAACTTTACCGTTGTTTCAGCAAGAAAAGTAAAAAGTAAAGTCAGTAAAAACGAATCATTTCAAATTGTTTAACTGCTAGGTAGATGAGGAGACACGTTTTCTTGCCAGAGTATAAAAAACACAAAACATTAATGATTATTGGGACTTGTAATGTAATTGTTTACAAAAAAATTTCTACCCAATGAAATTTCTTTCAGTGTAGCAACTAATTAGCGCGCTTTCTTGTTACATTCCTTGGTTCATTTATACTTTCATTATGGTTTCTGTGGCTGCAACACATCTTTCATCGTGAACATTTTGTGCAATTACGTAATACAAAGAACAGTTTCAGTTAAATTAAAATTTCATGAATGCATGTAGTGCTAACTTACTGTGCCATTTGTTTTGCCATGATGGAAATAAAAAAACATTAGTACCAGAAGACAAATAGTAGAAAGTCATCTGGGGCTCTGTAATTACCGATTGTTGAAATGTGATTCTTCAAATAAGCATTCAGATGTTTTCAGTTCGAGTTGATTCGACAGAACAACAACAACCATGTTGAGGTAATCAAAGAATTTATAGTGCACTGGAAGCACGCGGTAGTAACGGTAAATAGAGTAAGGGTGAATAGCAGGAGAAGGATGAATAATAACCCCCTGCCCTATATTCTCCTTTGCTCTCAGGCAACCTTCAGCATTGTTTCTGTAGGCGTTTTGCTTGAACGGAACAAAATGCTTTCGTTAACAATGGCTTAATCATGAAGCACGGCGGTGTGTTTTACACGGTAAGATTATCCTTAATTAGACAATCTTTAACCAGGTCTACTGGTGTATGGAGTTGTTTGGAGTTGTGTGTGATATGTTATGTACATTACATGGCCTTATTGTAGAGTAGCTGGTACACCGGGAACATCTGCTCTCCGTGTAAACACAAAAACGCCTGGAAAAGCATTTTAAAATGCAAACACACACAGACACGCATAAAGATCCTATGTCAATCAGTAGAATCTGATTCATGCTTACTGTTGTTACATAGTTATTAAAAGATGTGAGGCCTGGCAACGTAAAGAAACTAGTTTATGCAACAAAAGGTGATACGAACCTAAATTACCAAATGTGGTTAGTATCACTGTAACGTGACATTTTAACATGTGATCTGAGTGTTACTCCTCTCTAACTCCTCTTCTTCTTCTTGACTTTTCACACACTCGTCTTGACCATGAGAAGGTAACTGGAAGTTCCCGTGGTTCGGTGAGTCTTCATTTGCTGTGTGTCAGACTCTTCTCTTTAGCAGCTCAAGGCCCTTTTTAAGATCTTTGAGTGGTGTTCGGTATAACTCATTTTATATTATACGGATGCATTCAGAGCTTCGGGTGACTTTGTCTGAACAGCTGGCTTCAGTGAGCATCCGCACAGCCAGCACAGGCCTCCACACCACGGGGACCCTCCTGCCTACTCTTGCCAGTTCACGAAGTCGCCCATAAACATCAACACCAGCAGGAGGAGAGTGCAGCACTTTCTTAACCAAACATGCGGGAGAGAGAGAGGTTGGTTAGTGATTCAATATGAAGCAGCAGCAGGAGGAGGGCTGGAATTAAGATGAAGAGAGGCGAGGCTCTGAGATGATGCGGTTGGTTGAGTGTAGAGAGCACTGCTGGTGTGTCGACTCGTGTTGGTGTGTGTGGCGATGAAAAAAAAATGCTACTATTAAATATTGAACAGCGGATCAGCTGTGCTGTCACACACCAAATCACGAGTGTGACTCTAGGAGCTCTTTTATTAAAAATGTATTAAAAAGGGATACTTGTGTACACCTCTGCCTGGCTTATCCAATCTGCGCTAACATTGCCGGACCAAGACAAAAAACGCACACGACTAATTTGGCTTAAATGCGGCAGGTAAATAAGCGACAGGCGATATAACATCAGTAAATAATTCACAAAGCTAACGGAGCATTAGCTGTGCTGTACTGATGATCAAACACGGGCTGACGAAGAACAAAGCTAACAGATGCAAGTGATCCAACATCAGCTGACAGCAAATAAAGCTCATGGACGTACAAATGAATGACCCCTTTAGAGTTAATCAATGTTTTAGCCTAGAAAGCACAGATTCAGGACGGAGCCTTTCCATTTTGGTGAGGATGAACGAGCATTTCTCATCCTTCCTCTACCTCCTAACCACCTCTGCTTATAGCTGCTTCTCTTCGTTCCTTCCCCTGGTATTCACCCCGAGGGTGTGTGTTGTATAGTCAGACTATCTGAGGTCTATTTATCCCCCATACCTTTACGCGTCTGTCAGTCTTTTAGAATTAGATTTTCTGTTGGAGGTGAGAAAACTGGGGGAATGGGCGGGAACAGGAGCGGCCAGCGCTCCTCTTCATTTATTCATCCCCACCTTTGAATGAAACAAAACAACACTGAGACCTGGAGTGCCACTGCAAAGGTTATTATAGGCAAGGCAAGCTTCGCCCCAGAGGCAGTGAGCAAACAAGAGGCTTTAATATTGAATGACAGTGAGGAACATAACACAGTCAGTTCATTCTTTTGAGCAGAACTCAGTAAAATTGTTCACTGTCAGCCAGATTGCCCACAATAGCACAGAAGACACAAATATAAAGATTTCACAGAAGAAAATACGGCTCTCACAATTGTCTCAATTGCATGCTTCAGCTTCGTGTCATTTACCCATGCAATCCCAACCTGTCAAGGAGCACTGACACCGCTACTTATCTGGCTGTGTCACCATCTACCAATTATTCCACTCATTTGCTCTCATCACTCGTCCCGGCAGTTAAGACTCAGGTGTTATTTACTCTTTTTCTTTTTAGAACATCCCTTCCTGCCTATGATGAAGAAGAACCCTGGTAATTCAGCCAATTAAATTGTGCTCCCTGTAAACCACCTGTGGAAGGGAGCGCTGAGACAGATGTACTCTCACTCACCTACACATCCCTTCAGACATTTTCCCCATCACCTTGCATCTGGTACCGCAGACTCTTCAAACCCTTTGCCAGTGTTACTGCATTCGTACCTTTAAGTAATTTTTAGACAGCTGGCACCATACAGTATCCCTCAAACTGTAGGTTTGCTTTATTTAGCTATGTACCACACATTTCATATTAAAAAAAGCCTTTAGAACTTTATTCACAGGTAGTCTGTAGGTACATCTTAGCATACAGCCAGCAGGAGTCTGGACAGTGATCCAGTGACCTATAGATGGGAAACCACTGTACAGAGTGATTGAGATTAACAATTGTACAAAAAATGATCTGATAAATGTTCCACAGACCAAAGAGAAAGTGATTAGCAATTCAGTTGTGACAGTTGTACTTTGTACTTGTTATATTTTTATTTTTTTTTATTTCTTTATTATTTCTAGTGTTGGTAAAATACAAGAACATAATTTTCTTTCTTATTTACTGGTTACCTTAACTTTACCCTATACGCTTTTAAAAGCAAGTGACAGACAATGCAATAGTTTGTGACTGACGCGACCTGTGGTTCTCGTCCTCTCGGGTAATCAAGCTCTACTCTTTGTAAAGAACCACAGGACGACGCTTCCTAAAAGGCTGCTGTGAATCACTCATAATAAGGCAGTCAATTAGGGCGGAAACCATAAAGAGCTCTTTCTCTCCCTCTCTCCGGTCCCGTACTGAAGATTTGATTCTCTCTGAATCTGCTCTCTCATTTGCTGCACTCCTTTATGTTATTATTAGGAGCCATTGGGAGCATTAATTGTGCTCATTGGGAGAGAGGCCGGCAGTCTTGCCAAGCTTGTGAAGTCATTCGTTCTCTCAAACAATGGATTTTTAATGATCACCACAACTGCTCCCCAAGCCCCCCCTCACCAGGCAAGGAGTTGTTGATGAGAACGAAGAAAAAAGAATCAATCAATGCACTTAAAAAAAAAAAAACACACACACAAAACAAAAGCAACAGAAAAAAATTGAACCCCAAAAAACTAACAATTAATGAAAAGGGTGGGTATTGCTAAATACTGTTAGTTGGCAAAAGTCAAATTAAGCTATTGTAATTACGAAAGTAATCTACTGCAGGGCACCTAATATCCTGTTGCTTGTCCACTCACTTAGTATTTGGTTGCTGAACAGTGTCATGCTTAAGAGATAGCGCTTATTAAAATGATAATGAAAAGGCATACCGTTAGTGTGAAGATATCTTTAGAGAGAACTTGGATCCACCAATTTAAACTTCTTGCACTATGCTAGTTGGGGGAAATAATAGTTAAATAAATAAAAATCTAAGTTAGATTTATATATGATTAAATAACAGGACACATCATATCTCAGCATGCTAACTTCTGTATTGTTCCATGTAATTGTTCCTGAATGTATTCTCTTAACTCATCAGCATGTTTCAGCGCTGTAAAAACATGTTATTCCACCTCAGACGTGTCAGTTGTCTGCCCTTCCTCCTCGTGACCTTCACTTTCTTTAATAATTACAATGATTGTAGAGCTCTAACTGACTTTTCTGCCCCAAGGAGATCATTACAACACATTTCTTAGCTCTGTGAGAACCATGCAGTGCCTAAATGCGTGCACAAATTAGCCTGAGAAAGAGCCCTGAAAGAAAAAAAAAACAAAAACAAAAACATGTAAAATATATATTCCATATTTTAAACCATAAGGTAGTTGTATATATGTTATTATTACTGTGGCTCCAGGCCACAAAATTCATTGAGATAATTAACATGGGAATTATAATCCAAATTACTGTCACCGTCTGGTTACTGCGGCGCGATTGTGTAAAACAATAAAATAGATACTCAATCCTACTAATGTTATAAGTGCAAACTCCCTCTCTAAATACACATGTTTGCAGTATTTATGAACTGAGCCCCTAAACTGACTTAATCTCAAACAGACGTTGACAGTAATTGGTCACTGCAAATCGCAACAACTATAAAGTTGTGAAGTGCTGTTAATAGCAACGCTTTGTTATGAGAGTGATTTTCTTACCTGTGCTTTGACGTTTAGTTTTTTTGGGGGGGAGAAAGACTGATCTAAAGTAAGACCGTGAGTAGGACCAGCAGATAATCTGTAGAAAAGTCAGCCCTAAAAATGATACAGTACATGACAATAATATTTTTTTTTAAATGACATATGGATAAGCAGGGTTTGGTCGAGCTAATGCTGTAGTACAATGAATTAGAGAAAACTAATCTTGTATGCGGCAAGTATTGATCCAATATATATATTTACTTACTTTACTAATATTAGACGTTTTCGCAGCTTCCGTAACTGAGACCAACAAATAAAGAAAGGAAAGTATATATCCAGACTTGCAGGTATTTAAAGCTACAGAGCAGAGTTGGAACAGACTATAAGTCAAGCCAACACATTGTTGACAGTAGCTATCATGCTTATTTTAGGACTATAATAACTTTAACCACAGTGGAGGCTTGGCAGTGCAACAGGGCTGAATATATATATACCGTACCTGTTTCCCTAATACAATAGTGCACCAATGAAGAGCTCTTCAAACTCATAGTCACCAAGCTCACTATTATGCAAAGTTGTCCTTTTCGTCCTCTGCGTTGAATGGTTGTGAGCTTCACCTTTTCACATCAAAGCAATCTCTTTGTCTGCCTTTCTTTTATCAAGTGTTGTTTCATGCAAGGCCGGTCAAAGAAATGTATTCAAACAGCCTGGGACTTTGAGGTTTCCCCCAAACCTGAACGCTTGGTTTGTTCAGTGCCCACTTTTTGCATTTATGCCTGTATGAAAGTTCACAATTCATAACTTGAGTTGAATTTACAGTTTAAATTTTGTATTTCAATTTTTTAAAAATAACACTGGCATTAGAAATCACACCCTGTGCAACAACCCTTGAAATCTATTTCAGGTTGCTCTCATTTTTCTAAGATCTTGTGAATGATGTATCAGAAACCAAAAAACCATAAGTTAGAAGGAACTACCTGCCGAGCTAAGAGACAGTATCTCCGACTACAAAAAAGGTCTTCTTTGCACTCGAGGTTCACAAGTACACCGTGACCTCCATAATTCTCAAGTGGAATAAGTTTGGCACAACCAGGATTCTTCTTAGAGCTGGTCACGCAGCCAAACTCGGGGGAGTAAAATAGGTGACCAAGAACTCAGTAATAATAATAATTAGAGCATTTGAAACTTTATTTATCCCCTTCTTTGTGGACAGGTCGCCCCTTTAGGCAGCAAAGGCTGGGAGTTCATAGACAATTTCCAACTGCTCTACCCACTGCGTCGCTGTCGTCCCCAATATTCACTGACTGAGCTTGAATGGAGAGGGAACATCAGCACATCCTCATACATCTGCAAATCTTTCTAAAATTCTTTTTTTACTTTGTCATTATAGGGTACTGAAGGTGAAAGGTGAAGAGGGCCTTGAACTTGTTGAATGCATCGTAAATTTATATTCCTTTGCCATTTTTCTTCATTCAATATGGAGGCAAATAAAAGAAAAAAAGAGTGCTAAGGTGAAGAAACTGCATTTGCAGATTCTGTGAACTTCTTTTGACACAGACAGAAGCTGACGGTCTCAAGCAGCAGACACAGCTTGATGTAGACTATACTGTTACTGATCAGCAGCCACACATAAATACAGTACATGCAGTACTACAACCCTGTCTCTTAAAACTTTGTGCAGCTCAGTATATTATACTTGCATTAGGAAATGCTCTAGTTTTTACAGTAGTACATGAAGCCAAAACTATTTCATTAATAGTCATATACTAGTCATTACAACAACCTGTTATCATTAGAACAGTCATTTAAAAAGACATGATGATACCACAACAGTACACAAAGAAGGGTAATGACACACATGCCATGTATATTAAATGTATCAGATGACAAAGCAAAATGTTCACTCAACAGATTTCTGTACTTTTCGCTGCAGTGGTAAGTTCTTAAACTAAAGTGAGATGTGACATTTTATGATTACACTTGGGCAACACAAAACGCCTGTTAAGGAAATGCTTCAGAATTCTTTAATCTAGTCTTAATAAAAACAAAGTGTCTACACAGGATGCACTTTGGACGCTAGAACTCTCGCAGCCTACACAGACACTAGTTTCACCTAAAACGTGACGACATTGCACAACCAACTTTTCTTAATTAAACATGACAACTCAAACTCCAAAATGTTTTAGTGATCTAAAGCTACAAGATGTGGCTCACACTCAGTAAGTGAGCTTTGAGCACCTAATCACCCACAGCGACAAAGACTCCTGTATGTTTTTAAGTTTTCTAGTTTGGTAAAAAGCAGCCAGGCAGAAACATCTTCCTAAAATGTAATTGTAGAAAATAAGATTTTAATGTCTGACCAGAGTTGGGCTGCTGAGTCATAGGCGGCCTGGTAGACTAATGGGTTAAGCGTCAGACTGGGATGCAGAAGTTTGCAGGTTCAACCCCATCTGACTCCTAGTCCATCCCTACCAGGTGTGTCACAGAGGTTACGTGCTCCTTGTAAGTCTCTTTAGATAAAAGCATCTGCAAAGCAAAGAAAGGTGTGTGTACATTTTGTCTGTAGGAGGTTTCCTCTGGCCCAGTCCCTCCTAACCTACCGAGTACAGAGTGTGTGTATGAGAAATGCTGGGGATATAAGAGATGTAAAGGGCATTGGTGTACGTGTGCCTTACAGAAGCAAAAGAAGCCGTGGAGGTGTGCCCGAGGGAGACCACCCTGGGAGAAGAGGCGGTGGTAGGAGGACAGGCTGAGGAAAAGTAAGATTAATGATGCTTGGGAAAACGAGTGCTCCTGCTGGCCCAGACTTTAAAGACAGCGGGAGTTAGTTACTGGCTGCTGGTCCAGCAGGGATGTGTTTCCGGCATCTTCCCATTAAAAAACATTCAAAAAGCTCAGCTGGATGCCAGCCAGAACAGTCAGACCCTTGTCACCCCAGATATATACCACATACAAAACTAAAGTCAGCACAAGTGTTTAAGGTTAGCAACTGATCCCTCAGGCCTATTTCTTCTACTGTCTGTCCTTGAACAGCTCATACATAAAGACATTTTGTCAGGTTTTAAGGGGTTCTCCCTAATCTCCTCCTGCTCATGAAAAGGAGACTCATTTTCCCAGCATGCCTCACTGTGGCTTGCACACAAGGTGTGGCAGACTTTTTGCAAAGCAGGCACACTGCTCACCACCGCAGCCAAACTTGAAATGCAGTCCACAGTAATGTTATTTTAGAGCGCTTTTATCTGTTGGGATCAGATGAGCAGCCACAACAACAACAACAACAAGGACACACAGAGAATATCAAATAAAACAGAGAAGGCATTGTGCTAACAGTGCAGAGATGCAAACATTTTGGAGTGCAGATAATATTGAGCCGAGAGAACATCCCTGCATGACCCTGCCGAGTGTAAACTAAGAGCCGTGATAGCATCTCAGTCATACTCCCACACACCCGAGAGATAGGTTTGTGTCACAAGTCTTGGTGTGCCCACATTAAATTCTTACTCACCGTGGGGAAAGAACATCAGACAGATAGACAGATATATGGGAGAGATAATGGCAGTTGACAGACAACCATTAGAGAGAGTGGTTGAGAAAACAAACTGATAAATGCTTATTGTATTACACAATGGGGAGTTTATTGAAGTTGTGGAGGTGGCTTTTAAAGAATGCTAACCCATCCCCAGGCTGTGTGGTCACCGGCAGCAGCATCCACTAATGCAGTTTATGACAACAATTTATCACCTTCGTCATCACCCCCTGAAAGCAAATTTTGTTGATTATCAATTGATTCAATAAACGAGGCCCAATGATCGAGCATGAGCAGTTTTCCTCTCCCGGTACAACAGAAAGAATTCTCATTGTAAAAAAAATCAGGCGAAATACAATATCTGCAGGGGACAGCCATCGTTAAGCTGGGTCAAAACACATGCTCAGGAGTATAGCTGAACCAACTAATTGATTTACTCAATTTGCAGTGTCTTCTTGATCTCAAATAACAGCAAACCTATTTCCTATTTTCCCATTTTCATTGTATGAGTAATGATTAGTGGAGCAGATCATAATGAAAGTATTCCTACTCGACCCAACACAGTCCAATCCTTAAGAGCAGTTTCTAGTCCCTCAGAACTAATTCCTAAGAAATGTCCAACCACACTGGAAATAAAAATGCATTGTTCTGAAGAGCAACACAGAAAGGTGGAGTGAATAGCTGGAATACATAAAGTACGGAGACACTGAAGGGATAAAGCCAAGCCTTTTCAGTCAATCTCTCCAGAGAAGTATTCTTAATGTTGGTCTTACTTGTACACTACAAAACTGACACAAAACTTTCCAGACTGGACAAAGCAAAGGGAACCTTCGGGCGGCAGCTGGGGATGGTGGAGGAGGAGGAAGTGCTGGATGTCGGCCCCATGTCTACTCCAGACTCCATCGTGGTGTGGCGGAGTGATGAGCACCAGGCAGAAGCACAGGGCACTAACTGGGATTACACAAGGAGACGTTAATCTAGGGGGAGCAGGTGTTTATTTTACATGATTATAGGGCGGCGACGAGAAAGATGGAAGAAGAGCTGGAGACTAGGAAAGCAGGGATGCAGAGAAGAAAAACACTATTACACTACAGATCTACATATCATCACTACTGCTTCCCTAGCTCTTTATTTTACAGACTGACTGAAATTATCTTTAGCACTTTTATGCAACATATTAGATGAGAGAAACTCATTTGCTTGTAAGACCCGGCTAAACATTTGTAAAATGGCCCATTTCATGTCTCAGAGACTACGAACTGCGAGTGTGTGTTGGGCAGCTGTTTTTTCTTCAGATAGATACATTACCAATATACAATAACTGTCTGGCTGAAGCCCATTAGCCTGACGCACAGTGAGCTGCAGAGCTAGAAGAGTGAAAGGACCCTTTGATAATCAGCCAACCCCAGAGGACAGCAAGTGCTTCATTTGAATGAAACAACAATTAAATTACTGGCTGCAGTTTTTGCTGGCAATATTAAATCCCTTACTCCGAATGGACTATTTCCATTTTGTAATTTAGCTTCTAAAGCTGCAAATTGATTAGAAATCTTGTATCGTCAATGCATATTCCAGGGGCTACGACCTTGCCTGTGAAGGTGTATGACATCTTAATTGGTTTAGAACACAATCAGCCACAGCAGAGTAAAAATTGAAATTCAGATCTGTTCAAGCATAAGTAAATTTAGTTTTGGCCAAAGCCCATTGTGGTGCTAATTAAAGGGTTATTGAATAGAGCATATTCAAGTCAGATATATAGAAACTTTGAAGTGAGGAACTCTGCTATTCGCCTCAGTCTGCGTTAGGACGTGGAACTTTTCCACTCGTGCTTTATTAAAGAAATAGCAGAGGTAGTGGTGACGCAGGAATGTTGCTGTTGGTTCTTTTGTGAGTGTGTTGTGTTGTGACTCACCCGTTGCCTCTGGACCAGTGTCACCAATATGATGTGTCTTCAAATGAGACTGATGATTCCCAGCTGATAGTCTTCTCCTGGCTTTGACCAGCCTGTTCCTTTCTTGTCGAAAGCATTTCTGACATGATGGATTCTGACATGATAAACTTCTCTAACAGCAGTGAAATCCAAAGCAGCTCAACATTTTCTCCACCGGTTGTTGTTTCAGCCTCTATAACTGACGTCAGTGCTGTTGCTCGGGCAGGTTTGTAGTGGCCTTCAAAAAGTCAGAAATGACCAATGGTTCTAGCACGTAGAAAAAGCAAAATGGTCCCCACATAGACATAAAACACGGGAAGTAGTAGGAAGTGTTCTGCAATATATTTGTGTACTATTTGTTAATTATTACTTGTCATTAATTACAGTGAAAGCAGGTTCTATTACAGCTCCCTCACAATGCAGTGTGATAGTTTTGACTAGTTCAGAACATTTTTCTTCCACCTTTTCTCAGCTTATGAATGTTGAGGTTTTCCACCTCACTTTATAAACAAAGTTTTTACATGCTCGAAGATTAGATTTCCACCTCCACTAATCAATGTTTGTTTATTAATTAGCACTCACTTAGATTTAGTGTGAGACATTTAAACATTTGGAAGACTCACAGGAGATAGATAAAAATGGTCAGCAAGTGGCTGAGTTTAGCTGAGTTTCTATCCCTATGCAGCCTTTATGTCAAAGCCCATAAACCCTCATCCTTCGTTTTCCCTTCCAGTGGGCAGATGTCATCAGCAAAAGATGAATAACAAAAAAAATAAATCTTTACTATATACTATGCTACCTAGCTCACACTAAACAGCAGACAGTCAAATTTAGTTGGCTGAAAAGCAACTAATTTTGCAGTAGATTGCTTTATTGCATATTGAGTGTATAAATGACATTGTGTGGCTTTAGATTAGGGAAGAGAGTTCAGGTAACACGCAGACAGGAGTTAACTATAACTCTCAAAGGGAGCGAAGACTAGCTGCTAGTGACTGAAATCTGCCTCCACTTTGCTAATTGCAAAATGAGGAGAAGCTTGGCACAGAAAAAGCTTTAAGCATTACTTGGTACAATGCTAATTGGCAAGAGGCACGAGTTCTATTCAAGATAATTATAGTAAAATTCTCCATCAAAATGCTTAGATAGTATTGAACTGACTCATTTAGAGGACTTTTTATTGTTGTGGCATTTCGTAATAAGTTATCTGTCTCATTGAGTTAGACATCTGTAAAAAATATATATAAATTTTCTTTTTAAAAGCAGCTACTTGTCCTTTCATATAGTTGGACAAAAAACTGCGCAACACAATAAAAATCGGTACACCGCAATTCAATCAGCAGCAATTACTGACTGCAGCAAACACATAGACGGTTGGAAATTGCCAACAGTCCCTCTATTAAACAAGGTCTCAGCCCAGGCACAGAGCAGCCTGTGAATTACGGCTTGTTCGTCACCTTTTCGAACCCCGACGTCGGCTTAGACGTGTGTGTGTGTGTGGCACCTCAGTGAGCACGCCACAGCTGTAGTGCAGGGGGAGGCATAGTTCTTCTTTAAGAAATAAAGTCTGTCTTGGGAGGGAGAGAGCAAAAAAATAGCCGAACAAGGAGCGTTCTCAGGGAACATGAGCCCCCCCCCCCATAACCCAATCTCTCCACACAATCATCCACTTAAACCAACCGCACCAACAAGCGAACCAAGATTGCAGAACAACAAACACGGACACGCTGACATGTACACACACATACACGTTTAGAAATACTGAAACTCAGCCACACACACACACACACACACACACCGCACTGACAAATCACAAGATAACAGGGGAAAAAGGCAACTCAGCAATATCGGGAAATCTTAAACATATGACCTTTAAGGCTAGAGCTGGCATTACTTAATGTTTCTATTAGTATTAATAATACCCCCAAAGACACTAAAACTCACAATGTGTTTATCTCACTAGCACATATGAACTTTGTAGCCACAGCCTGTGTCACCGTGGATTTTACAAAGTCCTGTGGTTTGTCTTATTTTAGGATTTTACATTTATTGGTCAGGGTCAGTGGTCATTACTCTCGAGGCAATGGGAGCTATAAAGGTATAATCAAAGTTACTACAGCTCACACATCTCGTTTACATGAGCTCACACACTCTAAAGTGTGCTTAGGTGAAAAGTCCGTGGAGACCAGATGGACAGCTGGTGTGCAGAGGAGCAACCAAGGCTACGCTGCTGACCAATCAAATACAGGTGGAGTCGGGCACCAGCTCTCTCAAGCAGGTCGAGCATGATTGGACAAACTCTTACCTCCTATATTTATTTCTTTCTAGATCAAAGTAATTAAAGCTAGAGACAGCTTCAGGTTGAGTTGAGAGAAGCTTACCAAACTAATATATTGTATCCTCTACAAAGTATAATTATTGTAAAATGCAACCTGAGCCATTGCAAATACCACAACTGACATTCTGGTTGGCTAAACGTCCTTGCAGAGAACTGAGACAATAGTTTGATCATGTTTATCCCCTTAGTGTATTTCACAGGCATGTTCCTGGGGTTTAATTCTGCTAATGCCACGCTGGCTTAAACCCCAGAAAAATAAGTCAGCATGGACACCTGGATCGAGGAAAAATTAGTGCTACGCGTCAGGACAAAGCCTCTTATTTGTCTGTTTCCGTGGCATCTCTGTGGCACCCTTGCGCCCCACTGGTACAGCCTTTTAGTGCAAACAGAGCAGAAGCATTCAGGCAGCTGAGGCCAGGATTAGTTTCTGATTCTTTGGAGGCATTGAAATGAACCAAGCAGACACTAATCCCCCCCTTTTCCCAGTATCTCGCCAGACCTATGCTCTGCAGAGGGAAAGAGTCAGAGGAACAGAGAGAGAGAGAGAGAGAGAGAGAGCTTTAATGAACTGGAACTGGAGAGAAGAATCTATATTAACTGAATGTGTTAAGTATGGTTACGGGTGCTGTGACATCAACCTAGTCTGTGCACACAGGCAGTGACACACTTATGAATTGTGTGCGAGGGGAAGGAAGGGAAAGAAGAAGGGAGGGAGCGGATGGGCAATAGAGGGGAAAAACAGTCAATACTAAGTTTGGGGAAAAAAAAAGGAAAAGATTGAAACAGATTTGTAAAGGGCGCCATTTACAAATCACCCATTCCACTAACTCTGGATTGAAGGATTAGACCGTGTTACTTATGCAGCTTTTGGGCAACATAACCTTCAACAGGGAAGGAGCTCAGAATGAAAAACCTCCCTCTGGAACCGTACAGTATCTTATGCTCCTATCGCTCTGCCCCCACTCTGCCTCCTCTCTTTCCTCCCATTCAGTTTGTCCCGTCTGCCTCCTCTTGTTCGGCACGGTTCTGTCCTTCAAATGTAGACACTCCTCACACACACAGCCTGTGGTCTCAAATAGTTATTTTGTAAGCGCCCTCATTCTAGGTTCCTTATTGGTTTGCGGTGCCTTCATTACATTCTTGCTGGGCTCAGCATAACTTTCACCACTCGAAAATGGGGCACCGCGGCTTTTGTTGAGCAAATAACAGGGAATAAGAATAAGTCAAAACACCCACAAAACAAGATCTGACAAACACTCGAGCGTGTGTGCAGGAAGGGAGAGCCTGTGCTTTGCCACAGCGTAGCCATGCTTTATCATTACACGGCAACAGTGAATTTTAAATCTGTCCACACCTCCCTCTCGCTCATTTCTCTGCCCGCTCTTCATGTATGAATGTATTTTGATTTATAACTCAGCCGTTTTTATTACTCAGGTATATTCCTCTCAGATTTAATGCCCAGTCCGTGTCTTATTTATAGTGGAGGTAAAAGATACAAAGGTACAGCATATAAAATTACTTCATGATGGCTCCTTTTGCTGACAAGGCTCTTGGCACTTGTTTGATGTTATTTGTTTTTTAAGTGACTGATTTACTGAGATGTTCTTCATTCTTCATTGGGTTCTTGTAGAGGCTTTTAGCTCCTGTGTTTTTCCGTTGCACAGTGGTATTCAATGTGGATGCACAATTTCCCCCATGGCGCCTTCTCATTACACGAATCCTCTGTGCTTTAAGCAATACGCCGTAAAGCCTTATGACACGCCAGTTGTAACCGATATCAGAGGCGCACTGATCAACAAAGGAGAGAAACAATGCCTGAGACGGAATGATCATGGAAGCAAAGGGGGAAAAGGGTTAAAACGTTAATAGTCTGAAAGGTTTTCTGGCAGGAACTATATAGTGTTTAGATTAAGTCTGTGGTACAATCAATGTTCAAGGACAGAAGAGGTTTTTAGTGATGAAGGTGTCATGAGGAGTCACCATGAGATATTGCATGAGATATTGCGGTGCACCTGCCAGCTACAGGCAGAAAATAGGTAAAAATATGATACAGTATTTAGTTTAGGGGAACAAAGCTAGACCTTGGAAGAAGGTATGATTAATCGTCCCACGTGAACCGTGTGAATATATGAAAGGATAAAAAACAATTGTTAACGTAGCACACATATTTGGTAAGTGACAAGAAAATACCTTTTTCTCTGTGACTGACGAGAAAGCAAATGTTATTATTTTTCATTTTTTGCTACCACCAAGAGAGCATTTCAGATTTAAAGGGAATGGCTGAAATTGATGACTGGAAAGCTGTGTGGTCTCTCTGGGTTTTCAGAAACCACGTCCAACAACATGAGACACTTTTCGTTGGGCCTTGATTAATGCTGTGTTAGAAAGCTAACAGCGAAAGCCACTGTGCTGAAAGCGTGTAGGTTTTTGCTTTCTGTGATGAAACCATCTGACAGGCCCCATTAGACGAGCTGACCACTGATCTCAGCCAACACACAGGTACCATTGTCTCTGTGCTGTCACGGAGAAGAAAGAGGCAGAAGCACCAAGGGAAGGGTAAAAGAAAATAAAGGAAGTAACAGTAAACATTCACTACATCAGGGTGGTGACATATGCATTAGGTTTAAATCATTCTTATTGAAACTATGAAAAGTAGTCGTATTACTCATGTGGGCTAAATAGCTTTTGGTTTATCGTTGACTAAATTGTCTTTATCACAAAATGTCCAACCATCCATTATCCTTAAGGGCTGCGGGGGTGCTGGAACCTACGCCTCCAGTGATAGACGGGCAGATTACCAGTCTATCACTGGAGATATCTACAAACTCCAGAGAGAGGTACCACAGCTGAATCTGGGTTCGTCTCGCTGTGAGGCGATAGAGCTAAGCACTACACCGCCGCGCCGCCCATCGCAGAATTTAAAATATGACGTTCGTGTCTGTACAGGGTGCAGCAGGATGCAATATGAAACACAGGCCGAATACCTTATTACTAGGAGGAGTGCTTTATGAGCAGATGGAGTAGGGACGGACGTCAGTTATGGCGAATCACACCATTTCCTCTCATTCCCTTTAAAAGTAGCGAGCGAAGGAGAGAGACTAAGGCCTGAGCTCCGAATGACCGGAAGTTCCAAACCTAACAAAAATACACAACTTTACAATTATAAATTGACTTTCATCTGTTGTCAAAAATGTACTAATTAGTACTAATTAGCAAATGTTAGCATGCTAACAGTAAAGTAACATCTTGGTGACAACGTGGTGGAAACATTATGTCAGACTCACATGTGTCACAATAAAAATGTAATAAAAAAACCCACTCACTCTTTTGAATTGGGCCGCACCAATGAAATAGTTGTAATGCAATGAAAAAAAACTGCACCTCGATCACTTTTGCCATAATGAGAAATGACATCACTTGTAAGGTGCTGCATCAGCCATCAGATTACTTTCACACACTTGCAAATTCAAGGTTATATTACTCAAATTGGACTTGGTGTTGATGACATTTATTTGTATCACTGCTACTTGAACACTGCCTTTTGTTAATGCGTGTTTTTGGTCTGAACGCCTACAAGGCACAGCCTCACAGACCTGCTAGCATGGCTGTAGACTCGTGTTTACTCCTCTCCGCCTTCTTTCCTTTCCATATAATCATCACGCAGCCCTTCAGAGGGCTCAAGGGATCCCGAACGCGAAGTTCATGAACCGGCGCTCTACTGGCAGAAAGAACTGAGATATAAATGGCTGCTGTGCCAAAACTAGAGCATCACCACTCTTTCTTATGTAAATGACGTGAGGTTCAACTAGCAGCTCTAAAAAGCTGTGATCTGTTCCTACACTATCACCACTACATGTCCGGGCAGAAGGAGACAATGTCTTCTGCATGTACATAAGACAAGTGGCTTTGAAATTAGATTGATATATTTAATAGTCCGATTTAAAAAATTCTTACATAAATAATGAACAGTGCTGCTGTGATTCAGTCAGATTTAAATTGGAAAATGTAATGTGTGCTGAAATGTTATTTGGTATTTCTTTCCTTGTGCCTTCGTAAAGCTATACATTGTTTACAAGACAACCTTATTGAGTCCCTCTGCTAATCTCCTCATCTTTATCTTTTTAAATCTCTCTTACAATCTCGCCTGCCGTCTTTCTCCTCTCAGCTCCTCCCAAGGTCAAATGCAGTGTCTTCCATTTTTTCTCCCTTCCATTGCAATCTTTGTGCCATCTTCCTTGCACGAAGAACACACACACACACACACACACACACACACACACACGTTCCTGCCGGTTTCAGATGCAAATCCTATTTAAACCTGTCACCTGCTGCCAGACACGCTGTGAGAGGAATGGAAGAAAATAGGCCACTAGGATATCACGGCAATTTGCAAAATGAGCACAAATTCATTTTATGGGATTCCAGGGCTTCGACATGAGCAACAAGTTGTGTCTCATCAGGCTCATCTCATTGCTCAGGCTGGAATTTTACTATAATCACAATGATCCAGTGGGTCTTAATTAAGTCTGAGACAAGCAGCCTGTCCTTCTTTGCCATTCCGCCGAGCACATTTGACCTCTGGCTCACACCCGTCCTTATCACACTCCTCTGTTTTGTCCTCAGTTCATTTCAGCCTATGTTTGTTAAAGCTTGCATTCATGTCAATCAGGGGTCAGTGTCTGTTCTCTCATGAGGTCCCCACCGCCCTCTGCTGTGTTCAACAAGCAACTGGAGTGTGCCACTTTGCATCTAATGCTATTTAATAACACTGACCTCTCCACCTCAGCGCTCCTCGTTTTTCGCTTCAGGGCCAGACGCGTTCCCATGCGTCGCCCCCTCCATGTGCCAGAACATCACTGACAGCACTGACAGCTCACTCCCACCACTCGCACAGACCATTTACAAAACACATTACGCTAGAAACAATGATGTATATATAATATTTAGTAACAAAGCTACTACAGAAATAAACTATATGAGGTGGGTGTGTTGTCTTCTTTTGAGCTACAGAAAATCATGCATGGTAAAAAAGCATTTAATATTACTCCCAGATAGGGATGGTGCAAATCAGTCAGCTCACGATTCCATAAGATAAAGGGTTCACAAGTTCAATGTAACACAAAATGAAGATTTTTTTATCCACCTAAAACTGAAAAAAAGGGTCCTGATGAGACTGGATTCATGAAAAAGGTAAAGAGACAATGTTCAGATGCAGTAACACGGCATATATTTCAAAGATTCTTTTAAAGAAGCAGTTTACTGTGTCATAGTTCACACTGGTAATGGATGGCATTAATTGCAGCCTCTGGTACTTACTGTGCTCAAACAAAAATGTGTGTGTTTTTAAGGCAATTACTGATCTGATTTAGTTTAAGAAAACATTTCACGTATTAAAAACTATGCTTATTTATGGTGTTGCCAATAGTTATAAGAGATGAATGACATTAACTCAGGTTAAATATGAAGCTACAACAAGGAGACACCAGGGAATTAGCAAACCATTCCACAAATTGTCATTTTTACATTGATTACAAACAGGCTGTGATATGTTAGTTGTATTGATATTCTCATCTAAATATAAGCATAAACATAAACGAGTGCATTTGGCAAAATGCTGAATAATTCCCTTCACACATTAATCAGCAGGCGTAAGATCACAATGTTAATGGAGGACATTTACTTCACCCTCTGGCATTTAAGCACAGTTAAACTAAATGGTGGCTTTTAGGAGCTTCTTAGTTTTTGCAGAAGTGTGGAGCAGCGTGTCAGATCCCTGCTACCCGATTCTATGTTAGAGTATAATGAGGTTAATGCTTTCTTTGGGTCAATGGTCTTTGAACGTTCTGTTTGCTTCCTGTTAGCGTTACCGCCAGGTTGGACCAGCAGGTGACCTCTCGACGTGGCTCGGTGTAATATCTTCCTAAATGAGCTCAAAGTGTGGCTGGCTCCCTGCGACTCAACAGTCTGTCAGGCCCAGATAACACAGTGGGTGGAACACCAGTGCTGTCAGTTCTTATTCCTCTTCTTGACCTTGACTCCCACAGCATCACTCCACACACCGAGATGCTCACCTTTATCTCCACTGGACACTCTACAGCTCAGGACTTGCAAAATGGTCATGGCGGTTTACGGAGTACTGAGAAACAATCGGTTTTGTTGAATTATGATGTTTTGTCTGTGTTTATAATTTTTTTAAATAATACATGCAATTTCATTCCTTGTTTTTCTTTCCATTTACATTCCAAGTAAAAAAAAAAAGGCATAAAATAAAATGACATAAAGTAAGGAACTGTTTACACTGGTCACGCAAATGGAGATATGAAGGTTTGCCTGTCTCGCTCCTTCCTGTGAATTATTGCTGACTCTGCATTGAATTGTACAATAAAAGATAACATTTCTGCCCATTAACTTCATTTGTGTCGACACGTTCTGTGACGCATCGTAATTGCAGCAATATTTCTGAAAAGGTTACTTTGATCATTCAGTAAATACGCAGCTGCTACAGGGCGGCTTCTTGCCTGTGCTGACTGAGGTTATTGCTACGGAAAGTGCAAAGTCAATCATCAACTGATCAGCTTGGCTGTGGCACGACCAACCCAGATCGCACTGCAACAAAGGTTGCAACAGCCAGTTAAAGATTCTGCTGGATGTGTGCGGACTATCTGGAGACCTGCAGGCAACAGTAGGTTAATGTGATGTCTTGTGCTAAGCAGGTGCTGAGGAAGTTGTTATGCACAGACATCATGGGTCCTCACATTAATTAAGTTTTTGAGCCTGCCTTTTCCCCAGTGTCTACTAATTAGTCTTAATTACTGGCTGGGCTGATGAAGTTGTAGGAACAGATACAGCGCACTGCCTGTGATTATGCACTCCCCATAGTTTCTTCTGCCTAAACCTTTTATTTCTCACCTGACTGTGCCTGGATTTCTCCTGATCACCCGCTGCCATTTTATGAGATTCAAAGGAAAAGCAAAGTGCCATCAACAGCATTTAATGCCAACACTCAATATTATTTTCTGAATATCTAGCATGCATACCACTGAAGTGGGCCCCTGTCATAGAGGGTTTACAGATTTTAGCCTGTATTTTCGTTTTTGCATTCAGCCAGTGTGATGACATTTACTGGTGTGTGGGTGTCCATATTGTAGATGAGCCCTGACTGCGGGGAGGAGATGACTTATTCCTCTCTGACTGACAGCTTTAACAGCAGTCTGCAGTGACCCACAAAGAACAGCTGCAGAGATAATCATCTAATGTGCCTTTGCAGATAATGACCCTGCATGATCTGACCTCCATTTTTGGCCATTACCACTTCAACCAGGCAGCCCACTGCGCAAGTGGAGTTGAAAGATGACGGGTCGCTCTGAAGCGTGGAAGCACCAAACAGCATTGCTGCTATGACAACCAGCAAACTGAAGATTGTTCCCCACAGTTCCCAATAATTCCACTGGTGCATGACCAAATGTGAACAAAATCACAATAGTATTGGAAAGCTGGCATGGCTCAGGGCTGCAGAGCTCAGCTGGTAGCAGGGTTTTTCACGACAACATACAAAATGTCAGCACTGATAGACAAGCTTTGATCAACTGGTTTTAACATACATGCCAGCTATGCCCCCTTACCAATGCTTTTGGTTAGGTATGGAAGAAACCTCACTGACCTCTGACCTAGAGCTGATACCACGCATTTTGAATGCTGATACTGAGCTAGGCCTTGCTAACCCTTCTCAGACAGGCACTGGCACAGAGATTAGTGTTTTAATGCCTTCAGTGTTGTAGTCACAAATTCCAAGGCTGGACTATAAAAAATGTGAAAGGCAGGCAACTCCCTAGACTTACAAGCGTGTCAATTTCTCTAGTTTCATTACAGCATGTGAGAATTAGCTCAGAGTGCAACTGTACGCATTAGAAGTTTTGTGCTTGTCATATTCTCTGTAGATGCTTTGCTATTGGATGTGAGAGATTATGCGTGTTGACTCCAAACCACAGCCTTCATGCGTTTTACTTCAGTTATATACATAAAGTTTGTGTGTGCATAACAAATATGTTTTTGTGTGTATACATACATTCTGAACTATCTATGTGTATTAGAGAAAAAATAAGACAAGACAGGAAATGGGGCGTCATCGTGGGATACACTGCACCATTCACATGCAGTAACGTCTGCACACAGTATTTAGGCATTAACAGCAACTTTACCGTGTAATGTACTTTACTTTCTCTCATTAGTCTTACGTGATGGTCAGATGTCACAAATACAATGTCTTCACATCAGGAAGAACATAAACAGGTTATGTGAAAATAAATTAGTGTAAAAATCACATTGGTGAAGAAAGAAAATACACAAAACAGTACAGTACAGCAGATGTGTGAATCCTGTTCACTTTAAAACAGGCTGATTAGCTAAACTGGCTCTCATATTCATCGTGAAAGTAACCTGTTCCACCATAACCAGAGGATGGAGTGCACTGTAAGCATAAAGGCCATTAATTTGGGGCTACAGATCTGTACGCTGCATAACCACTGGCACTTGTCACAACAAAAATTAAAAGCCTTTCTTTGGCAGCTAGTGACAGGATCTGCAGTGTGTTTAATGCATGAGGGAGGAGTAAATCACCCCCCCCTCCAACGCTCAAACATAGATGTATGCATGCAGGCACACACATTGCATCTTGTCAGCTTATTCTTAACCATTATGAACACTGTGCTGCAAAGCTGCAGTCATGCTGGCACCTAGAGGAGTACTTTCTCCAAACGCCTGTGCAGCAAACAAGCAACGGCACACTCTGGAGCTTTGAGGAGAAATACACACACAAGCAAAGCCTTTTCACCTGACCCACTGTGTTTACCCTACAGTTGCTGCTCTCTGCCAATCTGCACTTATAGAGAGAAAAACAATAAAAAAACAGAGGTAGACAGACAGCGAGCGGAGGGACCAAGAGGGGTGCTCTGATTGCGAGTTGAGAGTTCAGTGCTCACTTCAGTATTGCAGCAGAGAGGGACCATCGCCCTGCAGTTTACATTTCCTGTGGTGAGAGTTTGCCATTTGCACTCAAATGTTATATTGGTTTTCCTCCAGTGCCAAAGGGAGCAGTCAAGTGAGCGCGTTGTTTGCTATAGAATGAAACCTCCTGACCATAGTTACCATGAGCACAACGGAGTTTACAGTGAAAGGGCGCGGGGCAGGGCAGCTCGGACGTGGCAACAAACGGAGCCGGTGTCTGCTTTATCTGTGGACTCGGCACAAGCCTGTACACGTGCGTACACCTGTGCGCACATACACCTAATTTCAAACAATTATTGTTTCTATTTATTGTGTGTTGGGGAGGGGCGAAGGAGCACATAAGGACTCCTTTGATACAGCACAATTCCCAAGTCTTTTTTGCTCCACTTTGCTCCACCTCGGGTCATTACACTTGAACACTCCATTGAAGCCTCAAATTACAATTTTTTGGCGACAAAAATGCTCTTCTTTAAGAGGTATTTCTCTAGAGACAGGAATTGGCACTTACAAGAGCTGGCTGCCAGCATTATGATGCCAGATTCTGCCGTGTGCATGCCTTTTATATATCATAGCCATATCATGCACATTATGTCTTTGTTGTTGAGGTGTCCTCTGACATGAGCGAAAACATCTGGAGCACAAACACATTAAACAGAGCAGGGCTGCTGTTCTAAAATGGTTATGTAAACTATCATTTTTTTTCTTCTAATGCAGCCAACACTGATGAGACCAAAGGGCATAATAATAAACAATTTGCCCACTTAGGGTCTTTGTCATGACATGAATATGACTTGAGTTTATCCTTACTGTAATGTCTCTTTAGAAAGCACGGGGTTAAAAGCTGTTAGTGGAAGGCCACAAACAGTAACATGAGTGGTGCTCATTTATTCTAATAGTGCAGGAACATTACAGCAAGCTGAAGCTGAATAACAAGAGGGGGAAGGTTCTGCAGATTCACCCACCTTTCAGCTGCATTGCACCGAAAATACACAACAACCTCATCACCTTCTAATTGTGGTTCATATGACGGAATTACAAATAAAAAATATACTCTAGGGAAACAGAATGTCAGATAAAATGTTCTTTTATTTACCGTATCAGATACGTTCAGACTGAATGTGTTTACAAGGACCTCTCTGACATTTTCAGATGATTATTTCCACACTCTAGGGCAGCTACAGTAGCTGGGTAGGAAGTGAAAAAACAAACTTAGAGATTTGGCGACTGCATAAGGAATATGGTTGAACACGTTAAGGAGACACGTAGTGATATTGGCACAAAGCAACAAAGGGTCTTAAAGGTTGATTTGCCCAGTTTGCCAGACACAAAAATGGACTCTTCTGACCCAGCCTTACAGATTTTTCAGGCTCTAAAGGCATCAGCTCAGATACTTCTGCTTCGACTCTGATTTACTAAAGGTGAATGAAAATTAAATAGCAGTGCTCAAAGAACTGACGCACTACACGGAAAAGAAAAGAAAACAACATCTGTTTCCAAAATCTAAATCCTGGTTACTCTGGATGATTCCAACTACTCACTGTGTGCACTTTTAATTTAAACCACTGTGAAAATTACTTCGATTCATTTGCGCTCCTACATCGTTTTTTTATTTACAAGTTGTTACAGCCAGTCTGACAATGACCTCACAGCTTGAAAATACGCTGCAGCCTGCTGAACACGCAAGGATACACAAACCTTTCAGCTGTGGCAAATAGTTCACATGAGCATTGCCTCCACAGCCTCCACCTCATTCTACATCCCATTGGATTCCGGGACCAACTGTGGAATTTGCCAGTGGTCGTGAATTGCCATCCTATGATAAACACATACAAATATAATTTAATTCTTAGTAGACTGAGCTGCAAAAACACAAAAGTATTATCCACGGAGGGCCTCTTTTCACAAAAGTAGAAGTACACAAAAATGCTGTCAAACAATGTATTGATTGGTGTTATCCTCCTTCAGGCACTGAGCAACAACAGGAGCCTGTGCCCTGAAATGAACCGGGCCTCACCTTGTCAAATCAATATCTAGTAAAGAAACACAAACACGCCACAGTTTGGGAATATGTTCTGTTGGAGAATAATGTGTACATGTGTGCACGTGCCTTTGTTTATCTGGTGGTGTAATCACGCGTGTTGCCCATCCCTCTTCTCCTCCAGCACTCTTCTCCTAGCCTCCCCTCTTCATTTATTTACCCCGGTCCCATCCAATCGAGTGGCAGATCAGTCTGTGGAAAGGGCAGCTTGCCAAGGCAGCCCTCTGTGACAGAGCAATGCATTAGGACATTAAGACAGCCGCTCCTGTGCAAAAAAATCAATCACGCACCCCCTGGATGCATTAGAGGCAGGGAAGGGCACCTCTCACACCTTTCTGAATACCATGCTGACTGACTCTGCAGCTCTGTTCCCAACTCATTGCCTCTAGCTGCACACACACCTGGCTGGACTTGTTTGCCTCGCCGTTTTCTATTCATGCCTCCCACCCAGGAGCGGTGAGCTGGCTTTCAAACAAATCATTAGCCTTCACTATGAGGCGCGACGGTACGTATGTGCAGGCAGCACAGTCTTAAAAAGCTTCCACTTTTTCTTTCTTTTTTTTTTTAGTTTCGGTAGTTTAATGGGTGGCGGTTACTCGTTCACTTTCATCTATTTTCATCCATCCATCCATTATCTTCCGCTTGGTCCGGGGTCGGGTCGCAGGGGCAGTAGCCTAAGTAGGGAAACCCAGACCTCCCTATCCCCGGCCACCTCCTCCAGCTCACC
>JAUMTR010000011.1:11552911-11578855 GCA_032270685.1 Microctenopoma stevenorrisi | reverse complement strand
CCCGACAACATAGCTCTGAGGATCACTAGACCACGCAAGCCCTTCTGCCACGTCAAGGCCTCGATCCCAGAAGGGTTTCATCTATTTCTCCAATTCTTTTATCAGTTTGTTTCATTTTTCCTCTGAAGGCAGGAACGGAGTTGGTCGTCATAAGGGGACGAAGGTTTGTCACTGTGCTCTTTCAAACATAGGCCAAACATTTGGTGCTACATTCTGCAATTTATTCATTTTTTTCTAGATTGAACATACAACACATTCTCCCAAATTTCCACACACGTCTAATGTCCACTGCTTCTTAACGCGTATGTACACAAACATACGTAGAAACATACATGTGCATGTGCGTGTGTGCCCTACCATGTTTAGCCTCATGCAACCTTGATATAATTAGTTCTGTCTCCAGTTCCCTGACTTGGCTCTTTGCAGATTAAAATGACTTCACCTAAAATGAAACAATATTCGTCATATCTTCAATTGAACCAGTCAGATTGAATATGACATGGCTAAGATTCAGGAAATAGAAAGGCCTGTTGTTGAGTGAGCGCTGATATTGAAATGGGTCAGATTTATAAATGAAAATTGTGTCTAAACACAAGAATGTCATCTCCTTTCATTTCCTCACAAATGCCAGCTGGTTCGCTTGTGGTAATGGCTCTTCAGGCCGTGGTTAATGGGGGTAGGATAGGCAGGGACTCTTGCTCATTTTTGGGGGTGGCACAGAAACTGATGTCTGGGTCCAATGTTTTATCTATATTTGGCACAAAAAAAACATTGTTGGCAGTGTGGTGTCCATATAGTCACTATTTGGCGAATGATGGTGCATATAAATATGTTGGATTACCACTAATAGAACCTTCAACAAAGCCTGTGAAACATTTTTTAAACTTATTGTATTTTATGAAAACAAATTGTAACTAATTACAAGAGAAATGTGTCATCTGAACATATTTTACTCAATGTGCGTATAATATGTATGGATGTGAGTCATGGCACACTGATAGATGCTTCTCACCACAGGCCCAGCTGCGCTGCTCCACCATCACTGTCACCCTCTGTCTCTGCAGCGCTATCATCTGTCAGTAATGACACATGAGTTCAACTAGTCACTGTGCCATAGTTTTAATAAAGTTATCCACTGCAATTAATTTTCATATTAACATTGAAGTTTATAATAACAAGGTTAGTTCACGTTTCCCAACAAACACAAACATTTAGTGTCTCTTGTGAGTCAACTGAGCGTTACATTCAGGTTGCGGACGTATCAACCAGCAACCTGTTATCCTAAAAGTGATTAACAAATCCCTAAAGAATCCCAAATGCTGAATCCCCTAACAGCAACCCGTTTAATGGTCTGGCTCTTTAAAATCTTTGTCCACAGAAAAACTAGTTTTCACATGTTTTCCGGGTTGGAACGCTTTAATAAGCCGACCTGCATGAGAAACAGGTCAAAAAAGGTTTTACTGTGCAGCAGAAGAAAGTTGTTTTTCCTCCACATGGTGAAACTCACTGGCTAACTTAGGGGAGGATGTTGTACTACCTAAGCGAACAGCTAAAACATCCATCCATTCATTATCTTGTCCTCGTAAGGGTTCGCAGGCAGCTACCACATCATTCATAAGATAACACTAACAGCTTCACCTGTGCTCTCAAGCCTTCCAAAACCAGAAGGGCCCGGTTAGCAGTTAGTTTTCATTTATTAGGGAAGTTTGACTGAGAACATCGTTTGCTCATGGGTAACTCAGCAGTGTTAATGAGCAAGAGAGCTCTTTGAATTTTCCAACCACATTTATTAAGCCAGCCCCAGAAATGAGCTGGCAGTGCTCTGGGCACGGGTCCACTTTTCTAACTGCTGGAAGAAGATGTACTGAAAACCTGCTGCAATGAAAAAAAAAACATCCAGTAATGTTCACTGCAGCTTTGCATCATCACAATACCCATTCTCATGAGGCCCAACAAGAACTCAAAATGCCCGTCCCATAGGAAAATTAACATAGATGACACATGGACCTCACCAGCTGATATTTTTTTGTGGTACAGAGTTGGATATCACAGTGATTTTAGCTGTAACTTTTCTTAAACTTAGATCTTACAAATCATACTCAACAGAACTTTACTTTCATTACAATATATTTTAGCATTAGCTTGGCTGAAATCTTTCTCTCCTCTCTACTTTACTTTACTTTACTTTGCTTGGCAGACGCATTTATCCAAAGCCACTTACAGGGAGCTAGCGCTGGGTGTCTGACTGCTGAATCAACCTGGCATTAGTCAGTCCATGTAGCTTTGGCCCATAGCAGCTAATTCAAAAGAAACCCTGTCATTTATAGCATCACAATATTCACAACCGCGTACAATAAGTTGTTCATTTCTGAAGTTAAAAAGTTTAAATTTAAACAAGTTCAGTTGCTTTGGATGAAACCTTTTTGAGATGAAACCTTTTGGAGATGACCATGACCTGGATGATTGAGGACCTTCACAGATATTTAAAGTTATACACAAAACTTTTGTTAGATCAAGAAAAGATAAAAACAACAGGAGTCTTTGATGAAGTGTCGGCTGTCTTTAGATGTGGTAATGAAATGTTGTGCGAATTTGTCTGGAATCATATTTGAACACCTATACGACCAGAACAGGTCATATCCTACATCACAATATTATAAAGAGAATAAAAATTGAACAGTTATTGTAACTACACATACATAATATATTAAACAAGTAGTGATCCACCTAATTGAATCATGTGTTTAAGTGGAAGACGCTGCTTTGGTTTCTGATAAAGGACAGCTTTAGTTTTGTCTGGATGGAAGAACAGAAAGAAGCACTTTGCATTCATGCCACACTTTGTTGTACAAGAAATCCAGGAGAAAGGAAATAACACTGCGACATTATCTGTGGAGGGCAGCACCATTAAAAAAATGAATATTGCTTTTCTCCCCTTCCTCAACACTGGCACCAGATAACGTCTGAACAAATAAATAAATAAAAGCTGTAAATAACCGTTGCCTGTTGCTCCAGTCATTTCTCTATTACTTTGGCCAGTGGAGTGAGACCGACTTCTTATTTCTTGCTCTGAGAAGCAGCTCTCAATTTTGTTGATAAAAGAAAAAGAAGGAGGAATTGGTGGGAAGGAAGGGAATCTGGGAGTGGGTGGCAGGATGCATTGACAACACATTTTCTGAAAGAATTCTGCAGCTGCTCCTTTGCATATTGTCATGTTGTCAGGCTAAGCTTGGCTGTTACCTGTCTGCTTTTCCTCCTGTTACCTGTGACCTGCTCTTCCACTCTATTAAATATGCACACGCAGACACGCGCTCGCATACTGTATGCACAGCTGAATTCTGTCACACAGATGGTGAAAGAGAAATAAAGATTATCCCAAATTACCAGAGCACCCTTTTATTAGTTTAGCAGTCTAAGCAATTACTCTCATGGTATCTATACGCATAAAAGGTAACAGATATAGAAGCTTTTTTTTTTTTTTTAAACAACGATCCACTTGCAGGGCTTGAAGCTAGTGATCTGGCTAATGCCCAGATAATGAATTCAGAGTGACATAAACAATCTGTTGATCAGTTTGTGTTCAGTAAAGCAGTAAACCGGTGGAGTCATTTGAATAATTGTGGCAGAAAGCAGATGTGAAGAGCAGCTCCGCTTTAGTTTTAGGTCCACCATGCTTCAATCAATTCACCCCTCTGTGTTTTAAAAAAAAGAAATGAAACGAATTGTCATACAGCACCTGGCTCCAAACAGAGTGATGACAAGTGGAGTAGCTTTTGTTGGGAACATGTCAACTGCTCTATCCATCATACTGCTGCACAGGAATCCCGCACCTGTCAGGAGTCATGCTGCCCACTCACTTCAGGTAAATACTAATGAAGTAAAGTCATTTAGGCGGCACGGTTTGTATGAAACAGCCAGAGAGCTCTTACGCCATTATGGTGTCGAACACCTACATGTGTGGTTTGCTTTGTGTCCCTGTAGTACATAAAACACCTTGATTAACATTTATGTGTTGTGTGAGTGTTAAACGTTACCTTAGTTTGTGTCTAGATGTCTGTGTTAGGAAAATAAAAAGATCTGAGGACATCTGAAATTTTTTGGCATTCAGGTCCTTTGACTGGAGACTCGTCAGAGCCACCGATGACAACAATGACATTGGGTAAGAGATGGGACCAGCTGAGCATGACTTCAATCTAATTTTGTGCCTGTTTCTGTAAAAGTCACATAGCCCAAAATCCTTCTGTCCAGTGGTCAAAAAGGAAACAAGGGAAATATCACGACACAGAGGACTGTTCTAAAAAACTCGAGAACTAAAGACATAAGGCGATTGTCCAGAGTTACACACAGGGGTGCTATACATGCGCAGAGATGTCTTTTATTGCACTGATTCTACCTCACGAACATCCTTTAAAGTTTGCCATTACAGTATGTTCTGGAACTTCAGCACACCAAAATAAGAAACACACACATAACATAACACGTATTTATACATCTGAGCAGCATTACATGACATTTAAATGATCATTTTGAAGATTACAGAAGTGACATTTACATTTTTATGCTAAGTTATAATCTACTGAAATAATGTTCAATTTCTGTGTCACAGATGTCACAACATGGTTAGAATAAAGTGTAATCATCCAGTTCTCTGCTTTTCATGTCAAATGGGTAATATAAAAATGTCATTCAACAAGACCTTGACAGTAAGGAAATGGTCTTCCAACATAAACGTAGAACCTCCTGGAAGCTTATAATGGAGATTAAAGCACAAACCAGCATTGAAATGTCTTTTCTAAAAGCCTCCCACCTTTACTCTCTTTAAGAGAAGATGGTGCTTTCAGAAGGTTTTTAAAGGCCACTGAGATTTCCAAGGAAATCATTTGAATATGTTTTAGAGACACATACATACATACAGTACAGTGGGCACTGGTTTTGTGCAAGCTTTTTCATCTAACCTTCCATCTCCCTAAACTATTTTCACATTCCACATATTTGATGCTGTGACAACAGATGTTGCATTATTTCATTAATGTGTAAAATTACATTTGTTATTTCAGCTGCTTCTCTGTTAAGGGTCATGGAGGTGCTGGAGCTTAGAAGGAGTGTCCACCCAGGACAGGTCTCCAGGCTGTCACGGCACTAGCACTGACATATACAGACAGACAACCATTCCCACCTTTGAACAATTCAAAGATACCAATTAACCTAACTGCGTGTCCCTGGACAGTGGGAAGAATCTGCTCTACCTGGACCATGCAGGCACAGAACATTTTTTTGAAGCAACTTCACCATATTTCATTCAGTCAGCATCATCAATATCACATATATCTTCTACAGTGTTTTCCTCATTTCAATCTTATATAAACAGCTGCACAGGTTTATTTGGCTACAGCAAGAAGAAATAATTTGGAGAAGCATATTTTTGTAGTATATATATATATATATATATATATATATATTATATCGTGCACTAACCGTGAAGGAGCTTTATAATAAATGCTGCAGGAAGAAATATTCTATGCATATTAAAAGTGTGTGGTGGGGTCGCTCAGGAGCACTTTGTAGAACAATATTATAGTGACAAAGCTTTACTTTTGTTGGCAATTATTTGCTTATTAATTTTTAACTTCACCCAACAGCTCAATAAATAAACAAATGCATTTAATGAAACAAATTGGTTTCATTCCAAAATAATTGTTAATAAATCATTCAAAGCATGTGTATAGATTATACACGCTTCACCCCTGATTTTCATTAAAAAGGCAGGGCTGAATTCTTAACAATTGCTTAGGGCCCCAAAAGGCATCTGCTAATCAATATGTAGGACTGGAGTGTTTTGGCCCTGGAGGGAAAGCACAAACTTTGTACACAAAGTTGAGGTAAACTTGAAGTAAAAATTTTGCCGTAAAATGTTTAACACAGAATATATAATAAGTTGTCTCCACCTTGGTGGTATAGTTGAGGTGTTTTCTTTAGAAGCAGGGCACAATGAAAGATTCACTGTTTGATGTTCAAGTGCTGAAGGTGGCAATGGGGAAATTAGCTCTGATTATGAAGGTCATGGTATGAACCCCGCCGAATCATCACTTCAGCATCTGAGGCAATCAAGTGGTTGATCTGAAGCCAGACACAGTGGAGACTGCTGTGGTGTGCTCCTGTTACACACAAGCATGGCGTGATGCAATGTTGGGATGAGGATGTTTTTTAGCCTTTGAAATACACATCATTGTTACCATGACAGCCTCTGAGGTTTCAAGCACAGTAGTCATTTGTTCTCAATTTCTCTTATCACCTCCGTAGTTGTGATTAGGTATTTTCTCATATCCTTTCAGAGCGCTTATGCCTCAACATTACCCAGGTTGTAGCTTCACCGTGATTGGCACTTGTCATTAGCTGTCACAACAGAATACAAGTGCTCCTGGGCTGTGTTGTGTCATTCCTATGACAATCTTCTGAGGTGCTTGGTAATGGAGCCTTAGTGAGGTGTCACTGTGTCCCTTTCAATGACCCAAAAAATAACACATACTCACCACCACTGCAGCACATGTCACTATGGACTGTGACAAGGCTCTTAGTTATCTCTGAGACTCAAATGTCTCATAAATGTATTTGAAGGTTTTCAAAGTACGCGAGTGTCTGGATCCAGATGTCCTTTGTCAGGAGTCTAATGACAGTGAGACTGTCTTAGTGACGACCTTTTTGCTTATTAGACCTCTGATAGTGGTTATTTGGAAGATCTGATCAGAGTTTCAGGCTACTCAAATAAATTGCATAACAACTCAGGGATTACAAGGAAGTCTCCCTTGGAAAAATAAATTCAGCACGCTACATTTGCAGCACTTAAATAAAAGCTTTCCAGGTTTTTTAATTATTACAAGAAGCCTATAGAATATATATATAATAACAACAATAATATATCTTTGACCTATGGGGCTAATGGTCAGTAATTCTTGTAAAAACAGTATGCAACAGAAAACCTGTCAAACTGAATTCTGGGGTTAAAAGAGTCACAGAAATACATTCAATGTAGTTAGATGATAAAACAGTGCCAATAGTAACTTGGAAGTAATAAATAAAAACAAATATTGACCATGCTAAAAGAGTTCAAAAGAAAACATTTTGAGTAAGATACAGAAGGATTCAGTTTACTTCCAGACATGCAGTGGATGTCAGGTTGCTCCTATCCTTAAAATGTCAAAGACAGCTGTTCACAAGAACAAAGGGGGTGAAAGCTCTCCAATGACCGGAATGACTGCCAAATCTTGGCATTCAACATCGATGGGATGTCACCATGTAACCTACTAAATAATGGCAAATGGCAGCTGGGGTGAAGTGCGTGGTGAAGAGGGACCGAGCGGAAGTCACGCAAACACTAGAAAAAAATACCATTTTATTGGTGACAAAGAGAGAAGAGTGATGCTAGAATTTGTGAAAAGAAGAGAACAGGACAAACAGATGTATGTGTAATTTTAGTATACGCGTAAAGACGTTTTCTTTGGCATACTGTTCCATGTGCATACTTTGTACTTGACATGCTGCTAAATGACGGTGAGCTGGCGACCAGTCTGAAGGAAAGATGGTAGAGTCAACAGACAAGATGTCGGTGCCCAGTGTTGCTGTTCTTCATTTATTCTCACTCTCATGTTCTTCACATTTGCCTCATCATACAAACTTTCAACCAGCAGGAGGTTTGTGTGGAGACATGAACCCAAGACAAATGAAACATTTTGTGAAGCAGCTGGCTGTCAGGCTGCAAGGCTTCATGAAGCTTCATCTGGTCATCAATCTGAGGTCATAAAGCTAGGCAGTCTGGGGAGTTCATCAGCACCACACCAATAGCACACTATCAGAGTGAAGAGTCAGGACCCAAGGTACAGGTCAGGCAAAAAGATGTTTAGGGACTACATGTGATTAGTTGTTAAAAATATGATTTTAGGGACATAAAAGTTGCAGGGGCAAAGCTTTACCCCCTGTAAATCTGCCCCTGATAGCCAGGGAAACAGGTGAAATCGTTCTTCCTGAGAGAAAGAGAAAATCCTCTCTTCAAAATAAAATCCTGCAAAAAGCCACACTGCAATTGTGACACTCACACACAATAACGTTGATTTGATTTTGTTTTTCTGTTACCATGTCTTGAGTATTGAGTTATTTATTCGTAAAACGGGGCTAAAACACAGGGGGGATATTTTTCTGGTCCTTAGTGGTGTCCTTTAGCCTCCAAACACACGTCCTTGTGACTTCTGTGACATATGTCTACACAAGCAGGTCCATGAGAAGTCTATGCAGCCAGCCTCCACCAGCCACCCAAGAGCACATCACCCAAGAGAACACAGTGAGGCTTTCTTTAGATGGATGAGATGGCAGATGTCTTGTAGAAACTTTAATTCTCCTCTGAAATAGTAAGCAGAAAAAAGCAGCAGGCACAGTGTGCTGGTCCCGTCAGGCTGCTGTGGGAACATATCAGTCTGCATCTAGCGCATCACTCATATTTTGAAGAGAGTCAGAGACCCTCTAGGGATATTGTACCTGGAGGTGCCTGCTTTGTCAAGCCCCAGTTAAATGGGACATATGCGTGGGGGGTTAACAGCCTTCATGCTTTCTTCTAGGTCACAGGGTGACATCTACCAACAGATGGCACTGAACCCATGTTGCGCCGACCATGCATGAGGTGCGTTAGGAGCATGAGGAAAACTAACAAGCAGCGTAGTCTGGAGGGAAGATGGCTAAGACACATGAAAAAACTGTTTAGCTAAATGCCAGGATGTGGTCCACAGCACTCCATGTGATGATCAAGCTCTATTTCAAGTGGCAGCCCCCTGCCCACCTCTCCCTTGATTAATGAGGGCAGAGCAGATGCTGGGGATGTGGAACAGAGGGAGTAAAGCAGGGGATGGGTACCTCACATGGCAACAGCTTTAATTTCCCACCTTAGCATCTGACGTGTGGCTTTCTCCGTGGCTAACATATGTGCATTTTGTGCATGGTCATCTTCATGGTTCTACGTCTGTCTGTGAGTTTACTACTTTTAATTTGCGAGTGTTTAAATATTTGTGCAAAAAAAAGGGGGGGAGTCATCAAGCATGCCAGCTGGGGTGCAACATCGGGCATTTTAATTTGAAAACACAGTGACGCAAATGATACTTTGAATAAATAGACACAAACACGTTATGTGTTTTCATAGCTCGAATTTTTCACCTAAAAAGGACCGTTGAAAGCATCATCTAAATTAAAATGTTTTAATCCCAGGATTTTTCACATGTTGTGATGATGGAAGTCCTTCAAGTGTCTAGTTCATCGCTATGAGTTGCACACTGACCAGCCTGTGTAATGTGAATGTGGTTGGGATTTTTTTCAGCCAAGACAGGTGTGACCCAACAACCTGATAATCTTTCATCTGAAGAGCATGAACGCATTTTTAATGATGCAAATGTGTACTCCGTTGTGATGATACTATACATGTTTGGAAAGAACTCTTGTTTTTGCACACAAACACAAATCTACGACAATAGGTTAATCCTCATCTAAAAGATACCAGAGGGTATCAACAAACAGAAATAATTCATGTAAATAAGTAAATGAGACAATACCTTTCTGAGGTGTAGGATGTGTTTTCAGACCATGCTCACATAAATATGTGACTGACACGCTGGTGAAGCATATTTTCCTCCTGTCACTGAGTTATAAATCACTCTGAATTATAGCTATTAAGGACTCACGTCTTATTACCATTTCTTGCCCTGGGCTGCTCCTTGCTTTTGTTTTATGTATTTTTTATATCAACAAGCCTAAATTAGTTCATATTTGAGAGAGAAGACAGCCATAGGTCCACAAAGCTAAGATGAGTGCCCAACTAACAGCGTACACAGATTTAGAACTCCTTGTCCAGCAAGGGCATCTGAAACAGGGAGTCACATACTGTATTAATGATCAAAGTAATACAACCATAACGTTCCAGGACAGAAAATAAATTCTGGCACACCATGAAGACAGGAATCTAGTATTTTGTACCTGTTTCCAATTATAGAGTAGCATATTTTCTCCAATGGATTATTTATGATGAAGCTTGATTTACATGTGCTGCATTTGGATGGAAAGGTCTATAAATAATTCAGCGGCCCTGCAAATTAAGCAGTAAAACAACCAGCAATGTCAATACTGTGAGAGCTTGCACGCTGGTCCACGGCCAGCTGTTTTGCCCGAGTGGTGAGCGTTGCATTCTTTCAGTGTTGAGTCTATTGTCATGTCTGGTGAGATATAGTCTGGCTGGCTGCTTAAAAAGGTCAGGTCTATACAGGGAGAGGGGAACAGATCCTTCAGGGTTTAAGTATCCTGCATGGAGAGTGAGAGAGGTAGAGGTTTTCTCCCTTCTAAATGAATGTTAGATCATATGTGTTTGTCATCAATCTGTCTCTTTTTAGGTGGTCGTCTCTAGTCCTCCTTCCCAAACTATGAGAATCTAATGCTTGACTGATTCAGATCTTTAGTGTCTATTTTTGGCTCGTGGCTTATTGACTTAATATTGCTGACTATCGGTAATTGCTTTTCCATATCCAGTAAGAATTGATACATATTCCTCAGTATGTAATTTTATCTCAAATCTCTGCCAATGTACAAGTCTGCAGATATAATCAACATATGATGGTTAGTCATCGGGTGCATGAAAACAAGCTTTCTATAGAATTTAATGTATTCTCATGTCAACAAAGGCCTTTGGGAAAGAGCAATTCGGAGAGGTGAGGGCACTTATTCATTTATCTTCTATTTATGTTCATCCATTTAATTGAATTTTCTGCTATAATCCTGGCCCGTGGGCATAAATCAAGCCTCTCAATCGGTCAAGATAGCCAAAAGACGGCTCTAGCTACAGATGCATGAGGAGGGCAGGCAGGGGGCAAGACGAGGCCAAGATTTATGTGTGGAAGGAAAAACACGACCCTGGGTCTCTGCCTGTCAGCAGAGCATCTTTTCTATTACTCCAGGATTCATAAGCACTATATTTCATTCAAGGGTCCTTGAAAAAAAAATCCAGGACCAACACAAAAACTCAAATACTTGAGGGACGGATTTTGTTTTCACAAAATGCAGAAATTAAAGCTTTTTGTTAAAAGACAAAACATGTGCAAGTTGTTTATATAGGCTTTCAAACGCAAACCCTTGATTCTTTTGCTTAGAGTAAATAAAACCCCAGTGTCTTTCTAAAATGGCATTTTATAGCTTATTTTGTTCAGTAACCTTAATTAACACATAAGAACGCCATACAAACACTTAGCTCCGAATGCATGCAGTAGCTGGGGGCGTGACAAAGGAATGCCTACAAATTAAATACAACCACCTTATCAGAAGCAGCTGCCATACATATACATCAGTGTGTGCCCAGCATCCATTTCAGTTCCGAAGTTCTACAATAAAGTTCCTTCTGACAAACATGATGAAAAGTCACTCTGCTTCAGAGCAAGATACTCAGAAAACAACTTTAGGATAAAATATTGCCATCCTGGCAGCTGACTTGCCAATCCAAATTAAAAAAGTTAGAGTGGCCTGGTTTATGTTGCTCACTTTACTGCGGCTATATTTCATGCTTTTGCACTTGTTACTTGTTCAGATAGTCACACACCCAGGTGCTCTTTCTCCTTTTAAAATAATACAGTGTACATTCTTTAATCTCTGGATGTTGATGCTTCATCACACCTTAAATACAGGGACAATCTTATGCTCTATTGTCAACCTACAAATTGAGAGATGACCAGGGCATACAGAATCATGAACAACTTATCATCAACCTATCGTGCTGCCCTTTTATCCATCCCCAGGAAAATCAGACCCAACTCACACATCCACCAGGATGGTCAACCTTAATGACCCACTTAATGGGTGCAGGAGGAGCTGCCAGGGTTGGAGCTGAAACATCCACCCCTGCCTTTGTTTTTCCTAACGAGCCCATTCAAGTCAGGTGTGAGGTGAAACTAACCTGGAGGATAAATTTATGACCATTTACCAACCTACCTCAGATTGAAAAAGGTCTGTGGATGCAGAACGCAGGGGTTACGGTGTAACCTCGGTTCTCTGAGTGAAGAGACTGTCTCTCCAGCTCGACGCCGCTCAGTGTCAAACCATATCACTGGGCTCACGTCTCCGCGACAGTTATATACCTTATGCAGGAGGTCTTAAAGAAGGTTCCAAGCGCCATGACGCGAGAGGTCATTATCACCGTACACATGGAACATGTAACAGGTTGGAGAGACAGTCTCGATCGATAGAGAACAAAATATTACTACCTCAAGAAAGAAGTCCAGATGCCATGACTAAACCTTCTGACAACTTCACCTGGATGACTGAGAATCTTCACAGACATGAATCAGGAACAGTTTTGAATAAAGGCTGAGTCATAGTTGGGATCCTCGTGAATATGTGCCTTAAATGTGATCCGGTGTGCCATCATTTACAAAGCTACAAATTCTGAGTTGTTCAAACCAATTTCATAGAAAAATATTTAAAGTATTACTCCATGAACTGAAAGTGAAAATGAATCGAGAGGCATCTCGTCAAATCTTAGACAATAGTTTAAACAGAACAAATTGAATGTTTTGGAAGAAACAAGTCCTGAGCATAATCGTAAAGGAACACTGGTGAAGGACTTGAAGTAGGCAGATGGTGCAGGGAAGCCAACCAGTATTTTTGAGTTGAAGCTATTGTGTAAGAAGTAATGACTTAAATTCCCTCCAACCCAATGTGACAGGCTGAAATAGTTCCCAAAAGTTATCACTGCAAAAATGAGTCACACCAGTTACTGAAAGCCTTGCTTCACATACTTTTGCCACATACAAACATTAAAGATTGGATCATTTTTCTAAATAAATAGATTTTCCTGAGATGTTTTGTCCAGCGTGTACCTCACCTCTCACAGTGTCAACTGGGACAGGCTCCAAAGTGAAGTCAATGTAAACTACTGTCATACCAGCTTTATGGACGGGTATTAGAAATACAAAAAGCCATACAGAATAAACATGTAGATAAACTGTAAAGATACCTAAACTAAAATATATGAGTCAAAATATAAAATTAGTTTCACTAGATACAGAAGAATATGGACAGAGAACACAACATGACTGCATACCCCATGTATAACCCAGGGAGCATCAACGAGTGAGAAAACAAAAAGGCTTTTATCAAGCTAACGACAACAATGGAGTGTCCCCTTCATGTGTTCTGATATGGTGACAGTTAATTTTTCATTATGTTATTACATGTCTGTTTGACTTCAACCAGTTTTTAAAGAAATTGATCTCATATTGGTTCAATAAAACAGACTGGGAGGTACAGCAGGAAAAGTAAGAGCTGAAATTTCCCAAAGCAGAAGGAAACATAAAGAAACTAGTCAACCAGAAGTGTTGAGGTCAATGAGAATTGTGACATCTACATAAATTATGAGCCAGACTAGTGAACCGTCTCTTTCTGTCCACCACATTTAAAGCACCGCTGATGAGGTTTAATGGTCTTTTATTGTGTGAACTGGGCCTGTCAGGGCATGTGGGGAAAGACGAAGGAAAGCTGTGGCGTTTCACTGATGCTTTATATCCAATTATCTTCCTGCTGGGGGAGGGAGGAATGGCAAAGATGCGCTAAATGTGGTCAAACTCACTCCTAACCTCAGTCTGCAAATATCAGCAAAGCATGTGCTCAGCAGGGCAAAGGCTCTATATTATTCCTCATTTCCTAATTCAGAACACACTTGCTAAATCAGTACAAACGCTGAAAAATGATTGCTTTATGATTGAATTAACCACAACTGATAGACTTTTACACGATTCATATTTATTGATTTAATTTTTGGGGCAATTTAATTTTGGCTCAGTTAAAATGGGAGGACAATACTATTCTTTCTAATGACTTATTATGGCACATGTATCTAGCAAGCAACAACACAGCTTACCATTCTTGAGTTACCTGCTATATCCACCGATGTTTCGCTTGCATTTTACAAATTTATTAGACCAGAGTTAATAGAGGTGGTTTAATAGCTGAATTTATAAGAGCCTCTTCCTCTGCAGTATAATCAAGGTCACATCTGCATGTTTGACAGTCAAGCAGACAGTGATGCCATCTCTGCTGTCACAAACATGATGTAATCTACATTTACATAATAATATATTCTCTATATGTAAACAGTAATGCATAAACATAAGTTGCGTTTATTTGTGGCATTATTTATGGTTAGTGTATGTGCAGTGGTAAAGAGGAATGTTGGACAAGAGAGAGGGTGATCATGGAAACGTGAGAGGCACGGCACCATGAGAAAAGTATATAGAGAACATTGTCAGTTAGATGAAGATACTCACAGATAAAGTCTAAGTCAAAGTGGTCCTCACAAGGCCGGGTCCCAATATGAAAACACATTTTCCCTGTTTAATTTCTTGGTAATTTTCACTTTAATAAAACATGAGGAATAGCAGTGAAATGAAACAAAATATATCCCCACGCCGAAAAGGCAATAACCATTTTCAATTAAGTTGAGGTTTTGAAGTAGCATGGGAGTTATGGTGGCTCTCTGCTGCATCGTTTCTAGCATGACAATTAACTGAGAATAAACATTTTAGACTTTATGCAGCCATGGCAAATCCCAGTTAATTGCTTTGCATTGTATGTGTACAGACATTCTAATATGTAGGTTTCAGCGAGTCAAATATTTGTTTCCACTCATTTCAAAGTTCCATTTAAAGGAACAGTGTGTGATTATTATCATATGAGCTTCAGACTCTATATAGAGTCCATGTTCCTGTAGAAAAAAGGTATTAACATCACTCCCTGCTGGGCTGAGTTGGCGGAGTGACAAGGTCTGAACAAAGGGACACGTATTCTACATCTACAGCTAACTGAACTAAAGTGCACAGTTCACTTTACACTCTCCTTCCAAGAAAAACAAAGGCTCCAAAAATAGCATTTATATCCAAGTACAACACTGTATTTGTTTGCACAAACTAACTAATGTGCAGTTACTCTTCGCTTGATTCACGCCATGTGAGCACGTTGGCAAAAAGAGCAAATAAAATCAGGTCTGATATTGGCTGTCATGTTTTTTCAGTAGAGGAATGTCACAGTGGAAATCTTGAAATCTGCTATAATGGTCACAATGACGCGGGATGATGTCTGAGTCTTCCTGGATGTGAACACTGCCTTATCCCATGAAGCAGAGGCCAGCATTCATTTCTGACATTTTGACAGACAAGTGCTGATGAAAAGCAGACACACTTTGTCAAGTTGAGATTCTTCGGAGGAGTGCAAACCAGATTCAAGTCAGGATTTCGTGTCATTTTGTGCAGTGTTCATTGTGGAGAGAATGAAGGTGACAGATGCACTTTCAACCTTTCAGGTGCAGCATATTCTTTCTTGGTCTGCTATTATTTAACATCACAGCTCAACCTTTACATGGCTGGCAGACCTCAGAGTAGTTTGGTTAAGAAATTACAAAACTGTATGCAGGCCTGTGTTTAACACAGTAGTGCATCTTGGCAGTATTTCTAATCACGCTGAGCCAAACTGATACTTGTTTAAACTGCTGCTTTAACATTCATGTGAGTGTCTTTTTGAGTCTAAATGAACTTAAGTGACCAACTTTAAGAGAACTTGTGAGTAGAAAGAGAAACCAGTAGATCAGTTGGTGAAGCACTTGAACTAGTGTCCTGGGACAAGAACCAAGGTGCAAGTATGTATTTTCTTTTTATTCGCCGAACAAGTTCAAATATATCTAAGGGACCTGGAAATCCATGTGCATGCAGCAGGTGAATAATGTGATTTTGTCTTGTGATTTATTTTGTGAGCATGGTCCACAGATTTTAAATGTATAGAGAGAGAAGAGGCTGCAAGCTGACAGCACTGTGAGAGAGACACACAAAGAGACGCAGACAACCTCCTTTTCACAACACAAAATGTCTTAATCGAATTAGAGAAAAGTGACACGTACACGTTCATTCTTTCGTTTTTCCATATTAACTAAGTAAAATGTCTTGTTTAGACAGAATCCTGTAAAATTTTACATCAGTACATTAAAGATGATGAATGGTTCATTAAGTAATTGCATTTCTTAATGAAAAGTAATATTGGAATGTTTTCTATTTGTTTGTGGTGTAATTACTTCCCTAATTTGGTCTTCTCAGTTCATCTTTGTTCATCATGAAATGTGCTTTCTAATAAATTAATTAGTTATTCAGTGAGTAACAAACTTGTGTGGCATAATCTGTGACACAGCTGTGAAAAATTGTAGTTATTGACTATTAAAAGACAATATGACTGTGTCTAGAGATTAATTAGGTAAAGACATTATGCAAATGAAATGCTAAAATTTCACAGACTGAAATTCTCTCTAACTAAAGCGAAAACAAATACAAATGGGGCAGTGATTTTAATGTTTGCCTTATACATAAAACACAAACATTTTTCAAAATTAAAATGCTTGAAAATATACAACTGTGCTCCTGCTGTTTTTACAAAAAAAAAAGTATGTAAACAAACATTAAACAGCATCAGAAAATATTATTAACATAGAGTTGCTGTCTGGAGTTAGCGCCTGTCTGGCAGTAAACAAACTGTCAGTCATTTCTGGAGTAACTGAAGGAGTTTTCTAGTTTATTGGATTTTTCTGATGGGGAGAACTTGTTTCAGTACAAAATGCAAAGAGTTCCTTGTTGCTAATAAGATCATTCATGTCAGGGCGGCGCACTTGCTCAAACCTGTAAAACCTGAAGACACTCCTGCTCTGATGGTGTGAGCCGACGCTGAGATAAAGTTGTTCCCAACAGTGTTTCTGTTCGGTTAATGTGTGTGTTTGCTGCACTTGTCTAAAGAACTGTACAAAGGAGAGAAGATTCAAACTGACAGAGAGTCAAGCTGAAAGCAAAGGGTAGGACCATTACTCATTTTCTCTACTCTTAATGGCCTTCTCTCTCTTCCTTTCCAAGTTGCTTTCATGGCATAGAAGCGTGATGGAATTTCATTACTTATGATTGAAAACCAATGGAGTTTTGAAAGCAGAATGAGATGGAAAGGTGCACTCAAAATGCCAGTATACCCTCCAGATGCCAGCAATCTAATTTACTGTCAGTGGTAATAAATGTGGAGCCACCGGATGGCACAGATAAGATGGTATTTCACCATCAGGGTTATCACTTAATATCTGATAATGTCTGTGGGGAGCAATTGTATATGACAGTTAAAACAGGGGGGCTCAACTCCTGGCAGGAGAAATGATCATCAGTGTGGAAGAATTGTTAATCTGTCAAATCAATGTGACTTCACCCAATAAAGTGTTCATAAAGAGACTTAAAATTCGACAGCGGTGTTAATGATTCACACTTTGTTTCCCTTTAATAAACCTGAACGGTTCTGTGCTTAATATGTTGAGTTGCCTGTTGTTTTAATAGGATTAGTGTGTTTATAGATTAACATTATCACTGTTACTAACAGACATCTCATTTATTTTCTAAAGTGCATTTTGGATTTCACATTTAGAGTGTATGTACTTCTTACCTTGCACTTATCTGAGGAATGTTAATCGACCGGTTGCAAATATTTCGAAAGAAAGTCAAAGGTGTAATGATCTTGCGTAACTAATTGTTATAAAGAAAAACTGCATCGTAGCATTTATCTCTCAAAAGTCTTGACAAACAAAACATTATGGCGATGGACATGGGAGGCTGCGTTGTGAAGCCTGAGAGAGTAGGAGTGGGCGCGTTACACAGCTCATATTATTCCCTGTGAACGTCCTGAGATAATGAAGCTGTGGCACATATACTGTACCCTATAACATCTCTGCTATTTTCTTCACAGATTCAATCCATCTGTCCTCACGTTATTTTAGTCCGCTCGCCGTATATACACAGAAAAATCATGGGAAAAGGTGAGAGTGAAGAATGGGATGAGAAGCATCCAGACACAATACAAACCCAGCCTCAGAGATTCAAAGAGACAGAGACTAAAAGCTCCGGGAGCAAGTGTCCCCAGTGCTGCTTGAAAACAAAGGACTGTCTGATGAGCCCAGAGTGTGGCAGGGCACTTCAGATCTCCAGCGTCGTTGCCATGTGTGGAATGTGCATCCGAATGTTTGTATGTAAGTCTCCACCTCTGAAGGAGCTATGAAGCCTATTAAAATTCTACCAATCGAGGATAATATTGCTCCATTACCCTTATCCTTTGAGCATTTTAACATACTAATACTGAACAAAATTGACCATTTCTTCTTGTTTCAAATTGCAGAATCTAACCTTGGACAGCGGGACCAGCTTTTCAAAGCTGATGTTGATTCTCAGCAAAATCTTAAATTATCTATGCATACATTATTATATATATACAAAACATTGCTGTTTGTGAAAATAGCTCACACCAGCTTGAAGGAGAATCTTCATAAAGGAAGATTTGCACAGTAATATGAGTGAATGATTGAATGCATGAATCTGTATTTAATGTATTGTAAATAGTTGCTTTGGATACTAGCCTATGAGATCGATCACTTCTCGTGGATCAAAATGCAACAGTATTTAGGAAATCTAAATATCTGACTATAGTTGACAGGTTTTTAATACTGTAAAACAATTGTAATGTAATTTATTTCACCCACTCCAACTTTGGGCCTAGGCGTCCTAAATGACCTTGACTATGTGTGCACACCACTGTGCAAAAGTGTTAGTCCACCATTAGATCTGTGGATTGACAATGCTTTTATAACCATACATGAGTATTAAAGTAACAAAAAGCACAAAGACCTGACGAACATTGTTTCAGAGTTTTGTCTTTGAGAGCCCAGAAACACGGCTCAGCGTCTGATGAAGTCTAATATATATATAAATAAAGGCATAGCAGCCAAGAAAATGTTTTTCTATGATTTTCACATGTAAATACTCGCACATGTAATGTATGGAACATTTTTTAATCATAGTATAGTATTACCTTTCCCGGATATTGATCTGGTAACGAGTAGAGGGGGGTGTTAATCAGTGTAATCAGCTGTTTTGGTGTTTTGTGATACTTGGACCCTATAGCCAGGATGGAACATCAATACGTGCCTTTGCCAGAAGGTTTGCTGTGTCTCCCAGATCAGTCTCAAGAGTAAGCAGGAGATTCCAGGAAACAGGCAGTTGGACAGGGGCATTGATGGTCCTTAACCCATCAGCAGGACCGGTATCTGCTCCTTTGTCCAAGGAGGAACAGGATGAGTACTGCTAGGGCTCTACAAACTGACCTGGCCAGTGGCGGGAATGTTTATAACCAAACCGTTAGAAACAGCCTGAGGGCCTGATGTCCTCTACTGGGCCCTGTACTCACTGCCCTGCACTGTGAAGCTCAACTAGCATTTTGCCAAAACCACCAGAATTGGCAGGTGGGGCACTGGCACCCTTGGCACTTTTCACACATGACAGCATTTTCACTCTGAGCTCATGTGACCGACGTGGTCTGGAAAAGCCGCGCGGTGATGTTGGGTCAGTGTTGGTCTAAGGAGTTATATCCATAAAGGCATGTACAGCCCTGTACAGGATAAACGATGAAACCCTGACTGTCATTAGGTATCAGAATAAAATCCCAAGACCCATTGTGAGATCCTTCGCTGGTGTAGTGGGTCCTGGGTTCTTCCTGGTGCAGGACAAAGCCCGGCCTCATGTGGTAAGAGGAGGCAGGCAGGAAAAAGGAATTGATACCACTGACTGGCCTCCATGCTCACCTGACCTAAACCCAAAAGAACATCTCTGGGACATTGTGTTTAGATCAATGTGACACCACCAGGTTGCTCTTCAGACTGTCCAGGAGCTCAGTGATGCCCTAGTCAGGATCTGAGGGGCGATACCCCAGGACACATCCATCACCTGTAAGGAGCATGCTCCTACTTGAGATCTGATGCATACCTTTAATTTTTTAACAGTGTTTTATGAACAATATCGAGGAATCAAAGCACTGCTAAAGAGTGAATGGTGACTATAGATAGAAAGAAAATATTACTAATAAGATCAGTCGGCAGGGAAAGAATATAGCATTTCTAAATGAAGCTTTAAGTAAAAACACAACAAGGACACTGTTGTGCTTATTTCACTATTTTTAATAGAGACCTGTAATTCATTAAAATGCTTTGACAGGCATGATGCAACTTTGCGGTCAAGACATTTCCAAACATTTTCTGAGGTCAAATTTATTCAGCAGACACGTATTAAGCAAACAGATAAAGTCGGCACTCTACTTTTTCAAAAGCATTTTTATATGTAAAAATGAATGACTTTATTTTAAATACAGTGGGGGGACAAGTGTTGATTTCAAGAAGAAATTTGGTCATCGCACATATGAGTGACAGCAGAGTTTTTTGAAGTGTTGCATGAGGTGCAGGTGTGTGAGGTGGAGTGTGGGCAGATTGCAGACGCTGATCCATTACACGATGGGAAGAAAGAATCTTTGCACCTAGAAAATTCACTATGAACAGCTGCTCATATGAGCATTGAAATCTTACACACACATACTATTGTCTAATTGATGAGTTTCTTACAATCAAACCAAATGAGGAAAAGCTTTGTGGACATTGCACATGGAACATGTTTAAAGCCCAGAAAACACCCAGAACTTTTTTCCAAATTTAAGAACAAACATTTTGGCTTTGTAATTCATCTGTAATTTCCCGTTTAAAACTGAACCATGTGGAATTGTACTTTAGGAATAAATAATATAGTCGCTTTCTTAATATACAGTCAGATAAGCAGGAACGATGTGAGTGTAGGTAAAAGTGTTGTCAGTGTATCTTCTGAAGTCTGTCTCATTCACCTATGTTCTTTAGAGGCCCCGTGGGGATTTTGGTGACATTTCAAAATGGCTTGGTGGTTAGCACCTAACTAGAAACTCCAGCACATTGGATAATCACCCTTTGATCAGCTTGTACCTTCCCAGTAATATCCTATCCTCTGAAATACATAGCAAGCAAAGGGGAGAACGAATTCCCTGTTCTTTTACACTGTTTGAAGCAGTAGTGACGCTTCAAAACCCCTGGAAAACGTGTTTTATCATCAGAGCTCAGTGACAAATCTAAGGATCCCAGAATGGAGACGTCTGGTTATTTACAATCACTGATGAGTCTGAGACCCACAGGAATGAAGTGTGGGTCTTTATGCATTACTGAATTCTAAGAAGGTAGAAAGGTGTTTGCCATTTTATATTTTACTACATCTTATGTAAATTTTTATTTACATTTTTCTAAATCTCTCTCTCATTTCCTTTGCTGACTCCTGTGTCTGTGAAGGCATCACAATACAGGGATGACATTTCAAGCAGACAGATCACGGCTTCTATCCAATTAATTTTGCTTTCCTTCCCCTGTTAAATACACAATCAACCAAAGGCGAAATGTCAGTGAAACAAACGAGGAGCCACCATGTGGCTGACAATTACCACCAAGCACCTCAGAAATGCCAATATGTTAAAGTAGGAGCAGTGTGTGAGAAGAATGGGGACAAATGACAGTCTTTGAGGAGCATTGTTGTCACAGCAGCAGTGGAAGGGGCATTTCCACAGTTATCTGCTTATAATATTAGAAGATCGAGTGACAAACAACACGCTGGTAAAAAGGTCGAACGTAAAGAATCAAATAATATTATACAGTGTCCATTACTTTAAATTCAGTCATAAGCATTTACTTTCACTCCTGTAAATATTCATGATGATAAAGTTGGTTTTTGTCTGGTTTAAATGTCTTAAGGCATAATGTTGTCAAATGTCAAAATCACTGCTGAAATGTTCCTCATAAATAATGCACTAAATAAGACAATCTAAGATGTTCATACTGTGTTAAAGTTAATTCATGCACAGATTCAAGGAGAAAATTATTTCTTCTTTTCATAAATCCACTAATTCGATAGCAACAAAAAAAGTTCAGATCTTCTTCTTAAGTAATAGAAGCATTCCCACAGTGTAGAAGTTTTTGGGTTTGGACTTTGAACCTTGTAGAAATCGGGTTGCTTAGGGTTGTTTACCTTGATTGTTCAAAGGCAAACAGAAAGGTATGAGCAGAGACTTGCAGAGGCTCCAGGTAAGAACAAAAAGGTTGAAAAACAACACGAGGCAGACTCAGACTGGACTAAAAAACAGCACCTGGACCTTTCCTCCTCACAACAACTCCACAAAACTTGCTGTTCCAATGTACTAATACTGTTTTGCTGTCTTACCTAAGTACACCCAGGCCCTCGCCCATGTTTCCCAACCTGAGTCTTCCTCATCTGTCTGCCACACGCAGCTCATGGGACTAAATGTGCCAAACAATCTGTAGGTGGTGTGCAGGCACTAGTCCCAACTCTGAAGGAGACGAGGTAAGATGAGAAGGAAATCCAGTTGTTTCAGATGCTCTCCTTGCTATTCTAAGTCAGTTTAATCACCTTCTTCAGCCAAGATGCACAGCCAGCCCTGCCTGTGATTGACTTGGCCCAGGGCCAGTCTCCCTACAATTTGTTGCATAAACGCTAAATCGATGGGTCATTACACTAATGAAAAGACATGACAGAGAGACGTAGATAGTAGACAAAGTTTTTCATAGCTTCTGGCCACGAATGGGTGCCAACATTCTGCAGTCCTTCAGAAATATTCCATTTGCCTAAGTTGCTTGAAGCTGAGTGAAAACTGTCTTAAATCCAGCCTGTGGTATTTTCACTGTCTTGATATCTGTGTTTACTAGTTGACCTTCCCATGAAAGCCCACATTAACATCTGCTTTCACAGTTGAAAAATACAAAGTCACTCGGCATTTATTGACTGCAAAATACTAACTCACTTAGCACTTATTGGCTCTGTAAAACTTTGGTCCAGTGCAGAGGGAAAGTAAACTGATTACATGAGATAAATGTTCCATTTAATGGTTGTTCCAATTGAGGAAGAGTAAAACAAGGACTGTGGCACTACACGCTACCTTCTAATTCATCCTACAGAATCACAGTTCACATATTCCTAAGAAGCTTAGGAAATTCTGTCTACAACCTCTTCTTCCTCTTATTTTCTGCCTGGAACTTTGTTTTCTCTTCACTTTTTACTGCAACCATGAAGATAAAAGAAGAAAAAAGTGATAAAATATTTGAGTATGTACTCGTACTGTTTATGTGTGTTGCACCTGTGTTTGTGTATGTTGCAGAGAGAAAACGAGAGCGAGATGAATGGGGGGAGATGAGAGAGAGATGGTGACAGAGAGAGAGAATGAGACAGAGAAAGAGATGAGATTTGTGATCTCATCTGTTCACCCGGGGCCTTTCTCCAGAGCGGACTTTTACTATCGTTAATCATCTCCATGGAGACGTCTTAAAACTCAGATGGATGGGACTGGAGGCTCTGATGCATTTCAAACATGCCTGTGAACACACTTAGAGAAATTGTGCATGGAAGCCATTCTTTGTTAAGCTCAATTACATCTCCAAAGTAGAAAAACACTTATGGAGCTATTTACATTTAAATTTCTAACGACAGCTCTCAACAAATAAACCAATAATTAAAGAAAGCGTTTCATAGTATTTGTCTCTTTTTTGTGAAAACAGATTACAGATAGATCTCATTGTGAATCGCAACATTAATCTGGCACCTCTACATCGGCTTTTTGGATGGAATAAATAGTTGGCAAACTTGAAAAGTGCTGATTGATGTAGACGTTTCACAGGTGTGCAGCAGGTATTGCACTCACTCCAGTGACTAGAGTCAAAAACCAGGCCTTGTTGAATCCCATTTGAAATTAGAATAAAATGTATATACTTTAAAAATAAGTCACACCAATTAAGCAAGCCAGGAGTCAGTAAAATTAGTATGCAAATGTAAGTAAGCAAAAATAATAAAAACATTTAATACTTTATTAACGAGGGAATAACAAGAAATCGGCACTACTACAGTGTTTTGGCATCTTGACCAATAACTTGCCAGGAATGAGAGTTGAACCATTCAGTCTTAGGGGGCAAAGCAACTACTTCACCAACTGACCTGCCATGCCGGCCAAATTATTTACCAGGAGTGGGGTTCGAACCCACGTGGACATATGTCCATTGGATCTTAAGTCCAACGCCTTAACCACTCGGCCATCCTGGTGTTTGATGAGAGACTCAGTTTGGCAGATGGCAGTTTTTATTGGATCCCTGGATATGTGCAATTTTGGGGAAACCCCGGGCTGTTTGCTTGTTGAGCATCAGTAAATGTGACAGTTTAATGATGAAGCATCCAGCTATACTAGATGATTTTTATATAGTGTTGATATTAAATGCAAAATTTCTGTCTCTCAGTAAATGTAATGTGTGTTAGATATTTTTGATAAAAGTCACTGTTGCTGTAAATATGCAGTAGTTAACTGTAATGACCATTGCCTGTAGTCCTGCTGTCACACTGAGGTTATGCCAGGTAATTTTCTGAGCATAACACTGAAGGCCTAGGTAGTAAATGCACAGCCAGCCACTTGAAATGACGCCTATATAATTGATGATGATCTATCATCCACCCCTGCTTTATTTGCCTTTATCACTTTAAGCGTTATACTCTTTTCATTATAGTCTCTATATTACCAGATATTACCTGTTTATTTCTGGTAATAACACTACAAATTAAATACTACAGTACACAATACACCACAAGAAGATCAGTGTGTTAGACCCTCCCCATATGCACTCAATAGTTATACACTGACTTAGGATGGATACACCAATAAAGTGGACAGGTCTATAGGGAGAGAAGAGGAAGAGAGAGGAGAGGCCAGTTTTGTTGTAGTCTGCTTTGCCCTTGTCTGCTTCTCGCCACAAACAAGGTCTCTCTATAGTTCCCTTCTAGCAAACAAACAAAGCTGATGTAATCCTCAACTTTCTCTGTAAGCTTGATCAGAGTGAATCAGGGTCAGTAATGCCAGACTGAAAAAATGCACATAGCGTATCATTAGCATCACGGCCCTCTGCACAATTAGTCAGGCTGCTTTCACAGCATTTTGAGAGCCAAGACCAACTTTTACACCAAGCCTTGTTCTGGGGGCTGGTGCCAGAGATTTCTTAACGGAGGGGCAAATAGTTCTCTTTTTGATCTTCCCACTTATTAAATGAATTATTATTTTTATTAGGGATGTGCAGTATTAGCTTTTACACCTATATCAGATATACAGATATCACTTCCCCCTAAATCATTTTACCATCGCATATCTCCTATCATGAATACTTAACCGGTGTGCCAAATAAACAAAAATATTTAAAAAACTATACTTTGGATTTGTCACATTTGACTTTTTGAGAGAGAGAAGTAGCTGAAGAGTTTCACATATAATATGTGCATGGTGTGTAAAAGTTGGGTTATTAAAATAGTAAAAACTGAATATTGCATTCAATGCCAATATTGGTCGATAGATAATATCGGTTATATCGAACATCCATAATTATAATGATTATTAATATTGTCCTAAATGATAGGATATTAAACAGAAAGTAAATAGAGGTTGATTAAATACACCGTCAGTCCACACAGGGGTGCTTACACTCACGCTTTAGTAACACCCAACATGGATGCCATTTTTTTCTATTCATTTAACAAAACATTGGCTTTTAGCATATGAGCTAGCTTTCCTTACCACGAAGAAAGTTACATTAGTACCACCCACTTGACACTTAACTAAGGTCATCTTGTATTGACTCTGTTCGGGTGATAAAATAACATGAATATGGTCGTTTCATGTATTACAGTAAGTGTAATTCACACTTTCTTTTTGTCTGTGAGGGAGCACTCTAAGTTGATTGAATGGGCCGGGCCACCTATGACCCGTCCATAGCACTAAAGCTACTTGTTCTTTACCCAAACAATGTGGAAGAATAATTGTGGGAGAGCTGAAGATGGCCGCCCACCCTGAGTCTGGTTCTGCTGGAAGAAACCTCCAGCAGAACCAGACTCAGGGTGGGTGGCCATCTGCCTCGACCGGTTGGGGTTAGTGGACAGAGGA
>JAUMTR010000011.1:11519130-11552811 GCA_032270685.1 Microctenopoma stevenorrisi | reverse complement strand
TCTGTGTAATAAAATCTTGTGGTCAATAGTGTCAAAAGCCGCACTAAGATCTAATAAGACAAGAATGGAGACAAGTCTATTGTCTGAGGCTAAGAGAAGATCATTAGTGACTTTAACCAATGCTGTTTCTGTACTATGGTTTACTCTATTAAATAATCAAGATCATTAATTGTCCGACACAGTCTCGCGATCGGTGTGTGACAGTAAGTTATTGTAAGTTTGACATGCTGTGCTCAGTTTTGCTAAAGTTTCTGCTGTGCCCATGTGCATACGGTCAGGCCGTTATGTGAAGCGGAGATAAGCTGTCGATTGCAACAACAAGAAGTTGTTCCGCTTGCCTTTCACAATAAGAGCATTATGGTTGATTTTACTTGCAAAGCAATTATTTTCTACCGGAGGTAGTTCACGTGTACTATGTCAACTTAACATCAATCTAATGCTTCAGAGTTTAAAACGATATGTGTGTACATTGGTGTGATCATTTAAAGCAGGCATGTCCGTGCCCCAGGCCATTTACAGCCTGCCCCCAGATTTAAACGGCATGCGGCTCCAGTTTCGGGATTCATGCTCTTATACAGGTACCGGCATTAGCTGATGTTGTAGAGAGTGCGCTGTAAGACCTGGACCGGATTTCCATTGCATATGCAGTGACTGACCAGGTGACTCACCAGGTGTGGTGCATGTGCCCCCCTCCCCTGACCCACCACCTGTTTTCCCCCGTGTATTGTGTGCTCCCCACCACAGTCCTGCCTGTTTCTATTCAGCGTGGCACGGTACCTGGACAAACGCCGCACGTAGTACTCCCCATCGAGAAGCGAACACCCTGGCTTGGCTCAGGTCAGCTCTCCCACGCAATTTCTGCAGGAATTGCTAAATCTAGTTGCATGTATGCTTTTCTGCTTTTCTGAAATGTTCTGGGAACATCATCACATATTTTTGGCGGACAGCCTTTAAGCTTACTGTACATTGCATCATTTAATACCGTTAGAAAAGACAATATAAAGCTTGTCTGCTTACATTCAATCTTCTTTCATGGGATGTAAGAGATGGATTCCTAAAAACAGCTTAGACAACAGTTATAGGGAATAAAATGCGGACCCCTTTTATTGTTTTGTTATATTGTTTATGATATTTAAATTATTGATGAGAGGATATACTGTACATGCTCAAATTACAAATATAAAGTAAAATCTGAGTGATTTCCATCAGAACAATCAGTAAATTTAATTGCAGTTTAGTTGCTTCAAAAATGAATCAATATTTTTTTATTATACAAAAAACAGTATCATTGTGAATGCTAGTTAATTTGTACTATTTTGTGCACAAGCTCGATTCTCTTTGGTGTAGTTATAACAGCAACCAAGGTTATTGCTTCTCCAGAAGTATCATTTGTTAGATGGTATCGTAAAACTTGCGGTATGGCAATATGACAGCATTATGTAACTGCGAAGTTAAAAATAAACATACAGTACCCCAAAGAAGAGGATCCATCATACACCATTAAATTGGATGTCATGACACACTAAAAGCTTTCCAGCAATCATAAGAAGATCAGAGTTTCACAGTCTTTAAACAGATTGTTGTTATTACCTACCATTTAGAAGCTGTTTTAATTGATTGAACAGAGCTGGATTTTGAAACTACTGCAAAAGAAATAATAAAGTGGCCAACTCTGTGTGAACCACGTTTTTTATAAAAAAAAAAAAAAAAAAGAAAAGCTGTGTTTTATTAATCTGCTAATTACTTATGTGTTGTGTTTTAATCTCTCTGTCTGAGGCTCTTTGCTCATTGTAGAGTTGTGTTTCAGGGAGGAAAAAAACAGGGAGAAAGAGAGAATTGCAACATCTGTAACATCTGTGAGTTTGCAGTTTAGTATAGGGTGGTATGACAGGGTTCCATTCAGATCCATTTTCAGGAACATGGAGCCACAATGAGTCTCTAAACAAATGAGTTATACACTAAAGTCTCAATCTTGGAGCGAAAAGAAAAGAGAACAAGATCCATTAGATTCCCAGCTGTGGCACCCAGCCCACTGTGAACCAGTCGGTCTCGCAAAACAACTCTCAGATGTAGGTGAACTGCTGAGTCCTGACCTGATGAGCTGGCTTTTCTGTGTTGAGCCATACATACATGGAGCTGCTGTTTGGACAGATCTGTGCATTTCTTGCTGCATTTACCTGCACATACTACATTGCTCTGTTTGTGTCTGGGTGTGTTGCCTGGTTTGAAATGACATGTCGAAATTAGTGTTGAAAATCCTCCTGAGCTTCTCAGACACACCTGCAACATAAGGAATGACAATGCTTTAACATTTGTTTTCTTCCCAGTCAGTTGTGGCAGTGCTGTTAATCTAATCCTTGAGTTCAAAAAAGCTAAGTTGGGATATGTTTTAATATGTTCGTGTAGGGTGGTGAGAGTCAAACAGCGAGTACTCATCTGTATGTGTGGGTTTCTGTACACTCCAATGCTGAGACAACGTGCAGTATTTGTGACTATGGCAATATAAAACTTTCATGGTGTTAAATCACAGCATTTGGTTAAGGTGATGGGACATATTGTGGACATATTTGTTGCTTTGTTTGGGTATTTAGTATGTATTTAGTTATGTCTCTGATAGAATTTCTTTTTGAAGATAGTTTACTAGTAATCCAATAGGGATGTGGTATTGTATATGGGAAATCAAGAGGTATTCACATTCTGTCAAAATAGCGAGAATGTCCAAATGTGCTATAAAATCACTGGGGAAGAAAAAACTAGTTGCAAGCCACTGGGCACTTCTCAAGATACGTAGAAAAATATTTTCAAGCAAAAAATTAACTTCATTATCTGTGGAGATGGAGCAGTTTTTAGCTGTTATGTGCATGATCTTTTCAATAATGATAATCTAATCCTTTCATTTATAAATAACATAAGTTAATATAAATGCATTTACAGGCCTCAGCCTTTTTCACAGCCGACATTTTGACCTGTGATAGCAGGAAAACTTCAGGAGGAACTAATCTTGTTAACAGTGGCTTCCAATAATCCAGGCCAGTGTGTGGACATGCGCAATAACTAGATCTTTAAACCGATATGTCCAAACAAAATTAAGCCAACAATTAATTTGAAAGTTACAGTTCCACAGTCCATTGATTATGTACACCACCTCTGTGTTGTTTTTTTGTGGAGTTTAAACACACCTTAGAATAAAATCAAGTTAATTTAACACTGTACATTACCTCCTGTGGTGTTTTTATGTCTCCATAAACATCTCTTTGTCATATATGGCATCATTCCTCTCATTGCCTGGTCAGGATAATTACCCCTGTGACTTAGCATGTTGTTAATTGTGTTACTAGGCACATCTCTTGAAGCCAGCATTTGCAGCAGTCTGGATCACAGCCTGGTTCAGTGGCACTGTGGAAAGTGACCTTCTCTGGCGTATATTGTACTCCAGCACTGAGTGGCCTAGAGTTTTCTGGTCCAGCTGGAACAAGCTGTTGTGCAACAGATGCCATATTAAGCAGCAGCTCGCTGCACCATCACCATCCTCGAGCACACGTCCAAACTCCCTGCACTGTCACTTTGCTGTGGACTCACAGCTGGGCAGGGCATGTATGGACTTTATTTGTCTGTGTTTGTGTACATTTGTTTCTCTGCGTGGACAATGTCTAGTTTTATACCGTCACAGTGGAGGCATTTTGACTCAGCTGACCCGATTACATTTTAAGTGCAAAACACGCCACGAATCACACTTCTTCTTCGTAAAGCGTAATGCCTGTTTAGACCTACTGGTCTATTTAAGCGGCGATGGGAATATTCTGCAGCTTGACTGTAACCGTGACACTTGACCAAGTATTCTGAAACATTCACTACTAAGCCTGCTTTAGGCTTTTGAGCTGAACCTGTAAAGATTTCTGTAAGATTATCCTTGGGCAAATCTATAGTCCTGTTTTAGAAGTGCAGGAATCAGGAGAGCTGTTGAAAACTGAAAGAAACATTTTCTCTCTTAGCGGATGCTAATTATTCTATTTGAGTCATACTCTGACTGACTATATCAGGAGAACACCACAAAGAAATTCAGGAAGAAATATTCATTTCCTCCTGTTTGCCAGCCAGTCACACATTTACACAAAACCTTTTTTTTATTTACTCCATGTTTTCAACCTTTCATTTCCCAGCTGCAGAAAGCACAATGCACATTCATGCTCTAACCAAGGTTTGAATTAGCGCTTCATAACATGTTTCATATTCTTGACCTGTAGTCAGTCAATAGCTCTACCACAACATCATTTATGAATGACCATAAACACTAGGAACTCTACAAAGTGAGAGGCTAAAGGTTGCCGTTTCTCTATCACATATGAAAAACAGATTCAGCTCATCCCAATTTTTTTCTTATGTGTAGTACTTCAGGAACAGCCAGACATGCAGTATTATTAACTGGGCGCCTATCTAACACCCAGAGCCACCATGCGGTGTGATTACGCTTGCCCCTGCAGTTCAAAACAGATGCTCGTCACCAGCACTGGCAGCATGGAAGAGCCTGAGGCAGGCAGCTATTTTGGGTAAATTAGTAAAGACAACAGTAGCTCCCCAGGATGATGCTGCCATGCTGAGGTGTGGTGCAAGGCGACAGAAGGGAAAACACAGACTCAACCTGGGCAGCACAGCCCCGTAGGCGTTTGTCATTCTGGAGGCGCTCCAGCCGACAGGTGGCTGCTGTGGTCGACTGCTCCCCGTGCACCTTATCCAGGTAATTAGCCATTCAGCTCGGGCATGCAGAAGAAGAGGGCAGTCATTGACAGAGACAGCTATAATGAAGACAGGCTTACTGTGGAGACATCATTTATGAATATATCATTAGCTGCTCTACTAGGAGGTCTCTACTGAACTTCATAGAGCTACTGTACACCTCATGCCATGGAAGTATTACAGTTAAACAAGGCATTCACTGAGCCTGTGTCTACTCAATAAATATGTTTGTTTGTGATCAATCTATGTTCAAACATTTTGAGTTGTTTCAGTGTTTTAGTCCCACACTTTTTTGAAAGTTTTTAAAAAGTAACTGTAAAATTGGGCTATTTCTTAAACCTTAATTTTTTGAAAAGTAATTTACGTTTAGCATGTCACATTACTGTAACTCAAATCGAATCTAATACTGAAGGTCGCACTAGCGCCCTGCTCCACGTAGTCGTCTCTCTTCTTGCTCTGCTTCGCTCCAGGGTAGCTCATGGCTTTAATTAGTTAGTCCCAAACCTGTACAAACTAATTTTAGAAAATTAGATACAACTAATCGCGCTAGAAAGTAGCAAGGGTCTTGTCCAGTCAAATCACCAAACCTGATTTTCATGGACGACTTCTTAATCAAGTGACTGCATTGTATGTCTAACCTCTGTTGACATACAATACGTACTGCTACTGCTACAATGCTGATCAAAGCGGTCCTGTAGAGTAAATAACTTGGGTCCAAGCAGTTTGGGTCAAACTTGAAAACTGATGCCAAATCGATACAAATGTAAAAAATGCTTAATTATTATTTCTCCTCTGTCTACAATGTTGCTGTCTGTATTGATTTATAAATAATTTTGCCTGCGTCTACTTCACCGTGTCTACTTATAAAACACCCTGTAGTGACAATATTTTGCCACACTTATTACTCTAAAACTCATGCTTGTTGTACCAAACAAAAACAGTGAGATAATCAGACATTTGCCTACAATAAGTATTTAGCGGTACTTTCAAGGAGAGAGAAGTTCAGCCTGTTGATAGGTACACACTGAGCTTAGGAGAAATGACCAACTCTAGTTTATTATAAGCTTGATTACCTATATTATCCTACTGTGCGCATAATCAGCATTATATACTAATTACATCTAATTGGCCAGTCAAACCCCAGTAACCCCTCCAGTGCTACATGAAAGCATTGACCTCTACCAACAAGCACAGAAACGCACTAGTGGTAATGAGTAGCCATTTTCCACAACATTATTCTAATGACGACTTCTTTGTGCCCTTTTGTGTGTCTGAAGTTTGCTGATAGAGTCTTTTTCAAGCAGCACAGTGTAGTTGATGTAAGTGGGTAGTTTGAATGTTACTTACATAGTCAGAGTTTAAAGTTGTATGAATAGTCTAGTGGGTAGTTGTGGGTGAGTCAGTCAGCGATGATGGGCAGTAAATGGGGAAAGGAATCTATGTAAATGGGAACCTGACTGGTAGTGCTCTGTTGGGAAATCAGGTGGCCATTTGAATATTCAACCCCAGGGCTAGTGTACTAATTCTGTTCCCCTCAACATGCCACACAAGGAGAAAGGAAGTGACAAAATGGCAAGGAGTGCACAGGCAAGAATTTGCATTTTAATGTGCCTGTCGGAATCACTTTGGATAAGAGCTGAGAGTATGAGAAACCACACAACCCCACGGGTCAGCACCAAACAACCTATAATAGCTGTCGCCCAGAAAACAACATCTTGCATGAGAGGAAGTTGTTGCAGAATAAGAAAGGGGGGGGGGGGCAGGGGGATCAATGTTGTTGAGAGAAAAGAATACGTTTAGATTCTCAAGGTGGATAAAGGCCCAGATGGAGAATGTAGAGCAAGTAGACAGACTAGAAATATTTTCAGATAGTTCTAATTGGAAAGTTTCTACCTTTAACAGAAACTAAAAACCCACAACCTTGAAGGAACTTTCTCTATAAGCTCTCACAGTAAACATTGTCATTGATTGCAATGACAGTCTAATTATAAAAATAGTTTTCCTGAAGGACAATTGAATTTGTCAAGTCTGGAAAAAAAGCCAATTCCCAAAGCAATAATTGTAAGGACAAGACTTTTTAAAAAACAAACACCGATCACCAATCTTTTCCTTATGTACCTACTGCATGGAAATATTTTACCTCTCAACAAAGCAGTGTTGTCAATTCTGCAAACTCTTCAGAGAAGAAGAAGGTAATTTAAAAACAGACAGAAGTTCATCTTCACAATGTGCCACTCTGTTATTGCTGTTTAATGCCCTCAATCACATTGTCATTTGGCAGAAGGTGAGGTGAGTATCGAACGCCTTGATTAAATCAGTTCCATTTTATCCCTCGCCGTAACAGAGAGTGTATCTTGCTACGTATCAATGAGAGTGTCGCGCCCTCACAGAGGACACTGAGTGAGTGGCGCTGTCGGGGACGGTCAAAGAGCAGACAGTGAGGCAGCAACAGCACGAGGATGCCATTGAGAAGCTGGAGTCATTCTAGAGGGACGTATTGTTGCGGCAGATTCACCGAACAATTAGATCCATTTTGTGCTTTCAAGGTCTTCTGTGAAACACAGCTTAGACTGCAGTCTCCTTGGATTACCAAACAGATGCCTCTAAATTTGTCTGCCTGTCAGTAGCTTTAATATTTCCTCAATCTATCTCACTGAGATAGAGTTAAAATGGAGATGACTTTTTTCTAATCTTTCGACTGCCTTTGTCTTTTGTACACTTTAACAATGTACAAAATTCTAGGCTCAAATTTAAGGTTAAAGAGATTAGAAATCATGTGAAATGTGCCCTTAAATTAATACCGTTTGAAAAGCTGTTGCTCATCTAACGATAGTGTGGTTAGTTGCATTGATACGGCATGCAGCCGCACAAAGCAGCCAACCAGGCAGCTGTTTTTTGTACTGTTATGCTAAATGGCTCGTGTCGCTTGGGCGGCCATAACTTTTCTAACTTCCACAGTTTTGCACCATTTTCCATTCACTCAAAGTGTGTTCTCAACACTTCCAATATCTTTCATATTTTTTGTTTAGCCACTTAGTGGGGCTGTGCTGGGCTCTCTGGGACATCGTCTCTGCTAAACCCTTTACCATTTTGTTGTAATCTGACCTGGCCTTCCAAGCCATTATTGCACCAGCTCTCGTAGATCCGGTTCTAATGCAATTGGAAGAGCTTTTCCACTCTCACTGTTTCCCAGTTTTCACTTAATAAAACCCATCTCATTGTTTTAAGGCCACAAACAGAATTTTGCCTCAATTGAATTTATGCCACTGCTCTGGGCATTGCAGAGACAACATCCTTCTTGCTTTTCAGTGTAGTTTGTTCGTTTGAAATGAGAAATGAAAGAAAAAAGACAACAACTGGAGCTTCCCAAGAAAATATGTGGCAATTTTTGCATTGTACCTTTATTTTATGATTCCAATTTCAATTGAATTCAATGCAATGACATAAGCTGCCAACTCCTAGTTGAATTCAGTCAGGAACTGTTGTGCATCAAGCTATAAAACACTGACCCCAGAGTCTGATGCTGAAAAGGCAGCAACATGTTAGAAGTCTTCTGTGTTGTGATGCGCTGCTACCTTTGTCTGTATAGTAAGTATAGAAGCTAAAGACAAACACACAAAATAACGGAAGGAGCTGGATCAATACGCTCCAACCTGAGAGCTTCTTCATCTCAAACGCGGGGCTTAGGTACGGGGCCAGTAGGTACATTTAATGCAGACCTCAGCCAGAGAAGATGAGCCCTCACTGTGTTACTAAACATTCATTTCCTTGAGGGAAAAGGATTCCTGTGGGTTTAACATGCAGCTGATGGCTTAGTTCATTACCTACAGTTCTCTCCGGCTCGCTGTTCCTCGCTGTTTCCTTCAACTATCTCCTTCTCACGTTGGTTTCCATCCTCATTTGACCCTATTGATTTGCCCCAACCTAAGCTCCCGCTCACTTGCCTTCCCTTATTTATTTGCACAGTTAATCTGCAACCGAGCTTTGACCCATTGTCCCAACAATGAAGTGGAAACAAACTGCAGCGGCTGAATGAAAAGAATAGCAATTTTCTTTCAATTGCTGTGCAGCAGGGAAGTGAGCATTGCTGCCAAGGTAAGCAAAGAGAAATACTGCTCGACTCCAAGGCCACACTAACACAAAGATATACAAATAATTAATAGTGTATTCATGAGATAAGACATAAGGCAGAGCAACGAAGAGCAAAGGTTTGGAACATGTGCACTGTGATGTAAAACAAATACATTCCAGTAGCGTTAATAACTATCTCTGATCTTCACCTGGATGACAGACATACCTCTGATGACCGTGAGCTATCGTATTCAAATGCTTTGTTTGAGTTTGGTGATGCGACACCCTCAGAATGAATAAACTTTTATTAGAGCTTTGATTTGACCCTAACCTTTTTCCCATTCCACGCATGCTTACTTCTCTTCCTGTTTTTTTGCATTTGTGAGACAGCAGCGAATACAGGAAGGTCTGATCTGAAAATAAATGTTGTCTATTAAATTCAAATGGGCAACTCTTGCTTTTCACATTACATTGTGTGAAGAGATCACAAATAAGACAGTTCCACCCGTAGACAGTACTGTGTCAGCTCGTGCTCTGTGAGTTGGTCATCTCCCTTTGTCAAAGATACAATATGCATGTCAACCCCAGGGTCAGTAGTTTGATTCCCGGTTCCTCCTGGTTACATGTCAAGGTGTCCTGACAAGACACTGAAAGCCTGTAGTAGCATTGACAAGAACTCTCTGACATCGGAAATCAACAATAAAGAAAATTCTTCCTGTTATTGATATTATTCTTTTTATCATTATTCTGTGTCCGTCGATCTATCTGACCGGTGAAAAGCAGGAGTTTCTCCTTTACTTTTTCTTTTTGCTTTGTCCCTTCTTTTCTATTTCTCTCTATCACTGTTCAGCCAGTATCTACGGTAATTGGCACAGGTGCTGTGACACATATTCTACGACTGCTTCTACCACTCATATTGTGAGTGGCAGACAGGCACTGACAGTGGCTTATTGGAGAGTATGAGCAAAACCCCTTGAACACCAAAGAGACATGACATGAGTCACATTGTCTTATATAATTTTTTTTAAGTGCTCCAGAGACGAACTTCTGATTATTCAAGATTCGATGTTTAGAAAGTATGCTGCAACTTCCCATATCCACTTTTCAACCACGTTACAAAAGGGCAGATGAAATTGATCTCTCAATCTTTGTCGCTCTCATTATCATAAATCACTTAAATGTATTGGCCGAAATAATTTGTTTAGTCTGAAATGCGAGCATCCACTTGTTCATTTGTGATTCTGACACATGACAAGCAGTTAAATCATTTGCCTCATACTTTCCATGTAAGTCCAACCTGTAAGTCTGGACAACTCGGACTTTGGAAGCCTGTTCGGAAGCCAGAGGCTTTTGTTCTATCCTAACTCAAATGCAAGGAAAATATTTGTGAATAAAATATGGGCTGTGAGGGTTTCTGTGAGCAGCAGTGTTTGCGGAGAAAGTCCAGTAACTGTAATTAGTACCTCATACCGACCGTGAATTTTATCCCCAATAAAACGAATTCAACTTCACAAGCCGTGCCCAGCCATAAAAATCCAGTCCCATTTACCCATCCTTTAAGCTGCAGAGACTGTCTACTGCTCCTGTTTAACTTCAGCAGAGACATACCTGTAAACGTCATTTCAACAGATTTCTTTCTAATTATCTTCAGTGAATAATTCAGGCAGACACTGGGACGGCATGCATTAACTCACTGTGTGAAAGTCAATGACCAGTCAGTAAAGATATTTTTACTAGCAGCTGTTATTGCGTTTCCTCTGGAGCTGCTGGAAAGAACAACTAGAGTTTACATGGAAGTGAATGTTTGACTGTGGAGAGACCTTAATGAATTGTAAGGTTGCTCTGTGACTCCTGCATATGGAGTAATGCAATTTGTGTGTCACTGTGGTTATTACAAATTGGGTGGTGATAATAAGGTGATAATTTGAGCTTCCCTGCTCCTAGGTTGTAGTTACGAAGATGGAATTTGGTCCTACTCCACACAGCCAGAGGTGGGTCGGGGGGGCCAGGACGTGGAATAAACTATAGAATGTCAACTAAATGGAGTCCAGTGTAATTGTCCACATGACCCAGTAAATAGTTAGTGACATTTTAGTGGAGAGATTCTGGATAGATTTGACAGAATAGTTCACTTAAGTCAAAATATGAAGCCAAATGATTGATTGCTTTGAACTCAGCACCACAAAGATGCAATTAGTCCAGCACACAACAGAAATAACTGTTTATCAGAGGTGCATAGACTGAGGAGAAGGCTTGGATAAATCTTGAAATGTAATTCACACTGAAAAATTTTTCAGTTTACTTTGAACAGTTTAATTACTGTTCAAAGTCAGCGCTTATCGAACTTTCGAGTAGCTGCAGCGCTCATTCTTTACACGGCTGCAGTGGTTAAACTTACAAATTGTTAAGTTCAGTGATGACCTAGTGAAAAGGTGACAATGAAGACAAAACTCACGGAATTAGTGAAAAGACACTGAAGCTCTATAAGTGCCAATTAAATAAGCTGCAGAAGTGCAATGTTCCGAGTCCTGACATGTAAAAAATAATGAAGTCAGTGGAGGGAATGATAAAGCAGAGTGCCATCTCTACGGCATCCATTATTTTTCTGACAACTCATCATATTTTATATCTTGTGTATCACTAATTGTGATTGATTAATTTTTAATTCTAATACCTAAACAACAATATAAATGTTACTTTAATGAGGGATTTTAAGTTGTGTGATTCTCCTTGAAGTTATGTCAACCTCTTTGAAGAAATACAAGGGGACCTAATTAAACCATTTTACATTGTAAGGTTTAGAATATATAGTTTCAGCTCAAGAGCTTATTTTACGTACTCAAATTTGATTTTGAATGTTAATAAACTACTGTGGTTTCTCCTTCCTTACGATATACATTTTTGGATTGGGTGGGGTTATGATGGCATTAGATACCCATAGTATATAAAATGTCAGGAGACCAGGATGAGCACAAAAATACAGTATATTGATATGAACATTGACTCTGAAACGTCTGTAAGGCACAAGTTCTAAACAACTGTAAAGTGTGTTTAGCAGCTTTGATATTTTATTTTTGGCTCACATTTACAGGAGTGAGTTCCCTGCATATTTATCTGAAGATATGAAATTGCGTTTCTCTTTTAGGGGTTTGGTCTGTGAATAGATAGCTGAAAAAATAAGCATCACAGTGTCAAAAAATGCAACCACTTCAATGAGTGACTCCAAATCAATTACTATGGAAAGCCTGTTTAAGCTGGTAGAGCTGTTTGTTTCCTCCTCTCCAGGAGAAAAACAGATGATGCAGTGAAGTTTGAAGTCAAACAAAAGACAACATACTGCAAAAGAGAACTGAAAACAAACACTGGTTAGAGGATTTGTTCACTCTCGAGAAAAAGATGGGGAAGGTTTTTTCTTATCCCAACTTGCAGCGGCATGAGCAAGTGAATCCTGCTAATTAGTACGTCCACTTGTCATATCTGATTTTTTCCATTTTTGCTCACATTCAATGCAATAACCAGAGCACTTGAGAAAAATGCTTTGGAGAATCTTTTATATCTGTAATCTCACCTAGCCTTTCTCTACATTTTGTATTCCTCACCAAATCTTTCCTCTGCAGTTCAATTCAATTAAACTTTATTTATATTGCTCTCTAACGTCGGCTCTTTTTCTTTTGACTTTTCTCCTTTCTATAATCTGAGAGAAAGTGTCTGCGTTGGACATCTTACTGTGTCACCAGCTGACATCTGACAGGCCAGGCAGCATAGTCAATAAAGTCTTCTAATTGAGTGCCACTGGCTGCTGTTTATTGACAAAATAAGACCTGGGAATTAGGTGTGTCTCCGTCGGGTGCTCGCATCCCATCGCCATCCTGCCTGTCGACAGCTGTCCACTTTCCATCCATCACTGGCTCAGCGTGGTCTGCTGTCTGTGTCAAAGGAGAGTACCTCACTTGAAAAACAAGTACTTTACCTCTCTCCTCCGTGTCCATGTGGGATTGAGTGCATGAGCCAGTAAGAGAGAAAAAGGGGACATGAAAAAAGAGAAAGAGTGTAAAAATGGAAATGAGAGTTTTGCTTACTTTATGGTCTGTGTAGCTTCTGTCTCTATCTGGATCTCTTTAGTGCCCGTCACAACAGGCACAAGCAAAGAGGCTTTCTCACAGTAAACTGCACTCTTGCTAATTAATTAGTGTTTATGCTTATGAACCATATTTCTGTCGCCTGGCAAAAGAAAAGATACGATTCCTGTTGCTAAAGAAGATCCCTGCCTGTTTAATTGGAGACCAGGCAGAGCCTTGGGCTGAGATACGAAACTAAATTCCACTGTCTGCCATTCAATTATCTGCCATCCAGTTGTTCAGCATGAAGACTCTTATCACGCCTGTTATTGCCATTCTCCAAATGAACTTCAATCATGTGAAAATGTTTTTTTTTCACGATCGTTTCCCAGTCAGATTATCTGAGTAAACAGAGGATAAAGTGCAGAATAAGTGTAGAGTCCATTTCTTTAATGGCTGCCAGGAGAGTGACTGAACGCCTAAGCCAAACCTCAAGTAGTTCATGCACTCAAGTAATTGTGTATTTTAAAAAGTCCAGATAGAGAAACACAACGTTATCATATTTAAATAGCATTACAATATACTTTTACGTTAATATTCATTTGTATGTAATTTGAAGAAACTTGTCATTAAGCGATAATTCACTGCCATTTTAATAATATTACCTCTGGACTATTACCAATAAACAAACACATCAGTGACACCTCTACGGAGTCTTTTACATGTCTTCATGCAGCTGATCTAACATCTATGGCTAATTCTTCACTCTTCTTTCTTTATTGGCTGTTGTTTTTTACGTTTAGTTTTCCCCCATAAAACTTTGAGCTCCTGCACTCAGACACTCTTTGACTACAACAAAGATTTGTTTTTATTTTCTTTGTGGGGGTGATTCGTCGTTGGCCAGTAAAAAAACGTGTTAAACTCAGTAACATTTCTCAGTTGTAATTCTGCGCACCAACGAGATCAGATTAGATGCAGCGGCTAAAGTATGACGGATGGAGATGAACACCTTGGTCCATTCGGAACTAAATGTCTGAATTTCAGTGTCAGCCTTCAACTGTTTAGCACACATCATGTCACATTGATTCGCAACGATGCCGTTTTTCTCTCTCTCGTCTTTTCTCTCCCTTAAACGCCTCTCTTTCACTGCCGCTGTTTACTTTCTTTGCTTCTGTTCGGTCAAGGTCTGCCCCTTCGCTGTCTGTGATTGGCTCACTCTAGCCCTCACCTGGACCAGTCTCAGTCTACAGGAAGGATAGGCTTAGAAACACTGTAAGAAAAGAGTTGCCGGTCAAAATATAATATATAAGTAAGTTCTGCATGTGGACAGGATAGAGTCTCGGTCCAGATTCAGACCACAGTCCACCTGTTGGTGACCCCTGGGATAGAGAATTAAATCATTTTCTCTCAGAGCTCATGTGTGGGACAGAACACTCACCTCTACTCTACTTTTGTCTGAGAAGTGTCGCTGGATGAAACAGAAGCTAATTACACAGAGCAATACAGCATGAAACCAACACAAGTACCTTGTAGAAGTCACTTATCATAGTTTATTTTTTTAACAGAGCACTGTGACTGTCTGTGTGACGCTCTCACAGCAGTGTCAATCACAACACAGGTATCAAAAAAGAAAAAAAGCAGTGAGGAAGTTGTCTTTTCTGTGTCTACAACGTTCGAATCTTTGAACCATGCTTCAAAAATAAGCCGAAGGGGAGAAATGACTTATCTGCTGTATGCGTATGCAGATTTGTTTGGTACCTGTAAACTCCTGAGACACTCGTTTTCTCTGAGTAACTTGTTACTTCGTATACTACTCCATTCAAATACAGTCATTGTCTCAGCTGTGCTGCTTTGGGACTTTTGCCTCCTGCCTAAGTCTACTGTTTCCTCTTCTGCAAATCTCCAGGACCAGGTGGGAGTGATAACTGCAAGATGGTAGTGCGACAGGCCGGTGGACTGGAGACGCCACACCAGCAGGCCTCAGCTGACAATGATAAACGAGCCTTTCAGCCTTCTGATAATTCGTCACTCACTGACAGAGAGGTCCATTAATCACAACAAGTGTGGCAGTGCTGCATTTTCTAATATGAACCTTCTTTTCCCCCTTGTTCCATCCTTAGTGCCACCACCTTAACCTGACGTGACTAGTGACCTGCTGGAGAGCAACAGTGTGTCGCAAGATTGGGTTTAAACCCCGAATGCATGCACCAAAGGGACGTGAGAATGTGGTAGAGTGTAGCCCGCACAGCCAGTGATTTCCCTAACTGGTGTTGGAGGTGGACAAGCATGCCTGGGCAGTGCAGACTCAGTGAGTCTGCCCCAGGCACAGTCCTCTGAGGAATCACTGTGCTGGCAGGCAGCAGGTGGAGAGATGGAAGAGCTGGAAGTAAGTAGATTGATTGATCTGTTGCAGCTGTAATGCATCAGGAGTTTCCCAGCGGAGAGAGGCAATGTGCAGAATGTTAGGCATTTCTACTTGAATTTGGGTAGCAAGGCACAAATCAGCAACACCACAACCTCCAGAGAGGTCCCCATTACCGGTGCTATATATAACTGTAATCTTGTTAAGCTTCCATTCTGTCCGGGCGTTGTCGGGGGGTTTGGCTCAGTCGATAAGTGACCCCTTGGACTGTAAATGAGATTTGCCTGTTCTCTCAGGCGGACAGGTCCTATACAAACAGAAGCACACAGGCATAAAAAGACACATCAATCTACGCATGAATGCTCACACATGTGCACATGGAAACATGTAATCCAGCCTCTGATTTGGTTTACCTAATGAAAATAGGTGCTTAACCTGTGTACTCCGACGTGATCGCCTAATGACAACCATTTGGAGCTTTTTCTGTTTACTCCTTTATTGGGAAACCAGGCTTAATTGGAAATGGCTGTTTTTCAAGCAGAACAACTCACGCTGTATTACTAAAAAGCCCCCCCAAAGAACATCAAATATTTTGGTGAGGAACATCTGCTATGCTCCCAAACAAAGACAAAGGAATCAAATAAGAGAAGTGATGTGTGTTGTTGAGGGAACTAAGAAAACACTGGAGGGTATATGGCTGAATTCTCTTTTCCCTTCTGTTTAGCAGTAATGCCTGCAAATGTATTTGTATCTTTGAGTCAGAGTACCTGAAGATAATCAGACATGTGCAGGGTTTCTTTATGTCTCTGAGGAACTGAGGAAACATATCTACGTGTGGGCCTGTGAATAACATTTACAGTCCAAAATCAAAACAAAATCACACGACGCACATGCAAATATATCGCTGCATGTTAATAGGAGGCTCAGCTGAAGTCCCAGGCTTAAATGACTGCCACGTGCCTCAGCTCAAAGTGCTCTCACCCTTTCACTATACAGCATGATTTACCCCCCAAGAAATGCAATGAAACTTTCCCTCTGAACCCCTCGGAGTGACTCCATCAGTCTGCGCCTGCCTATCTGCAAATGCCAGCTCATTTCTCAAGCTAGGCCCCCCAGTTGGACTCCAAACGCTGCTAACTGCTCATTCTTATGCATCCTTCTTGCCAAACAGCACATCAACTGGGACGAGGGAAAAGCCTGAAGTTTCCACACACTATATATTTTGGTGCTTCGAGATATCAGAGGAAGGTAGTTAAGGTAGTTTTTGAGAGCAGGTTATGGGATTGCTTTGGGGGCTCTGAGGACCTGAATGAAATGGGAAGAAAGGGAAGGTGAGTGATTGAAGCGCAGCACTGCTTCTGAGCGAGGATGGGCGACACGGAGAGTTTGTCTCCACGTGAGGGATGTAGATTGGAGCTTGTCGCCCAGTGGTGTTTGTAACATAGTTAAGTTCTAAAGCGTACTCTCTATTGTTTCACATTTTACTTTCCTTACTTGCAATCTCCATCTGTGATGGCTGTAGCTCTCTGGCTCCTCTCTATATCCCTTAGTCACAGCTGCCTCCTCCAGCCATCTGTCCAAGTGAGGCCGGTGCGTCCCAAAGAGCACAGCCTTGCCAAGCGCCACACACCCCAGCTCATCAGCTATACAATTTAGACATTAATGAGAGGAGGGAACTCAGAGTAGCTGTCAGATTTGTTTGTGGTTCTACACCTTACAGTCTCACAAAAATATGTTAATGGTGGTTGGCAAGTCCAACTAAGGAACTACCCTCAAAAACATCAGCTAACGTTGTTTATTTGCACCCATCAACTCTGGTAGTATAGGGTTATACAAGCCAAATGAATGAGCCATCTTTACTGTGACCACACACAGTAAAGATGCTAACATGGTTAATATGAAAAACCAGCACAACGGTAGTTTCACGGGTGTAAGGGTGTCAAAATGATCAATACAATGGAAACCTGTCTAATGGTGCATTGAGAGACAAAACAGCCACGATGAATTCTTCAGGTGTCCGTTGTGCATGCATGCATGTTTGTTTTTACGCTCAAGCTATCCTGGCTGGCAGCAAAGACCGTTACAATACTATCTTATCTCACTTTGGTATTGCCACAAGAAATGTGATTTCACAGAGAATTACATGGATTAAGGCTGCCATCGTCAAATTGAAAACTAGGTTTTGTGGTTTTGCTTCGTTCCAGGTGCTGTCTGCCTTCTTATGGGATGCTGAAAAAATGCCTCTCAGTGAGGAGATAGGTAAACAATGGAAAAATATAAGAAGAAGTGAGGTCTAATAAACAGTCCCGCTCACTCCATAACACAATTATCATATACTGCTGGCCACCCACTCAGAGCAAATAACCGTCAACTCTTTAAACAATGAATATTTTTTTGACGACAGGCAGAAAATACTGTAACAGTTGTTGACAGCAACACATAAGAAAAGAGCGAGGGGTTACACATGCATAGAAGAATGTAAATCAGCCGCTCTCCGCTAATCAAGTACTCCAATCCTCCGCATGTGTTAATAAAGCTGTCATCCTTTTAATTAGAGTTCTCATTCTAAGTAGCTGGTTAATGTACTCCACAGAAAACGCCACACCTCACATTAGTTCATGGATGCAGCCACAAATCTACATTGCGCCCCGTCTTCAGAACCTGAAAGGCTATGAAGCTTTGTGCAGCGCACAAGTTCCACAAAATATTTGTCCATATTGAGGACAGTAGCAAGCGTTCCAAAAAGCTCAATACGTTTGGCTGACTGAGGCATTGCATATTCATGGCAGGTTGTGTTGCTAGTGAGGTTTCTGTGCGAGCCCATTTTCACAACAAGAGACTTTCATTAACGGCACTTTTCGTTCTGCCATTCTGCAGCCATTTGGCCTTTCGTCTGTCATTTCCGTTTAATTTCTCCTGTCAGAGAAGGGAAGCACTCACACAAGGGCCATGTGGTATCCACCGGGGCTGGCAGTCTATCAAAACAAAAGAAAAACATGGCAGAAGAAAAAAAGGACCAAACAAGACAGCTAGCTGAACTGAAGACCAGTGTGTACTCACAAGCCACCGTGTCTGTATCAGTTGTGTCTCAGCAGCGTCTTGGTTGCTTGGCTGAGGTGGCAATGCTTTGAATTGGTAATCAGCCTGTGCTGCCTCTCTTCACCTTGTTGTACGGTGATAGAAAGCGATGTAGTGAGTGTCCTGTACACAGCAAAACCTCAAACTGTGCCTCTGTGAGTCCGTTAATAATGTAGGACGCCAGCCTCGCAACACCTAGTGAGACTAGCCAGGAGTCTAATGATGTGGCAGGGCCTTAATGTCACTTACCTGTTTGTCCCCATCCACCTTTTCAGCTCCTTATCACTCACAGACACAACGTCGCTCTCACACACACCTGCAGCAATTATCTAAGCTCTAATGAAACCATGAAAGAGCAAACGGACATTCACATCATTGCTTCTGACAGACTCCATAGAACCTGCAGGCGGCAGGGCCCGTGTATGTTCTTATCATCGTTAGGCAAACACTCTAATTAAAATAACATGCCTACGTATGTTTGTTTTTGGAACCTAATTTATTTTTTATGCTCTGAAGCGTGTATAGATTTATTAACTCAAGCCCAGTTAACATCTAATATGCTTGCTATGGCACCTCCTCCGGAGCTCAGCTTTCTGATAAACGGCTCAGGCTAGGCATTGAGCAATTTCATTTTTGTGCTTATGTGGGAATACTTGTTAAACAAAGCCCTCTATAAACTATGGTGGAGCACTGTATTTCTGTGTCTAATCTGATTAGTAATACTCCTAAATTGTCACTGAAAGAATCTGTCATAGTGTGGTAGACACAGTTCTCTGTGGTGTGTCTCACTCTGTCCAACTTATTCTTAGGACTTTTTTTTACCACACGTTGTCCTTCTCTACTACAGTTTCACGACTGCTTCCTTTCATTTGCTGTGTTTGTTAAGCAGATGCTGAAACACTCAGCGTATCACATTATTCTATCAGTCCTTATCTGCTTGTCCCACTTCACGTCTGCACATCTTTTCCTATAACCCTGTATCATTAGTACTGGTTCTGCTATGACAATATAGGCCTTATGACCTCTTTTAATATCCAAGTATGGTTTGGGGAGAGGCACAAAGCAGACAGGTCAGAGAAAATGCATTATTCAGACCTTTCTGAAGCCTGCTCCAGCTACTGCCCTGCACATCTCATCTCCCAGCTTCTGAAATAGAGCACAGGCCTGTCCTGCACATCCACTATGACCCCATTATGCTGCCACATATACAACTCTCTGATGAGAGTTGTCGTTGTGGCTCTGCCATTCTAAAATTGTAAAATTCATGTTACATTTTACCACCTTACACACACACACACACACACATTTACACACCGCCTACACATTCTCACTAGTACACCCACCCACACACACACTGATTCACACACATACAGTACAAAGCCACCTGCTTATCTTTCTGTTTGTCTGAGGCCTTATTGCTCATGCTGCATGAGATTGCAAAGATATCAATCTTCTAGATAGATAGATAGATAGATAGATAGATAGATAGATAGATGGCAGTTAGCAGGTGCCAGTTCTGTGGGTTTGTGAATGTCGGGCATGGACAAATACTGTGTGTCCACATGTTTTTCTTGCAGTTGCAATCCATTTGCACCTCCACCACGTCAGAATGTGAACTCAAATCCAAATATTGTTTTCTTTCTCTCGTTGTCAGCTGTTGTTCCCCGAGGGTTTATTCTCTGATCCCAAGCAGAAATGTGTCTTCCTACACCTTCATTAGAAATGCATATTATGCACCAGGTAGGCACCATGAAGTGAACAGGTTGAATTCAGTGTAATTCCACATTTACAATTCAGCCAGAAGGTCCCATCTTTCCATACATTGTATCTGTGTTCACAATGTTTCCTTTGTCTCTAAAACGTAAAATGCAGGTAGGTATATGACGGAAATGTTTGTCACATGTCTGATTTGACACCTGCATGAATACTGTAAGAAAAGGAGATTCACTTCCATTCCTGATGGGCAATAATAAAAATAGTCCACAATCTAAATTCAAATGTTACACATTGCTGTTCCTTTACAAATCAGAACAGATAGAGATCTGGAGGGAGGGTTGTGATGGGATTTTTGTGAGTTGAAGGGTAAGGTGAAGAAAGAGCAATGATGGTCACTGGGCAATTTAAATGGCAGTAATTGAAACTGACATTTGCAGAGGTGGCAATAATCCCAAACGGAGCGAGGCTCAGAGGGCACATTGTGTTTTACGAAACTGGCATGTTAATCAGCAAAAAACGTTTGAGCACACATCGTTCACTTTATTTCACAGTGATAATCACAGTTTACAGCAGCTTAAATCTTCTGCGTCTCAGCGTCCATGCATCACAATATGGACCGTAACTTAAAGCTGTGCAGCAGCTACAGACGTTTTACTGTAACACACGCCACACACGGCGGCACAAGTGATGAGCAGGTTTAAAAGTGGCCAATTAATGCGGCACAGGCTCAGAGAGACGAATTGAAGTGCTACGCCTGCACAGCTTACACGTTAAACTAAACAAGCTGCTAACTACATTGCCACTTGTGTTATTTTAATGAATATAGGCTCCATAATGTTGCATTAGCTTTTCGTGTTTTGTTGTCGCCTCCTGATCTGCGAGCAGTATGTAAATCTAAGATTAGGATTAAAGCCGCACAATGTGATGATGAGCCACAGCTGCTCTCGCTGTGATGGTCCAGAGACACATCAGCAGGCTGCATGTAAACCATTGTAAGTATCGGTTTAGTGAGGAGGAAAAAAAAACATAAAGGGCGGCGGCGTTATTCAAACTGAGCCACATGGATATCCAAATACTCGCAGCTGAAATAACCATGCAGCAGCTGCTACTACAAAATTCATGTATTTTGCATATGCTGTGTTGTTTTGAGCGTGAAAATGATATGTTTTGTCTTGGGGGCCTAACCCTGAGGAGTGTGCTAAAGCTGCAGCAAATAATAATTGCTGTAGGTCACGTATTGTAGACTTTAGAGCCAACCATGGTGCCACAGAGTGGAAAATCAAACAGAGTCTGCGACCTGCTTAATGCAGACAAGCAGACAGGAAAGCATTACTTCATTACGTATCTGTGAACCCCTTTGCTGTTTGATATGAGCAGGGAATAGAAGCATATCAGTTCTTGGATGACAACAACGCCACATTCGACTGCAGTTGTAGATCACGTGAGACGGCACTGCTCATGTTAAAGTCAAATGTAAGGGGGTTCCACGTGTTGCTTTGGATGGTAGCGTGCATTGTTGGTTGGATCAATAAAGCAAACATATGATATATTTCATATGTTAGTGAACGTAACATGGGACAGCTACAGTAAATACAGCATGTTAATGGTTTGTAAGTTACACACACATAAAATCCAGTGAATGTTTGATGAGAGTAGGGAGACAAGTTGGTTGCTGTAAAACTATGGGTTTTATAGCATTTTTATTCACAACACAGTACCACATTTCAAAGAGATAGCTATTCCCTCCTTCATTCGTGCAGTACTTTGTTCAGAAAAACCAAAAAAAAACAACAGGATTATCATTTTGTTCACTTGCATAATAACAAAGTCTGCCAGCACAGCATGAGTGTGTTGCTCTCCACTCAAGTCTAGACAGTTCTGATAAAGCCACATCTTAAATTCTAATTACTTGAGCTTCGGTGCAAGTGGCAGCCCATTTGAACAGCATGACTCATCACTATACCATAATGAGCTAGAGACAGAGGCATGACACTCGCCGGTGGACACTGTGATCCGTCGACTACATGCAGTCTGCCTAATCTACTGGGCTGGTGTCATCTCACCCCAGTGAACCAAACTGTTTTTCACTTCCTCCAACAGCTGCCCATCTCATTTCCACTTCTGATGCGTCGTGCCTGGGTCTCCCGTTTAAAAACCCCCAGACAAATAGGGTTTGTCTGGGAGTGTTGTATATTTTTATCAATAATATATGAGTGAAACATCTGTTTACTTTTCAATCAACAATTGAATACTTGGCCAATAAAATAGAATCTTAAATATATTATATAGAACAGTTACTTCAACTTTAAGTAATAACAGGCTATCAGAGGGTTTGTGTTGGCAAAGAGGAATGCAGGGTTGTAAAAGATAAGATCAGACAGAGGGGGATAGCTTAAGATAAACTCAGATGGTCAGGTTGTCAGTGAGTTAGGTTTGTGGGGGAGCTGTGCTCAGAGTTTTATGGCTGGCCATCCCAGGACATGAAAGCAGAGGGGTTTAATGTTTGTCTTAGGGAAAGAAGGCTTGGGTCAGCAAATGGTCCACTTGGAGTTAGAGAGCCGTGATAACCTCGCTCCACAGGTGGGCACAAGGACACAGACCAACAGGCGGGAACAAAGAGTCACGTGGGAACAGGAAACTCTGCAGGCTCCCGGGAGATGAGCCAATCAGGAGATGACATGAAGAAGAGGAGGATAGCATATACCATTCCATACATAAAGACTTGTAACCTGACTGTTAGTAGTTGGACTGACCACTGACGGACGCTATGTCTGTTAGGTGTAAGCAGTCCAGCCCAGCGCTGAACTCTTACTTTTCTGATAATTAAAACTGAAGTTACTCTAACTTAACTGAGTCCTCTCCTTCCTTAATGATGAACCCGGGAATGTCTCTTAGGTATGATTTTTGAGACAACAGGAGAAAGACACGCTGGGATGCCACGGTCCAATGTGTTAATTAATAGAATCTCCAATGTACCAGCGAGTTGGCATGATCTCTAATCCTCAGCTGCTGGAAAGCATGGCAGGGTGTTGCACAGGGATACTAGCTGTACACCTGGGACTCATTTCTCCTCATTCCCCTTACTGTAGACATCCATCTTTCTTCATAATTCATAGTTTGTCATTTGTAGCACATGAGCACGCGGTTGCTCATTCATTCACCACCTTCCTTTTATCCATTTCCAGTTGTCACCCCACATACCCTTATGCTACCACATCCCCCTCTGCCATTACCTGATGTGTCACAGTGACAGCACCACAGCAACAGCAGTGTGATAAATGCAGGGCCATACTTTGAATATCATCTATAAAGCATGGTAACTGAAGACATCAGTCTTCCTGTCTGTTCGTTCCTTTGCTTGTGCGCAGAGTCTCTTTTTCTCTCCCTTCCTCTCATTCTCTCTGTCCCACACTTGCTCCTCTGTCATGATTTTAAATTTGTTTGCTCTCTGCGCTGTCGCCATTCAGTTCTTTATGGGTCTCCTTTGGAGTTGTCCGGGCTCCACAGGTAGCAGGCTAGACTTCATCTTAATGAGCAACACCGCCGACATTCTGAAAGGGTGAAGTCTGATTTAACGAGCCCCTGGAACCTTTTTTTGCCACGAAAAGGCCCTTTGCTTGTGCATTTTACATGTATTCCTGCCATGTTGTATGTTACCACTGTTGTGTGTATAGTATATAACTTGCACTATGGAGCAGCTATGCTTTGCATTTACTGTTTATTTAAAGTGCATTCTACTGAACACTTTTCTTGAATGCTTTAATGGGATAGTTGCTCTATGCACAGTATGGATGCCCACAAATAAAACAAACATTTAAAGATAACTTTCCAGGAATCGTGGTATAGATTGATGACCTTTATTTGATCCGAGTCCATTCAGGCATTAGCTTTATTTCCAGGCATCTGGGTGCATTTTGCAAGCATTAGGCCACATTTTCCTCTCTGGTCAAATCTTTGAAAACATTCAAAATCAGTTAATCAGAGTAATGGAAATGTTTTGTTGGTCTGTTGGACTCTTCCTTCCTAAAGGTCAGTGGTGCCTCTGGAGAGTAGGCAATGTGTTATATTGTCAAAACTGTGTGACCAGTGAGCAGCTCTCTCAACAGTAGTCATGCTGTGTTTTATGTTTTAATGTATCCACCACAGGAGTACATTCATAAAAAAGGTCCATAAAATCCTGTCCAGATGGTAGTGTGATAGTGCTCTACCCTTTAGCAGCAATGTGGAGTTGGAGAACAATGAGCTAGCTAGTGAATAGACGTCCACAAGTGCAGAGCCTGGTGTAAAGAGCCAGAGGTAGGAATGACACTGAAACCACTAAAAGCCTGAACAAATAGGGGTTAGCCCAACATAATACACTGCACACATTACTTTAGACTGATGAGGAATAAAATAACAGGTGCAGAAGACATTCATTTATTCCTCATCATTACAGTTTAACCTTCAGCAGGATCTAAAGTACACAGCAGGTGGTCTTTACATCTGAGATTTAAATTGCACAATTCCTGCAAGGATTATTCTTCCAGCCTGTTTAATCAAGTGACCTGCACAGGCAAACCCTTCTGTGTGATTTCCATGGGCTCGTTTCTTTGTGATCGGAACTGTACAAACAAGAATATTTGCCAAGACCAAAGGCGCTCAGTGGCACATGCCTTTTTGTGTCGGAAGGGTAAAGCTGTGTGCACGAAAGAGACGATAAAGCTCCAGCAGTCTGTATGCAGAATAACATCGGGGTGTCTTCCTCAGCAAAGATGCAGTCATCCAATCAAAAGATGACCCATCAGTCCTGCTGTGAATGAGTTTCCCGGGTCTTTTGGGATCATTAGGGCTGTTCTTGGCTCCACCTTGGAGTGGTTGACAGTTAAAATATTATTAATGCACATTGTTTATTTTTTTCTGTGAGTTACTTTCAAGTCACTTCAATTTATGGGATCCATGAACACAATAACATCATGGCCATGTATTTCATAGAGGACATTTCAGTGGCTGATCAAGCAGCAGACTGATCGTACCTAAAAACACCAGTATATTATCCTCCTACATTATGTTTCATCAACATTACAGCACAATATGTTCTTTGGATATTATACATTTTAAAATACATTCACATGCACTGGTATATTTACAGCCCTATCTGTGTGCAGCAACCCGTCTGTCGGTCTTTTTTTTCTTTCTTTCTGCAGCAGCCTTTCTGTTCCACTCCCACTCTCAGACAGACTCATGATGAACTCTCATGCTGAATTGATTACAGCAGCTGTTTGATTGTTGGCCGTCCATCTGCTCCACCCTCTAAATTGTAACCCCTCCAAGAAACGGTGGCTGGTTACTCTCACATCCCCAGCCCCTTCTATGCCACTTTCATCAACAGCCTCATTCAGTTCCCTGAAGCACGTAAAATCAAATTCGTACACAGTTCTGAGCTTTGCCCCTGGTGTTTTTTAGCAAAAGACACATTACGTCTGATTTTTGGATAATAATTTGAGCCCAGCTGCTCTTTATACTTGATGACAAAAATGACATCTCTCTTTCTCAGAATAGTTGGTGTTTTGTTTCACTCAACAGTTTAGAAGTCATTTGATGTCTGTTTTACTGCTACTATCTGCAATTTGCTTATTTTTCTAGTGTCACACAAACACTAGTTCATACAAATGAACGTTCTATATTTATAATGTTTCACACATAACCTAACACCCATTTTTAGCCTTTTAAAGAGTTTTCGTGTCGCCAGGCTGCTGGTAATTAACTCTGTCTTTTCCTTAAGTGCTCAGACAAGATTTTTTCAAACAACGGAAGAAGTGATCTCCTATGAATTGCTCTGTAATTGCTCCAATTTGCATTTCCATGTATGTTATATTTATATTCTTCTGTAATTGACTTGGCTGTTTTTAGAAACACATAGTGGTGAAGCTGACGAGTGTCATACCTAAAAGAACCTACTAACTTCCCGTTTTCCACCGAAACAGCTGCTAAATATTCGTCTGTCTCTTCATTTAGATTTTGATTTATCTAAAAGAATTAACTCATGCGTGGCTATGTGCTGTATGTTCTCATGTTGGCTCCATCTGCTGTTTGCAGACGTAAAGAATACCTACAGTATAATACGACCAAATAAGTTTTACATCTCAGTCGTGTGCTGTGAGTTAATTGCATATGATTTTTTATATTATATACACATTTTTGGGTGAATAAAATGTAATGCAAACAGCACCAAAGTTGTAATAAAGCAGATTTATTCTTTAAAAAAAACCTAAAGTCAGCTTTTTTATTTTTTTATGTAAAATAAAAAGAGAAACTCATTTAACATGACAAAGCAAAAAGGGAGAGATTACCATTACTATGGTGTAAATTAAAGAGCCAAAGGAGGGAACATCCAAAAAGAGGGATGTCTGAACTGCTAAGTCTGAAGTCAGTTGTTAATCTTGTTAGCACAGTTGGCTACAATACAGTATGTGAGAACAGGATGTGGGCGAGAGTGGCTCAATGAGAGAAGTCATCTGTAACTTTACATAACAGTAGCAGTCAGCCATAGTCCACTCACTTGCACACTCCCTGGGGTGAGGAGTCCTTAGAGAGAGAGAAAATAGGACGGATAGCTATGACAGAGCTGCATCGCAGCAGCTCCACCTCAAACAGCCCATTCCAAACTCAATTACCACACATCTGCACCCCTGCCACCAGCTCCTGCAATCCCAGGAAACTCTGGCATGGTTGGCCAAAAAAAGCAAGCTTTATCTTTGGCTACTCAAGTAGCAGAACACCTAAGGCTTTGAGTCTGTTGAGCACTGGGACTGAGACTGCAAATGAGATCTGTCACATCAGCATTTGCAGCTTTTCATAGCTCTAAAATGTCATAAATCCTGCGAGAATAGAGAAAAGGCGAGCTTGATTTGAAAGGGAGATGCCGTTTAAAAAGCTAGAAACATAAGCTCAGCGGGATAGTGCAGAATTCTGGCATGTTCTCATCATGCTGGATAAGGAATGAGTGCAAAAGTGCATATAGTGCAAACATTTGCTTGTCTTTGCCTGCTGCAGAGGAGGAACATACAACGCGACCTTCAGCAAATTCACACGCTTTGAAACACTGAGCTACCTTAGTATTGGAATAATTGAGACACTGATGCCATGAGAGACGGTGTTCTGTAAATCTTTACCACTGAGCAGGATGTCTCGGTGATGGAGTGAACTGAAGGTTTTTTCTATTAATGTGAGAAAATAAAGCTGCTGTGTATTTGTGTGTCAACATTGCCATCAAACAACGGTTTGGCCACGGTGCACGGAGTCTCGTCTCCCATGGAAGTTGGAACATTATGATGCCAGCCAGAGCTCTGTTTAATTACCTTCACTCTTTTCTGCCCCATTGATTTACATTGTGAGCCCTTTAATTATACAATTCATCACCTCTTAAACATGAAAAACGGTGTAAAACACACGCTAATTAAACCTTGTCAAAAGGTTTTCTGCAAGAGCCCAGTAAATCAAGCAAATGGACTGTGAGGGCTGTGTATGTATGTCTGTACGTTGTTTCATTGTATTTTTTCTCTTCCAAGTGATGTTATTAATTCTACTTAATCCGCAGCAGCAAGCCAATGGGGGCTCTGCGTCTCTGGAAGCAGGTGCTGTGAATTGATTTTAATGCCTTTGCTCGCTACGGCTTTTGTGGTTTGTTTTCGCTCTGTGTCATAATGAGGAGAAGCTAATAGGGAGAACACAGCGCGCTCTCATCCAACGTCGTCAGAGAAGGAGAATTGATGATTGGAAAAGTTTTCCCATAATGAAAGTTAACAGATTGGGCGGATGTAGAAGATCGGGTTGTGCTCACAATAGTGCGCTTTTGCTATTGTTGAGCTGTTTTTTTTATCCCTTTGTTATCCTTATTATGAAGAATGAGAGCGTTGTCACGTTTTTAAATTTATTTCAGTAACGAGCTGATGCTACTAGCAACCACTGACTGGGTGGCTTTTTCCTTGTTGGTGTAAAACTGCACAACATAGTCATAAACACGGGTCCTATAGTTTATTCTCAGACAATACCACATCCACAATTCTCCTCCACTAAATATTTACTGTACTACTCAGATGTGTACCGCTTAGTAATACTTCCTTAGAGCTACACTGCTCATGTGTCTTAATAAATGTCAGCATCTATTTCTGAAGTGTGCTTAAAATTCTACATCTGTGGGAACAAATATGTCGATCTTTTCAAATTGATTGTTTTATATAGAATCACATTTGCCCCATACTTTAAACAGTTGTCTTCAGAGAATGGGAGTGGGAGTCTCTTTATGTCTGTGAAGGCCCTAATGAAATGCTCAGTGTCTCTAATATTCATAGCTCAGACAGTGAAAAATACATTGTCTCTCACCCCATTCACAGGTGTGAGGATGATGAAAGGCTGAGAAGGAGAACTCACCGCCCCTGTTGGAAATGATGACTTTTTCTCCTTTCTGATGCCTCACGCTGTCAACAGCTGTCACCGGCGGGGCTCACAGAAATGAAATAGTCACAGGAACGACAAATAGTAAAAAGCTCATAACAACAGCATCTCGTGCCGTTTTGTTCAGGTGCATTAGCATGGAGGCTGCAGCGCAAACAGCGTTCATGCTGCGAGAGGAGGAACAGGAGAAGGTCTGAGAAGTAGAAGTAGATGTCAAGAGTTCAACTTAGAGCGCGTCTTTAAGTGAAATCGACACCTTATGCTAATGTACTACATTACACTACAGTATTGCTGAGTACATCGTTTCATTCAGGTAAGAAGTCGAATAATGCGAATCAGAACAATTGCACAAGGACATACACACACACACACACGTACATGCGAACAATCTAATGGTAACCAGGCTGATGCAGCTTTATTTAACTTTGCTTTCATCTAAATAGAAGATGGCGGTGCTTTCTCATAACCTTGCCTGGTGCATCGTTTCACAGAATTCTTTCCATTTTGTGATGTTGTGCAGCTCCTATCCAAAGGCAAGTCATCAGTGAATTCATTTGAGCAACTGGCAAAATATTTAGTGTCTGCAGAAAACTGGAGGCTTTTTAAATGTCACCTTCTCTATATTCTGGGGATGCTGAGGCTTTTTAAATGGCACTGCATTAATGATATGTGATTAGATGCTCAATATCAAATAGAGACTGCTCCAATTACAGTTTGTTCACTTTCGCTGTTGTGTGGCCTTCACTTTCCCTTCATGAAAAGCAACTTGTAACACACGTGGTGGTGGCGCACGTTGGCAGCTGTGAAAGTCTCCCAAGACATTATGTGCCATTTCCAGTGAACCCCTTGCCGGAACAAAGACTTCTTTTGTATCTTTCCTCTCTTGATCCAACATCAGTGACCAAATTGAAATCCTCTCCTCTGTAGTGACCTGCAAATATCTGGGGACATGAGATAGGAGCGCTCATTGCCTTGAACAATGCCATAGAGTTAGGCTCTGATTCATGCTGAAAACGGATTAATTTCTCCACAAATTAACTGCTAATTCTTCTCTTATCTTTGCCCCAGACTCTCATTGAGCGAAGCGCCTTTCTCTCCTCTTCTCTGTTTCCTTCTTGCTCATGGCTCTGACTTTGGGCAGTCGGGCTTGGGTGTGAGCTCCGACTGGTAGTCTTTCCCATGAGTGTGCTCTGTGGAGCTCAGAGACATGTCCCATATGTCCTCGTTTTTTTTTCTGAAAGACGTCTGCAATCTAATTTGCCCCTTGAGCTATTTAAGTATTTAATGACAGTGGCTAATTGGATGTTTTTAGTGCATGCTCACACACCCATAAACAGGTACTATAAAACAACGACATGGGATCATTCATGACTGGAGGCCGAGACTTTTATTTTATAAAGAGGACTATGTTGTTCTTTCATGTTAGTGACATACACCAATCAGCCACACTAGAAAGACGTAACACTCTGACCAGTCTGCGTTTCTTGCAGATACTCTGTGTTCTGACACATCGATCGTGGCCTGTGCTCAGTATTTAAACTACCAGGAATGTTAGTGTGTGATTCAGGGCAGGATTTCCTCAGTTTGTTTATACCACAGCCAGAAAGAGAGGCCGCCACAAGTCAAGGCTGAGCAAGCAGGAAGCCAGGATCAGTTTGTACCGACTGCTGTACCTCTGTGCCCTGTTTAATACTGGACCTTTAGGCTATCAGAAGCCTCTGCCAAAGAAGCCTTTGTAACACGGGGATACAGTGAACAGCACAGCCCAGATAATGCGTCATCATCAGATTAGCAGCACCCCGTTCGTTGACGGGAATGTACCACCATGTCTGCCATTTAGCGAACTTTAGAAAGGACACGAAGAAAGGACATCGATTCATTTAAACACACCTCATCGCTTATTCATGAAAGGTGAGCAGAGAATTCAAAGCTTTTTTTTTTCGTATCTTTTTTAAAGCTGCCTTAAAGAATAATATATTTCTCACTGGGCTGTCACGGTTTAGCTACCTACTGCCCTAATGTGCCAACAGGCTGAACTATAATGTGCCTGAAATGTATCCGTGTGTGCGCTTAACATACACACATGCCAACACACACCTAGGGAGGAGGTTTTAACGCTACACTCGCTCACACACCCAACTCACAATTGATGAGCTCATTATATTCATCAGAGGTCGAGGTTTCCGTGCACTATCTACCACATGTCTGAGGAAGATCACTCCCCGTGTCACTTGAGGGTTATGACTCCCATTGGGAAACTGGTGTTTCCATAAATAGTGTGACACAATTCAGCTGAAATGTACTTTGAAGTCAAAAGTGACTCATGCTGAGATTGACAGTGGCATTTAACTTCACTTGGCAGCTCCTTACCCTTTCATACCTTGATTAATAAGCCAAACTTATTATTCGCTCTAACTCCCTTAATATTAAGATATGGTGTCACATTAGGTTTTTTTAGGAGTCATTTTTCATAATCGTTGCAGTAACCCTTCTTGAGAGGGGCGGCTGGGTGCACAGAGAGCGAGGGGCAGTGAGGTAGCAGCCAGGGACAGCTGTAGCACTCTATAAACGAGTATGCTAATGCTGACTGACATTTCCTTGAACAGCGGAGAGGGAGAAAACGCTTGCTCCCAATTATTTTAAACATTAGTGTGAAAGAAGAGTCTGTGTGGGAATAAATTTTAAAAAAGCAGCAAAAGAATGTGATAAAACAGTATAGTAAATATATAAAATTATTAAATTGATACCTTAATGACAGCATTTAGCTTTAAATTAGCTACAAAAAATAGATCTAATATGCACCACCCAACTGCAAACAAAGCCTTTGAGATGTGGAGAGACTGACGTGGTTGGGAAAGGCAGTATATGGATATATAGAGTCTAAAATACAGTACGTTATACTGTGAGATGATTCATCTTCAGGCGTCATGGTTTTTCTAGTATTAAAATGTTAAGTTATCTTTCTATATCTCCAGCTGTGTTAGGGTTAGTTATGCCTCTTTAGAAATGTAGCCCACAGCTGCGTAGAGCTAGAGACCTGGGGCTTAGGCTTCACAGGAGCTGTCCACTCGACGTGGTGCTGAATTGCTGACTGGATATGCTGGAGCACAACGCTGTTTTGTAGCTGTTTGCACATTTTATGTTCCTCACACTATAATATGAAATTTGATCACTTTTATTTTTTAGATGTTAGTGATGATTTCATATTTATGTCTGTCGTTACATAAATATATATGTCCATCCGTCCCAGTCTGGTGAATTTGATAACTCAGAAGAATCTCAAACATTCACTTGGATTCAGTTTGATTTTGTTGGACAAGTGTCAGAGACGAGCTCACGTTTTTGTTTTTGTTTGTCAAAGCAGTGGATGAGCTGATTATAATGAATGACTTTAAACAGATGCACATGTGTGAGTTGACTGGTTAGCAAAGGCACGCTATTATCATTAAATCAACAGTTTACTTTTTTTAAAGAAAATTGAGAAAGTATCCACAGTTTCAAGATTGTTATGTCTTAGTTATATCTAGATACATCAATATCTATCATTCTAATATAACGACAAGGAAACAGTCTCCATGTAGCCACCAGAAACTTTTATTTTATGTGTTACGTTAAACAATTTCTTGTATTTTATTTATACCAGCCAAGCCATTTTGTCCCTTATGTGGGAGCAAGGAGCTTTTTTCCCTTGACCCAGTGATTAAAAAGCTCCTCATGTCTTAGTTCAGTTGGACTGCAGCCTATTCATCTGGTTGACAGAAAGTTATGCATATTCCATATCAGGCAGGCTATTAATTCTCATGTCATGCTTTTAGATTAGGGTCAGCAGAATTGATTTCTTCCTTTCAGGTTAGCGAACGAAAGAAGAAACAAGAATCAGAGAAAGTGCAAAACCAGAAGAAAATATGAAAATATACCAACAAGTATAATATTCAGGGACATTTCCAGAAAATATGCAGCTACAAGAAAAGTAAGGGTGCTATTTACACATCCCTAGTTTTGTACATACATTGGTTCTAAAATGTTATCTTGTGTTTCCTTAAGTCACAAATAAACAAAATCACAATGGTAATCTTTCATGTTTTCCCATCCATTAAACATACACGGTAATGGTGGAAAAATAAAGACAACAGTGTTTTAGTGAGTGCTTCTCGCAGCTGCAGCCTGGACAATGTTCAGGAAGAACTTTGGACAAAACATTGCAGTACGGTATACTACATGTATATATTCATAAATATGCACATATGTGTAAGCAATGGGTTCAGCATTCAGTGCAGGAAAAACAATTATTGTTCTTATTTACTCTTCCGCTTCACATAAATCACTCTGAAGAAGTTGGTGATGAGAAACAGCTTGAAACAGAAGACCACGTCTCAGCGGTACAAACATAGTCCCTCTGTTTCCAACATATATGCTTTATTCTGAGGATGAGAAGTATCATGTCTGCATTTCCCCCTCAATCACATGGAAGTGCTTCATCTGCAAGTTTAGACACTGTATGTAAAGTCTTTAAATGCCAAAACTTTTCTTATTTTACAGTCAAGGCAAACTTACAAAAACACTTTTTGTTTGTGAAACCTAGTATTTACATAGTATTTAATACTAATTTAATATAATACAATAGCATTATTGTAAATATCGTATTATATAATTTCATGAGACACTAAAGATACGACACAATCATGCAATGTAAAGTAGTCAGTGTACAGCTTGTGTAACAGTGTAAACTGGCTGTCCACACACACACACACACAAATGTCCACATTGTGTCCAAAGTGTCAATGTTTTGTTTGGCCACCATTGGCCCTGCCTTAACTCTCTTTGGCATGAAGTTCACTGGAGCTTCAGAGGGGGCCATATTCCACTCCCTCATGAACACATTAGAAGCTGGTGGATGTAGGAGACCCTGCCCCACAGATGCCCAGGGTAGGGTGGGGTTTAGGTCTGGAGACATGCTCGTCCAGTCTCCGTTTCTTTAGCAAGACAGTGGTAGTCGTGGAGGTGTGTTTGGGGTCGTTGTCATGTTGGATTACTGCCCTGCCGCACAGTTTCTGACGAGAGAGGATCCCCCACTGCTTTAGTATGTCACAGTACATGTGGGATTCATGGTTCCCTCAATGAACTGTAGCTTCTCAGTGCCCAAGAGCTGAACCTGTTGTGGAAAAAACTAAACATAATTAATTAGGGTGAGAGATGAAATAAAACCCATCGTCCGATCTGTCTTTTATA